>VWZT01001743.1:585866-640618 GCA_013397055.1 Pachycephala philippinensis
CCCCAAACAAAACTAGCAGAAAACCAAACTTGCTGGAATCCTGATGCTACGGATTTGTTGAGGATATAGAGATTTAATGGCAAATCCAACTGAAAGTATTCAAGTATGCACTTAAAAGAAAGTAACAGGCTTGTGTCTTCAAAACACATCAGTTTTTCTCATCTTTCATTTTAAAAGCTCTGTCATTGAGTTTATAATTTTTCTTTTAATTTACCCAAGTGAAATCACAGCAATATGAAAGGAAGTATTGCAGTATTGATCAGTAGTGGCTGATTATCAGTAAGTGTAACCAGTTGCAATGGTGTCTGTAATATATTGCATAGAACAGTATTTTATACCTAAAGTGTTTACTGCTTCTGTAAGAGGTGAAAATACATTCTGTCCTTAGATTGGTAAGTCACACATACAAATAATGGACAAAGCAGCTGAGCATTTAGAAATGGTGGTGTAATTCTGCATAAAAGAAATTTTTAATGTTACATTGATTAAGCTGATCTTTCTGCAGTGCTGCCTTCACTGAGGGATCTCCTAGGAACTTATCTTTACCTGGCTTCAAAGGCCAGCCAAGACTCTGAACAAAGAAGATATGACATGTCATGAGTAAGCCTTGCCATGTTAGAGGTGAAAAGCAGTTCCAGGTTAAACACCTCTCCAGTCCACCCTCTCTTTTACGTTCTCGTGACTTTTGCGCAGAACTGAGGAGCAAGTTAAGAGGAGCCTGCCTGAGGTGCAAGAGAGCCTCAGATACTTTGAAGATACAGAAATCAAAGGAATGAGGCAAGGTAGCTGAGTCAGTAAAAGATCATGCAAAAGCTATGGGTTCAGCTCCCCGGTGACAGACAGTTGCTCCACAAAGGGCAGGTCTGACAATTTGAAATGGTGCATCTGTTACTTGGCTGCCTTAGTTCTTCACAGCTCTCTGAGCTCCCAACAACCTCCTCAAACCACGGGTTTCATGTGAGGATCGACCATTGCAGGGGTGACCCTCTGTTTCGTGCTTGCACTGATGTCCCCCCGTTCCTCCTCTGTGATTGTGTGTGCCAGATGAAGTTGATCAGCTCGGCACCAGACCCACAGACCTGTTCTGTAGTGTCTGGGTGCACCACGGGACTCACATCATCTCCATATGGGTCCCCTAAGGGGCAGGATGAAACAGTAACCTTGCCAAGTCACCCGATTGTGACTTAGCATGATCCATGTGTACTCTGACATTCCTATTTTATCATGGGATGCAGCTTCTTCAACAAAGAATCTGGCAGGTCAAAAGCACATTGGACAAGGTCGGGATGCAGAGTGCACCAGCCAACAAGATGCATTTAGGATGCCCACAAGTATTTTGGCACCTGCTGTGTATATCCCAATTATACCAGGACTGGACAAGAGTCTTGGCTCTGGCTTAAGCATGCTCTCTGCCACCAGTGAGAACTGAGCCAAGATTTGTAATGAGCAACATTCCTTTAAACCTGAATGAGCAGGGCTTTATTGTTACTAAATATTTAGGGTAAAGATCCATATACTTATTTTACTTAGATCCATATACTTATTTTACTTGAATCCATGACACTGGAGGTGATAACAGCAACTCCTGGATGCACCACACTAAGTAAGCAGGAAAAAGCCTGTCCATTTGTTTGACTCCCACCTCAGCTCTGCTACCCCTTGAATTAGGATTGAGCTACATTTTGGCATCTGCCTGTGTGCTTCTACTACCCACTCTGCAAATGAGGCCCTCCCAGGACCTCTCCTAGGAAACAGAAAAGCCAAAGGACAGAGCTGAGTATTTCTGCTACTCACAAAAATGAGATCCTACAAGCTGATTGTATCAAGGTATTTGTCCTGTTGTTCAAAGAAGGCCTCATCCAGACAGTTGCTAATTGTTCATAAGGATCAATATCCTGGTTCTTACTTGACCTGCTAAGTAAATCTAATAAACAACATCTATTGCTTGGCATTTTTCAAGACTGCAGTCTCAAATATTCCAGCTGGAGTCTGTTAAAGTTTAGATGGCTGAGAGCTTTAACTTCTTTCCTGTGTGAACAAGGGCAAAGTAATGAGTAAATGTGAACCTTGTATGCTGGAATTATACAATGTATTGGAAGGGGCCCCAAAGAGGGTAAAACTTCCTTAACTTTCCACCTG
The DNA here is from genome assembly GCA_013397055.1 of Pachycephala philippinensis. Lineage (NCBI taxonomy): Eukaryota > Metazoa > Chordata > Aves > Passeriformes > Pachycephala > Pachycephala philippinensis. The sequence continues at coordinate 588,006 of VWZT01001743.1, forward strand.
ATTGACAGTGTAGAAAAGCTTCACTAATTCACAAATTGTAATGTTTTTCTATCTAACTTGAATCAAATTAGAAAATACACAGTTTTTCATTTGAAGCAAAATGAAATTTGTAAATTTTCTTCATATTGGCATAAAATCACTTAAAATTTTTAAGTAGAAACAAGTTTGGTTTTGGGATAGTAGGACTATTTATTCCATATCAAAACCATAAAACCTATCTCTGTGGAAAAGCTGACAGAAGAAAGGAAGTTTACCTGAGCTCTGTCTTTACTATATTTGCCAAACTCAGGAGACTCCTATGAAGGCAAGGCTTGGCCTTGAGTTGCAAGAAAGCTGAGTGCAGTAACCTCACAGCACCTCATGGGAATGAGATCAATTCACTTCATTTAAGGAAAATATCTGAGTTCACACAGGCATGAAATAAAAATATCTTAATCAAAGCTACATGAGGAGAGGAAGAAATATAGAAAAGAAATAGAAGGTGACAAACTGAATGGGGAAGGGAAGATGAGAATCTACAGCCAAGAGATGGACCTGAAATAGCAAAAACTAAAAAAGAAAACTTAAAAAAATCTTCAAGATGCTACTATTTTTGTGGTTAAATACACATCCTGTTTCAGATTGGAATGTATACTCTTATAGTTCTCATGGCTACTTGTCAGGTACATAAAAAAATACAGTGGCCTTGTCCACCCTAATGACCTAGGCTGGAATTAATTCTACAGCTATCACTCTTTCAGTCACCCCCACAAAATCCCCTGGCTTCTCGCTTCCACACACAAAGGCCATGGCAGAAGCCAAAACCATGATATGTCTGGGGCAAATTTACCATCACATCCACATTTCAGAGACTTCTGCCAAAGCCGCACTGCCTTTGTTTTATCGGAATGAAGGAGCTGCCCTCTGCTAGGTGCTGGTAGCTGGGGAGGGGGCCTTCTGTCCTAACTCAGAAATACAAGCTATTTCTCTCTCACTCAGCGTACTTGAACTCCTTAATCACAGAGTCTGTGTGTGTGTCCCTCTGCCTGTTGCAGACAGCTGGTCCGAGTGGTCCCAGTGGTCTGACTGCGACTCCTCCGGCTTCCAGACCCGCACTCGTCAGTGCATCATTTTGTTTCCTGTGGGCAGCCAGTGCACGGGCAACACCACAGAGAGCAGAGCCTGTGCTGTGGACTCCAACTTTATACCAGGTGAGATCAGCCAGCTCCTTGAAGGATTAGTGAAATCTCTCAAGATTTTGGGACTGAGGCATAGCACTGTTCCAGACTGCACTGTGCAGATCCACGAGCTGAAGCAGAACTTGCCTCCAGTCAGCACAAGGATGTGTGGAGACAATGTTGTTAGATCTGGTGTCTACATAAAAATCTGGCATTTTTACCCCACTGCTGTAGAGCTGTCCTTAGTGTCACTGCCCGGGACTTTGGTTAGTCACTGTCACAGCATTCTGCAGGTCTCTCCCATTCTACTTGGTAGCAGGGGATGAGTACACACAGCAAGTAGAAATAGTTTGCTTTTTATTTTAAGTGTTTTTGAACTAGGATTATTAGAGAAACATTGCTCTAGGTTTTGTGGTTTGCATGTACAAAATGGGTGCTGTGGTTGTTAATCTGGAAATAATTTCAGAGAGTCCTTTACATTAATAACTGCTCAGAAAGGTAAATACTATTAGCTTTGCCTCCAGTCCTTATCTCCCCCATGACTGCTAAGTACCTGATGGATAGTCACGTTATGTATTATTCTATAGTATTTGTTGGAACTCATGACTGTACTTTTGTTTTTAAATCACTGCAGTCATTTAAATCCGCACAACAGTATGGGTGGTCACAACGCGCTGCTGTTAACAGTCAACTTTCTCCCTATGTACATTAAAAAAAAGCTAGAGGTCTTTTCACAGACAGAAAAATTTACATTTTAATATATCATTTGAAAAGTGGCTGTGTTTACTCAGTGCAGCAACCTTTTCTTTGTGTGACTATGCAGTAAACAATATATAGTACAATATAACAAAGATATCAACAAAGTTAAATGCTGTTTTTATGGATGGTGCATAATGCTTTAACTCCCAAATAGTATTTTCCTCTAAAACCAATGTGAAAATGTCAGTATGAAAGCAAAAACTCCCACATTCTATTTTGCCTTTCCTAAGGCTTTTGAAGTTCTATTAATATTCACGTTCTGTGAATCTGCAGCTTAATCCAATACAAACTCTACATCTTGTTTTGGAAAGTAGGCATTTTCAGAATCTGAAACAAGCCACCATGTCTCTTGCCCTTCTGGTTTGTTTGCTGCTCCTCCTCACATTACCAGTAACACAGCAGATAAGGTTGTGCCCATTACTCCCACCTGAGGGAATCGAGCTTGCTTTCTTTGGTTCACTCAGCTTGCTTTTACTCATCCAGGTCCTCTAACCCAAGGGTTTCCTCCCTTGCTCTTGGCTGAAAAGCCTAACCCCTGCTGAAGTGGCACCCTCCTCTGTTGTAAGAACTGGGCACATAGTACTAGCCAGTTTCTGTACCTTTTCTCTTGCTTCATTTGTTGCTTGGAAAGGTGCTATCAAAGAACTTAAAATTCTGCTTTTTTGAAACCCAGGTGTCCTGTGTCAGCTACCCTACTTGTACACACATGATCCTTGACCCTTTCAGAGAGGTTCAAGAGACTGATTTGTAAGGCAGAACTTCCCTTCATAGAAACCATGGTCTGGAAATAAGGAGTGGAAAAACTTGACTGCCAACAGATTTTATTCTGTATTTTTTCAAAATTTTTTCAAAGTAAAAATGGTAAGGATACAGGCTGGAATTACATTTTATTAGTTTGCAACTGACACCTATGAAATTGGCAATCATCTTTTTTGAAGGTGTATAAATTCCCACTTTTAACATTAGTGCTAGATGTGACTTCTAGAAGTAATGAGCCCATTTGAACACGAGGTAATTAAACTGTAGTGAATTTTACTTCAGTAAATCAGCTCTTTCTCCACAAGCCTAAGCTCCACAGAGAATTTTTTCATGTGCATTTCATCCTTTTAATTCCAGAGATGTTTTGAGGTAAGAATTAAAAATAAGTTGCTGCTTTTGCTTGGGAAACTAAGGAACCTGAAGATGTCATGGGTCCTTTCTATTAATTCTACTGCATAGTAAAAATATTTTTTACCTTGAATTTGAAATGGATTTAATAGAATGAATTTTTAAATCCTTACTGTCATAATCTGACTAGAAGTTCTCTGTAATATTTTTTCTCCTTCACCTAAGTGGTTTATTTATTTTTCTAGAAATATCTGTGGCACGATCCAGCAGCATAGAAGAGAAACGATGTGGCGGTAAGCTTTTCAGCTGGAGATGTCTATTAAATGCTGAAATATTGATTCCCAATTTTCTGCTTTTGTTTCACCTTTTGCACTCTCTTAGTATTATTCTACCTTCTAAATGCTGCGTCCTCATTATTTACACATGTACAGAAAAAAGTAGTTACTTGTACAGAAAAATGTAGTTACTACAAGATTTCTCATTAAATATCCATCATTGGTGACCTTTGAGAGTAGAACATGCATTATTGGATGTTTGTATTTTCTTCTTTTTCAGTGTGGCAGTCACCCCTGCACTCAAAAAGAAATATCTGTAATAATCTGGTTATAAGTAGGTCAAAATTTTTGAAGTTGCTCCACCTTTTTCAGGATAATAAGTCCACAAACCTCTTTTGGGCTCCAAATAAACAGCGGGAAAACAGCCTGCTAACCTATTTAATAGCTCAGACTCTATCTGGGATTCATTCTCAGCTTCATTGCCAGAGACAAAACTAAAAAGTAAATAAAAGGTTCCATTCTGAAGAGTCGTGATGCTAGCAAAACAAATCTTGAAAGGAAAAGCTTTTAAAACAACTAAACAAGAAGAAGAAGAAAAGAAAAAGGAAAATGAACTTTTTTTTTTTTCCTGTGCTGAGCTATCACGCTCAGCCTGTGTCGTCATGGTAATAGCTCTGGCCAGTTCTAGTATTCTTCCATGCCCAGATAAGCTTCATTTTTAACCTAATAAAGGACAATGAAAACACAGAGGTTATGCAAGGGTACTTGTGCATATGGTAACTTGTTATGGGAACCAGGATAACGTCATTTGATTTTTTCGCTAATTAGCAGTGGTACTCTGAAAACATTTTGCCAAGTTCTACAACACTGGGAAACTCTCATAAAGGTGTAGAAGGATATTTCAGTGATAGACTGATATATTGAAGCAGTCAACTGAGTCACCTAAATACAAGTTCGTGTTTCTAAGTACTCAGTAGGCATGTAAAGGTCCTACCTTAGGTTTTACAAAAAATGAGAACCATGTGCTTGCCCATTTTTCTGTATTACAGTGAAAAAGATCTAACAGATGTTTTTAAGACTAGCACCAGTATATCAGTTTAAAATCCATCATTTGTACATTTAGGCAACAGCAGACAAATTTTCAGTCATGTTAAGATGAAATTTCCAACATCATCCTAATCAAAAAGCACCACTCCAGTTTGAAAAACAATAGAAAGAAGTGTAATTTGTTTATTTTGAGCTAATCCTAATGGTGCCATATCTGACCTGGTATCTCTGTTCAGTAAAATCAGGGGATTATTGTGCTTTAGATTCTCTTCTAGTTTCATGCAGCAGTGGGCTTCCTCTCAGTTTTAATCCTTGCGTAGGTGGAGGGGGTTTCCCATGGTCTGATCCCATCATACCTTTGAAGAGCAGAGCAGATAGGAGAGTGCTGGGCTCTGAGCTGTTGACTTTGCAGTCTCTGGCTGCTGTGCTCAAAGGTGTATTGAGATTCAAGGAGTCCATCTCTCACCACTTCCCATTTTCCCCTAAAATGCTGCCATTTCTTCCTCACTCTCCCTTATATAAAGAAAAATTTCTAAGAGCTGGAGAAGGGAACAAACTGGCCAAGATACAGAAAGAATGGTAACCAGCAAAAATCAAAACAGGGATGGAAAAATATGAGCTGCTGCTTCTGGGACATGCATCCAATAAAAGGGATATGGAAAACATCTACGGAAAGTAGGAATGTGCTTCAAATATATCAGGATTTTTTGAGTTCTGCCACAAGTCACTATGTGTAAGAGAAAGAACTGTGATAGCAGCAGAGGAGGTGGTACTGTAGTTCACTGAAAGAAAAAAGCTATGTATGTACACTATATACATAATTTATATATAACAAGGCTTTGTTATACACTCTGAAGACAAAAAGTATGAGCTATTCAAACATACGGAATGCAATTAATTTCTCTTTTATTTGTTTTCTGAACTTGTTTAAGCATCTTTCAAAGATCTCAATACTTACAGAGATGTATGGGTATCTAAGATTCTTATAATGGTCCCTTCAGGGAGGTAAAATGAATTTACTACTGTAGGGATAAACCATTGCAATTGAGATGTTTCAGGGAAACACATGAAAATTCCCGTATCCTTATTTGAATCAAACACTTGTCTGCATTTTTCCCTGAGCTGAAGCTTTTACTGCTACTGCCTTAAAATGATGATTGTCTTCTTCTCTCCGCTCTGCAGAGTTCAACATGTTCCACATGATCGCAGTGGGATTAAGTAGCTCAATCCTTGGTTGCCTTCTCACCCTGCTTGTTTACACCTACTGCCAGCGGTACCAGCAGCAGTCCCATGACGCGACTGTCATCCACCCGGTGTCACCCGCCCCGCTCAACACCAGCATCACCAACCACATCAACAAACTGGACAAGTACGACTCTGTAGAAGCCATCAAGGTGAGCAGAGGGCTGGGAGCTACTCGATGCACCTAGGTAACATTTCTGCTGTATCAAAAGAATTCTCCTTGCTACTTTTCCGCAGTGGCATTTGAGATCAACTTATGCTGATTGTTAATGACAAAAGTAGATTTCACTTGAGGTATTGTAATTGCAGATCCTTTCACTTGTCAATCCCTGTTAGGCAGGAAGTTGTATTTTGTGCGTGTGTATAATTTATACAGCAGGCTTTCCTGGAAAAAAGCAAATCACTCAAGTTGTTTTGTGGGATTTTTTTCCTAATTGTGTTCCCTAGTGGCTTGTTCAAGAAGTAAATAGGGCCATTAACAATCAGCATGGCATCTACTGAAGAAAATCCTTTGGCTCTGATGATCCAATATCAAGGTCACTCTTCATCTTCCTGCACTATGTCTCTATACAGGAGATGTATCTGGTGAATATATTCTGGGTCAGACTCTCAGCTAGTGTTTATACCCAAACTATTCTGTGAAAAAGTAGGACAGAGGTACTGAGAGTCTATAATGGTATCCATACTATTCCATCATTATTCCCAAAGTGCTGTTTTCTTTTTGTGACCTTTTAAAATAACTTTGCTTTTCAGATTCACTGATTTAAGAAAGGATGTGCATTCTGGAAATACCTAGTTCAGTATCTTCAGATTACACAGTTTATTCATGTAGCTGCAAAGCTTTTTTGCAAATGAGGATTTTTCTTAAATCCTACCTGGATAATCCAGTTCTTAATTTCTGCATTTTTCTTTCTAATTAAAGACATTTTAATGAAATTCATTAAAAACAGCAAGAGAAGTCTGGATCTTCTAGTTGTCAGTGTAATATGAACCTAATTTAAAGCTTTTTCAAATTCCACTAATCATCTCTCTAGGTAGCTTCAGAAACAAAAAAATCCCAATCCTTTGAAAATTCGTATTCTAAATACCCATATTACTTTTTTAAAAAAACGGATTTATGCTCTTAAGGCCTTCAGACATTTCTGCCACTTGAAAATCAGGGAATTAATGCAGTAAAGAGAAAATAATTCTTATTCAGTAAAAAGATAATAAGTGACTCATTCTAATAGGAAGAACTGCATATATATGATTAAAAAACATTCATGGAATCATAAAATTAGTTTTGTAATGTTGGGGGGAAAATGCCTGGCTTCATTAAGTAGAGTTGCTTTCTGTAGGAATGTTATTATGTAAGAAGATACTTCATGCAAATGCAAGTTTCTGTAAATGTACAGGTATTTCTCAATGCATTTTTGACTGGCTTACTATACACAGATACTTGCCACAAAAACTGCCTTGGTGAAAGAGCACTTAGTGGTTACCTTTCCTATGTCCTTTTCATTTCCTTATTTCTTTTTTTTTCTTTTTCTTCCCAGGCATTTAACAAAAACAACCTGATTCTAGAGGAGAGAAACAAATACTTCAATCCACATCTTACTGCAAAGACTTATTCTAATACCTATTTTACAGATTTCAATAATTATGATGAGTACTAATGGGCTTGTGTATTTTCTGGCCTCCTGTAACTCCCCAGTCCCCAAGGCCTGTGCTACTTGAGTGCTCATGTGATTGAGGCTTCAGAGATGAAGTTCAGAGACATTTCAAGCACGATCCAAGCCATCTATGTCCCATTGCTGCCAAAAGCCCGAACCGCCTGTTTGTGACATGATGTTTTCTTTGCAGAATGCAAGGTTGGCCTTCAGTGTCAGGGGCAGCTGTAGCCCCTCGGTGTTGCTGGACCACTCATGAGGATTGCATTGCTTTGCTCAGTTTCATAAATTTCCTCTGGTATTTCTCTAACAAGCGACTAAGTAATTCCTGAGTTTTAAAAAGAAATAATAATGTTACCCCTTAAACCTGTGCCAGGAGTACAAATCTAATTTTCTTTTTTAGGTGTTGTCTTTTATTTCCTTGGGGTTTAAAAAGGGAGCTTTGCTGTCAGCCCTCTGCGCAGTCCCCTGAAGCTCACACTGCCAAAAAGAGCTCACAAGGTGCTGGGGATGACAAGAAAAAATGTGGACATTTAGTGATCCTCTGCAGCAGCTCTGGGCTCTGTAGGCTGATCTTCCTGGGCTGTAAATCACTCTGGCTGCAGTTCAGCTGCTCAGAGTGCAGAGAAGTACTAAGGCCGTACCAAGGGATACAATCTTGTAATTAACCCGGACACCTCCAGGGTCAGTGGTTTGCAGTTGCAAGCCGAGCCCAGTCACATAAAGCCTTCACCTTGTTCAGTTTAATTTTTGCGAGGGTGTGGGAGGGCATGTCCCACGGGAGGCCGAGGGAGGAGGGCAGATGGGAGAAGCACACTGGGAGGATTTTCTGTGTGTCTTCAGTAAAGCAGCCTTGCTGCAGCACGCGGGTTTGTTGTGGCGTTGCACAGGCTTCCTCTGCCTGCTGCGTGTGCATGGAACACACTTGTCTCTGGTGGCTGTGGCACTCGCCACCAGGCTGGCCACAGAACAGTGCAGCTGCACCGTGTTTTGTGTGCTGTCTCTGCCTCTCGGGGGTATGTAGGCATAATCATAGGTCTGCTTTTTTCCTTCCAGCTTTTACTTTATATGCACGTGTCCGACAAACAAAGCTGGCTCAGAGAACATAGATACATTTGCGAAGGGCTGTCTCATCTTGCTGCCATGTCTGACCTGCATCAGTCAGCCCCTAGAGGAACATTCTTACGGTGTTTTAAGTGATGATCTTGTTGGACTTCATTGATGTAAATATTTAAAATACTGTTTGAGGTTTAAGTTATCAGTTTTAATTCCTTTTGTAGTGGTAGATGAGGAAAGACAAAATTTTATACCATTTTTCTTTGTTCTGTTTGTCTTCACCTACATTCATGGCATTGTTATTTTTGTATCTGTAATTCCAGATAACTAAACTAAAATTTAACTAAAATAAAATTGCAGGGATTTGAGTCAGATTTGCCAGAGTATATAGTAGCAAGGAAGCATTTGCTATTCTCAGAAGCTTGTGAGAAGGACCTAAAAGTGAATACTAAGGATTAAAGAACTGGGCTTTCATTTTCTTGCTAAAAGCAAAGACCATCGCACTAGAATACTAGGGAGGTATGCAAGGAGAAGCAGAGTGGAAATGTTTCCATTCTGTTTAGAGCCCTTGCTAATTAGGTTATGTTATGATAGGCAAATAGAGAAGAAACATGTACAGATTATAATGATTCACAATTACATATGAAAAAAATCAAAAAGTACCAAGAAACACTTACATAGCAATGGTAAACACTGTATCTACTGATGGCAGTGAGCTACATATTTGAATGGGGATAGATCTGAATGTAGCACTATGCTTCCAATCTGTTCTGCAGAAAAATGAAAAAATTCAAAATGGTCTTTAAAATGCTATGCAGTAAAATGAGCACACATTTACCATCTATGAAAGTAATTAAGATCAGCCGCCTATTTTTTCCAGCTGAATAGTTCTCCCTGTTACTAACTCAGTCAAATGAAATCACCTCACCTTCACACCAGCTCATCTCCGGAAAGTATAATAGTGCTGGGTCTCTATAATTTGTGATTTTTTACTGTACATTAGGTTTGGTTTTCCAGGAATAAATTAGCTGATTGCCCTGGGTAAGAGAAAATTTTCTTTGCAAGAGATAGAGGGGAGAAAAGCTCTCCAAATCATAACCAGTATGGTATTTGAATTACTGTGTTCATGCCAAAAGAAAAATTTTGTATTTAAATAAGATAAAATAAAACCTATATTGTTGCTACTGCCAAGAAAAAGCAGCGCATGTATATACACACATATGAGCAACATTGTTCCTTTCTGCCCCTGTACGAAGAGCACAATAGTCCAACTTCTGGATTTTATATTTAGACTATTAGTTTTAAGATCAATATCTTTAAAATATTTGAACTATGTATTTTTATTTTAACCTTTTTTAATTAAAATTACTGAAATTATCTTTTTTTTTCCTAATTCTTCAGTAGTTTGAGGCGCACCTCTCTTAATAGTGGTCTATTTTCCGTTCTTTTCATGGATAGATACATACATTAGATACGCGTTTTATAGGTGGTAATAATACCCTAGGTTAAGTCTGCATGATCATAGCTAGAAGTGCATTTAGCAGATGCTCAGTCTGCTCACACTTCCCTCTCCCAAAGGAGTATTTCAGGTGTTCCAGATCTTTGAGCAGCTCCCATGCCAATGTGTCAGGAAAGTGTTTCTTTAATTATTTTTCTTTGTCATTTAGCTTCCTAAATTTAATTGTTCTATATCACAGGCAGAAATATAATCAAAACTCTATCTGAAGCAGCAGGATAAACATGGAGATTTCATAGCACTTAAAGGAGAAAAACTTGATGGCAAGATCTCCTTGTCAAGCTAGATTGTGAGACAACAGGTTTTAAAGCCTTTAGATATTTGTGTCTTAGGTAATTTTAGAGGACCCCAGATGCACTGCCTGTATCAGTATTTCCATCTTCTGAATTCTATGTAGTGGCCCAGGTAGTTTAGTACAGTTTTTCCTAGTACATGGAGCAAAGCAAAGTGCGGTCTCTATTAATTTTCAGCTTACTTTATTTAGCATCTTTTCTAAAATAAGCTACACACATTTGGTGAAAAGCAGATTTCATAGAATTGTTTGGGTTGGAAGATGTCTAAGATTGAGTCCAACCATTAACCTAGCACTGCCAAGTCCCCTATTAAACTATGTCCTTTTCTTTATGAAAAGCTCTTATTTTTCTTTCTGTCAAAAATATAACAAGTGGGCATTTCCTGCAAACCTTGTTTAAGCCAATAGAGCTCTCAAATTTTCTCAAGGATAAAATTTGATTATAAAAGCATTGCTCTTCTCTTTGAAAGGGAAAATCAAGTCCCTTGCTTATCAAATGCCATGCTTAAATATCATTCATCCTTTCGCTTGGATAAAGTGGTCTATTCTGGATAAATAATTATATTACCTCCAATGCCATTAGTTAATGTTACTAACCGTGTTTACACTGATGACATAAATTTAAAAATGCTTTTCTATTCTGAATGCAAACAGTTTGGCAGATAAATGAAAATTCCCTAAGTAAAGCTGTTTCCATGTTGCCCTGCTACATGGAAGGAGGAGGAGGCAAGATTGCCAGTCACATCCTGCATGGTGTATACACTCATTGGCCAACTCAAAGTACAACTAGGCTTGACTACACATTTTGTGTTAATTTTTTTTTTGTCTGAATCATAGCATATGTTCCTCGGTTGCTTAGAAAATGGACTCCTGTGCTTGCAGATATATCTTGGACTTTGATTTGAGTCTGATGATCTTTATGGCCTTTTTAAGTTACTCTATGTAGAAGCTTTTCCAGCCGTTTGCAGTCACCTGTTGAAGCAGTGTGGTTTGGCTAAAACTAATCAAGAGGTTTTTTGACTAGGATTAGGAATTTCATGAGAGTGGAAGAAAGAATGGGGCTTAAACGGCTTCGATTTCCAGGCAGTTAAGCAGTAGTGATTAAAGTCTCACATGGGTGTAGGATACTGTGCATTTAGTTAGCTCTACCAGAGCTCCACATCAGCGTCTGGGAAAACACCATGCCAGCGTAAAATCAAGAGCTACTGAAGCACTTTAGTGAAGAAAGTTCTCAGAGCATCAGACCATATGACTGTTCAAACCAGAAAAGAAAGTAAGAGGTCCCAGATGCAAGTAAAATGTTAATAGGATTAAATGCTTCAATATTTTTTTGCTCATAATTATAGAATGAATATATTCACTTCTTTAAATGTGGGACCAGTTTTAATAAAATCGGTGCAACATGAGCACATTCCTAATGTTGATTGTATGCATAATGGCTTTGCTGTATGAGATCAATTCTGTAAACTGTTTGGTCCAAGCTTTTCTTGCTCTGCTTGAGGCATCTGGCCAATTTTGATTGTAGCTGCCACCAGCATCCTCTATGTCTCGTCTGGGAAAACATACTTAGATGGGCAGAGTTACATCCTGATGAGAGCTTGTGTCTCTCCACCAACACTGCAGTGAGCCTAGAGAGATACACTTCTAATTTTCAGTGTCATTTCCGTGCCTAAATTTAGGTTGGCAAAAGCTAGGCTCTTGAATATAATTTTACTCATCACATAAGTAACCACACTGAGATCAATGGTGTAGATGTAACCAGTTACTTATTTTAATGTGTTTACAGAATTGAGCCCAAAATGTATTGCTTCTGCACAAATCCATGCACAGTACAAGATGACTTCAATAGTAAGAAAACAGATTCATTTAAAATTGTTCACAAGCGAATCTGCATCTTGATATCAGGGAATAATATGTGTTCATTGTGTGGGGTATTTGAATTCATTCCTTTCTTTGCTAAATAAATGAATGATAAAACAAGATACTGCTTGACTTCATTTAAAAGCCATTCTTCCAAATAAAGGATTGTGGGATCTGTGGACATTTTCCCTTTTTCTGTCTACTCTTCTCCACAAAAATGAATGCATGTGTGGCTGAAATAGCCTTTAACTAGACTGTTCTGTGTCACTAAATGGATGCTTTGCATTGTGTTGCCATGCGACAACCTTCTCTAACTGGGATGGTACAAAGAGGGAAATATGCGAACCTGGGAGGTTTGGCAACAATTTCAGCCCCAGCAGAAGCAAGGGTAGGCAGAAGTGAAAACAAAAATGTAGAAAACAAAAACGTAGAGGCTTGGCAAACTTGTCAATAAAGCTGCAGGAACGCAGAGGCTTTTTGGGAACTGCCAAGGGTGAGGCTATCTGGACTGTAAGCTCCTGGATAATCAAGCCAACTAGCAGCTCAAGAAAAAGCAGTCTGATTGCAACAGGTATTTGTGCAAAGTTGTGATTGTTGCTCAGAATCGGGTAAGAAATCAACTTGTGACACTGTCAGCATCAGGTTAACCAGAAGGGGTGGAAATGCTCTCACGAGCAGGGAGCACCACCACACAGGTGGCATTTTGACAATACCAAATACCCTTCTTGTTGGCATGAAGGATAAGGCAAGAAGGTTAAGAACACATCTGTGGAGCTGGTGCTGAACTAGTGGATTTCGGACTAGCTCCAGGCTAGTCCCACAGGCTGAACACCCACAACCAGTTAGAGGGTGTGCGCCTTTAGTTTTCCTCATTTACTAAAGAAAAAAAAAGCACCATACAGATGGCATGCTCTGAGACTGCTTCATGGTGCAAGTTAAAGCACACTGAGAGGTGTACTGGGAACAGATAAACCTTTTTATTCCTGTTGGTTTTTTGGATCCAGGTTGGACACTTTCTCACATATTTTTCCCTTGCCTTTTCTGCTTGTGGGAAATTGATCACAGCTTCTACCGTGCTGAGTATTTATCAATTTGAGGGGGAGATTTTATGCCAGTAGTCAGGTCTGCTAAAAATTTTACTGTAAAACTGACATCAAGGGCTGTGGGAAAACCACTATAGTGATACCAAGTCTCTCTTACTGTAATTGGTATTAAACTGAAGGTACTATAGCAATTCCTCAACTGAAATTATCATCTGGGAGATGATAATTTTTAGAAAAAGATTCAGTGTAACTTTCAGCAGTCTCCTAATCCAATCCTGGAGGCTGAGAATGCAGAAGGAAGGTGTTATTTTCACTTGGTTTTGTTATTTTTTCTCCCAAGGATTCATCCACAAACCTCGTCCAACAGTAGATTTGGATTTCAAAATATCATGGAAGGTAATTAACAATAACAAAATAGTTTTGGTCACTGCAATATAAGAGAGACATTAAACTATTAGATAGAGAGTCCAAAGGAGGGCAACAAAGATGGTGAAGGGCCTTGGAGAAGCTGAATGAGGGGTGGCTGAGTTCACTCGGTCTGTTCAGCCTGGAGAAGAGGAGACTGAGGACAAACCTCATTGGAGTCACAACTTCCTTGTGAGGGGAAGAGGAGGGGTAGACACTGATCTCCACTCACCACTGTCTGTGGTGACAGTGACAGGACACAAGGGAAGGGCCTGATGTTGTGTCAGGGGAGGTTCAGGTTGGATATCAGGAAAAGGTTCTTCCCCCAGAGGGTGGTTGGGCCCTGGAACAGCCTCCCCAAGGAAGTGGTCACAGGACCAAGCCCGACAGAGTTCAAGAAGCATTTGGACAATGCTCTCAGGCACTTGGTGTGGCTGTTGGGGTGTCCTGTGCAGGGCCAGGAGTTGGACTTTGATGATCCTTATGAATCCCTTCCAACTCAGCTTATTCTGTGTTTGTGTGATTCTGTGATGTGTTCCAGGATTCAGCAACCATATTTCCTAATCCACTAAGCCCATGGTTTTGAATGAATTCTCACTTTTGTTAACTACAGCAGTAGACATTGAATGAAAAGGAAAGAAATATAAAATTTCAGATAGATGGGACATTTAAAGTCCCAACTTTTAAATAAAGCTTTGATGACAGGAAAGCTGCAGAAGAAATTGCTTTTATATCCTTGTCCTGAAAAGTGCTTTATTTTGTCATGGCTGTATGAAATATCCTGTATAATGGAAAAATTGTTTATAATAGTGATGCATCCAAGATAAAATAATTGATGTAGAGCTTGGAGATTTTTAGCAATAATAAACATTTTGGTTTGGTATCAGTACAATGCCATTGTTTGTTGCAATAACGGGAGCAAATGATCCCTGTAGAAATCTTTATAGGGAATCATTTTTCCTTGCCATTAACTTCTTCAAAAACAGCTTTGTTAGCAAAACTTTTCATGAGAGCTTCTAAAGATATATTTAAGAAGAAACATTGGTGGGGTGGTTCAAGCATAGAGACACAGGTGCAGGGATCTAAGCCAGTTAAAACTGCAGCCTTGTTCCACAGGTGCTGAGCTCACTTTGGATTTACACCTATTCAGACAGCTTACCAAATTTGTCCCAGCTTGTCAAATTTATCAGCCTGTCCACTGACTTATTTAGTGCTCCACAGGTAATTTAACATAATGCTTTACTGATCATCTGGGACACAAAGATGAAGCTCAAATGATCGGTGGTGACTGTTTTTCCATCATACATCCCATATTATCCTCTCCACTGATGTTTTGGATATTTTAAAACATTTAATTTGATGAATTATCTTTTATCAAATTGGATTCTAGATTGGGGAGGGTGGGGAGTATATCACTTTTCTGGTCTTCATTACTCAGATTGATATTATTTGACTGCCTTTTTTTTTTTCTTAATTTATTGTCTTGTTTCAGACTTTGGTAATAAGGATTTTTCTGCCCCATTCAGGGATTTAACATCAGCATGACCTGAACCTCATTTTTTTGTGCTCATCTAATGCTTTTCTCCAAATCAGAACACTTAACATGTGTACTGAAATCTCAGTCACACATCTGTGGTCCTCTAAGCCAAACTTTTCGTTTGCCTGGTTTTTACACTAGTGGAAGCAGCACTAACCTGGAAGGGAACACCAAGTTCTGCAGTGATAAATTTGGAGTCTGTTCAGAAGAAAAGAAAAATCAACTTCTTTACCTTTTTATATTCCCTTTGAAGCTTCCTTCCTGCTATTATTCAGATGCCATAGTGCACAAGTATATTTCTCTCCAAGTGCTCTTCCAGTCAATGCTTACAGTAAACACCATGTTTATGAGATTTCTTGATCCCAAGAAATGTTAAATGTGTCTAGTACTAAAACAGACATAAAACTTACCATCAACCCATACCACAGAGATGGGTAGAAATGTTTTCAAGTCTCATGATTTGGTCCCAAATATGGATTTCCTAGACATATTCATAACTTCTCAAGAACATCTCTTGTATGTGTGGTTTTTTTGAATCCTTGCCAACTACATGTCTGTGGCCATAATAAGCCCACCTTTGCCTATAATTTCCCCTGAAACCCGAGTTAGGATTTCTGCTGAGGTACAGATTAGAGTGGAAGATACTTTCTAGTAGTAAAAATGTTGCTGTTAACATACACCGTGCTGCAGAAAGGCACAGGTTGAACAGGGAATTTTACTCTTCCCATCATCAGCTTTTATATTAAAAATGAAAATAAAGGAAAGTTAGCAGCTTGGCTTGCTGGGAGTGGTTTTGGAATAGAATTCCTCACACAGATTACAGCAATACATGTACCATAATAAGAGCCATCATGCTAGGTTACACCAGAAGTGTCTTCAAGCCTGTTTCCTGGGAGTAAATGACAGCACCTGTATTTGTACTTCAGGTTCTCCTTATTTTGATATAATCACTTTAAAGGATAGCCTTTCCTTGCTATGGAATCAAATATTTCCTCATTTTTTATTTTTACTTTTTCTCACAGGAATCAACACTCTACAAGTCATAATGGGATTACTTTCTGCATAGCAATCCTCCTCCCCACCATAGGAGGAGCCCATGAAAAGCCTACCCACCTGTTACCCTTTGCTACAGCACTAAGTTTATGCCGTCCTCCAACCCCTATTCCAGTACCAGTTTCCAGACACTTTTGCAGTTGCCTCTATCTGATCTGTTCCCAGCCAAAAGCTGGTTTCTGGTATGAATTTTAAATCTGATACCTGTATGCTCTCTGGTCATCTGTGACTGGGTTGCTTCAGGTTCCACCTGACAAGACCTCTCAGTTCCTTGATAAAAACTTGATTACAGAAGGCTCATGTGTGTACTTAGGGACAGACAACACTATCAAAATGTTAGTAGTTTTTCAGATAAAGGTAAACATCTTTCTGAGGAAAAACCACAGTTGGTAAGTGAGCACAACCCTCCATGTTAACAATCATTTATGACAGGCAAATCTGTGAATCAGATCTTGAAATGCTTACCCAGCCTTTATGAATAAAATTCATAGGAGAGCTTGATAAAACAAAACCAGAAAGCAGCAAAACCCCTAAATCTTCAATAAACACATAGAAGTATCAGGAAAGAAAAGTTCATCCACCATAACTCTTCAGCAAATGCACTTAATCTGGAGTTCAGTATCTATTAAAAATTTGCACTCCATTTTTAAATGCTCACGAACCCAAAATAAATAAGGGAGCGAACAAAAAGTGTCATAATATTCAGAGGAGCTGCACTCCTGTCCTGTTGCAAGAACTGTGCAATGACATCAACCAGTTATCAACCTGGAAAATTTATAGATAATAACATTTAAACATTAGGTGGCTGTTTTAGCCAACACCAGGAGCCTTCTTCAAAGCTTTCCTGGAAAATCAGAAAGGCTTGTGCTGCTGAGCAGGTCAGGATTTGATGTATTTCATCTGCACATTTTCTAACAGCAATAACAGCTGTGATTCAAGGCTGTTGTTTCTTTACATAACTCGTGTGTGTGTGTCTGTGGATGAAAAGTCCCTGCTCAAAAGACAAACTGCTGTACAACTGCCTTATGGCTTTTTACCTGGTGTTTGTATCCTGGTTTTGAAGAAAACCACGAATATTCTTGTGTTTTTGGCTCACATGCTCTCTCTCCTATGCACATGTGCACAGAAGCACATCCATATCCAGCATGACAAACAGAGGACAAGGATTGCTGAACTCACTGTCAGATCACAGTTTTAGGTTTTTGTGTATGTAACAATATTTTTTTCTTCCTGATATTTTCTCTTCCTGTTCCCTGTGATCATGTTTCTTCCTGATGCTTGAGAGCTCACACACCAACTGAGACCTGGTAAATAAACACAAAACAGCAAATCAGGTTTCTATGTGGGAGTTCTTAATGTGAGTTGCCTCAATATCTGAGCAGTGGTTGCTGACAGCATTTGGCTTAAATAATGTGTTATTATCTCTGAAGAAAAGCATCTAGAGGGTTACTCAGACAGTCAGTATAAATTGAGTTTAATATCCTCTTGATTTCCTCATTAAAGAAAGCAATACTAGGGTTGCAGGGGCCAAACAGTGATCTTTACCAGGGGTACCACTGCCTTGCTAGCAGGCTGGTCTGCCACTCCTGCTCCGAAACATTGTTCTGTGAAGTTACAATGAGAGTCAAAAGGGATGCTAATAAAAGCTAAAGCACCATGCACACAACTTTGCCTTCTAAAGTATGCCCACTCACTGGCGGGTTCTTTTCCTAAGAACCACAAGTGTCTCTTAGGCATGGGATCAAAGTTGAACTAGTGTTTCATGAGGAAAAAACCTCATGCTGACCAGCAGTAACAAGGCACCTCTAGGCCAGAAGCCTTACAAGTTTATGTCTAATGAAATGGGCCCAATGTAGTGAACTCAGAGCTATCATTAAAAAGTGGGCAATTGCCAGCAGTGAAGCATCACAGTTTCCCTCTAATAGCAGACTCAGAAATGTGTATTAGAAATGGCAACTGCACCTGGAGGTGCTGTTTATTAGAGCTCTGTGTCCAGATGGTAGGCTTCAGTCTGCTCAGTCTGCGTGATAATAAACTGGTTTCTTCTCTGCAACAAATAAAATTTCTACAAGAATATTTGCCACTTTAACCAGTTAGTAATTTAAATTAACTTCAGTAATAGCCCTGTAACCAACCTATAATAACCTTTTCCTCACCAAAGCCTAGATTACTAAAAAATAAAGAGAAATATTATTTCACAGTCTGGCTTCTATCCACTACAAGTATTAAAGTTAAAATGTTCTTGTTCAGTATTTTTGTCATGCTATCTGCTTCAGCCAAATCAACAAGTAAAACAGACTATTGCCAAGAATTTTTATCTTTGTGAAAACGTGTGAAATGGCATTTAATTTACCTAACTCTGAGCAAGTGTCAAATTTTGAAAGCCTGATTAAAGACAATAAATGTAGTTGCAAAATAATTTCAGTCCAAGAAGACTGAAGCAGAGTTTAAAATGTTGGTCGTAAATATGATTAGAAGTCCTAGGGTGAGAATTAAAAACAAACAAATGAAAAAATGGGGGATGTCTACATAGGTCAAAAGGAAACATGCCATGTAATAGGAAGGGATAGTTGTGGCTCTTTCTTACCAGTGCCAGTAGGTGAGATGGATAAGTGACCTTTTGCTCTTTTATAGTTGGATAGGTTGAAATTATCTGTAAGTCTGTACCCAGATCATAAACCTAGTGCAAAAATTGTTGTGAGGGATAATCTTTGTTCCAGAGAAGTCATAGGCAGCTGGCAAAACAAGAAACTTTTCCTCCCCAAGAACAGATTAAAGGCAGCACTTTGGTTTTGCAACAAACACTGGAGTACTTTGTAGGGCACATTTATCCATGTATGGGGGATGCCCTTATGGCACTTAAACTTTTTTAAGCAGCCAGAAGCCCACTTGTTCTGGCTGGTTAACTGAGGCTTCCAGCTGTTGGGGGCTGCTAATAAGGTCTGACAGGTGGGATGAGCTGGTCCCAGAACTTTCTTTCAGTAGTTTATCTTTGCTGGGTGGTGCTGGTTACCTACACCAAAGCACCAGTGGATGTGCTCACCATCTGGTCAGCCCAACCACACCTGATCCTCCCTGTTGGCATGCAGCTCTGTGCAGGACCTGGGAACATCGTGACATTTCACCTACCAGGTGTCTGAGCATCAGTAGCCAGGATGAAGAAGAGATGGTACAATCCCTTTTTGTTGGTGGGGAGATAGTGGCATGGCAAGATTAAGGAGCAGTTTTCTCAAAGCACAGGGCTGAATGGCTCTCACTGAAGGGAGCATGAGCATTAAATTTGTAAATTCTCTGAGATGCAAAACTAGTCTTGTGGCAAAGGCAGGCAGCAAACCATAGCCTCTCACCTAGAAATTTATTCAGACAAAATAATCCTTTATCTCACAGAGACAGTTTTGAGTTAATAATGTCACAAGGCCCCACATCTCACCTATAACATTCCTAGAAAGGGGTGGGGTTTCATTTTTGCATGCATGGTCTGTTATCAGAGAAAGATCTGACACAGATCCAAGCAAACTCTGAAATCTGGATGAATGCATATCACATTTTAAAGTGTTCTCTAATTTTTTGTTATGCTGAAGCTCATCAACAGTTTTGGCAAAACCCACAGATTTTTCAAGCCTTTTTTCCATAATGTAGTGCAGAAATATGCATTGGCATTATCCACCTCAGCAGCAGGAAATGTGAGAATACTTGAACAAATATGAACAGTCCATCATCTCCCTCAAGCTTTTATAAATTTACCTGCATAACTGGGGTGCTATAAATCTGCACATAATTAGGAAAATTCTAATGTAACCTGAACTGTGCTGTGATCCTTGAGAAAGGAATAACCATTAGCCTGCAGGAACTTGGACACGCTGTTTAGTGTGCTGTTATTCCCTTCTCACATTCCATGTGCTATCGCTTAGCAATTTCACTGCAAAGATAAAGCAGTACCACTGGAATGAAACACATTAACACTGGCTAATTGGTAGGTCACTAGAAAAGAATTCTCCTCTGGATGGAGAGAGTGTTTTTAATAAGCTTCCACAGAAACCTATTTTCACCCCGATGTTGTTTTGTACTAGTCAGGATAGAAAAAAAAAAGCAATATTGAGGTTGTGGACACAGAAATACAGAATTAATAACTAAAGACAAGGAAAAGCTACAAAACCAGTACATTGTGCAAGCAAATAGACCATGCAAACTGTTTGTAGAGTCTAGTGTAACATTTCTTAGACCCATGCTTTCCAACATGAAGGTAGAGCTTGAAGACTGCAGCTGATTGCAGCTAGCTGTGAAGCTGGATGTCCTTGGAAAGCTGAGAGCAGTTGCCGTTCTCTTTCTCACATCCAGTGACCACCTGTTGTTGGTGGAGTGGCTGTGTGTCCCACAGAAGGGGATAATCAGTATCCAATAAGAAAATGGGGCATAAGGAGGAAATTAATATTTTTTTTGTCATAGGGTTATTCATGGCTTTGATAGAGCAAAAGCATCTAGAAATAGATAGACATGTTTTCCTAAGGTTTTATCTATACTGTCCCTTGCAATTACCCTGTTCCAAGCTGAATGGATGGATCCTTTATTCCATAAAGAGTATTGTAACCTTGCAGCTCTTTATAAACTCTGCTTGTGTTCCTCTTGAATCTTCTTTCTTCTTCTTTTTTTTCCTTTGTAATAGCAGTTACATAACTCACAGAGATTAATTTGGTTTGTTAGGCAGATAAAACTGGATGTTTAAAGATTAAGCTGAGGCATCATTCAGATTTCCAATGGGCAGCCCATTCTGAGAGCTCACCAAGGGGTGATGCTGCCACATAAAATGCAGTTGCTAAAAGAATGTAATTTTAGCTTCAATTTTAGCTTTATTTAATGGAAGTTTTCTAACGGTGTAGAGTGTGTCCTTAATTTGCCCTCTGTAATGTGAGATCCTTGAATAAGGAATTCGGAGGAAAGAATTTTAATATTTTTTCCCAGTAGCGTTCTTTATTGTGGAGGCAATCAGCATTAAAAGCAAGACTGTAAAACACACTATTTTTTTTTTTTTTGATATCTGNCGTTCTTTATTGTGGAGGCAATCAGCATTAAAAGCAAGACTGTAAAACACACTATTTTTTTATCTGTAGTGGCAGGATATCACTTTGGAATGCAGGTGCTCTCTAGCCAATGACCCATAAAAAAATCTACACACAAACATTAATAACAATGTTAGAGACAGGGCAAAGGACAGCCAAAGCTCTGAATCGAGATTTGGATACTATACAGTAAAACTGGAAATTAATATGCTTTTAGTGTAAACAGGGACAAAGGATCACAAATGAAGTTCAGGGCAGAACCAGCGGAACAGTGGTCTCTGCCCCAACAAATACAGTTCCCAACAGGGAGTCTTCCTGAGATGTGCAGCCCTTTGGAGCAAAGCATTCAACTGCTCCTATGAAAGCCTGAGGTGCCCATACACCTCAAAATGTAAAGCATGGGCACAGACATAGTACTAGTGTCCATGATTTTCTTTCCTCCACCAGGAGCTGTCCAACAGACCTGCCTGAGCCCCTGAAGGATGTTAGTGGGTGGATTTTCCAAAGGTGGGTGTGAACTGCTGCTGTAAAATCCAATCTGGCAGATTGCAGTCAGTCCATGCAGCTGTCAATGGCAATGAACGGCAGAAGTTATGGGGAGCACTATTTTCTACAGGCAGAAACAGACTGACAAACGACAGGCAACACCTGGATTGACTGAAGATTTCAAGCCATTGGAGGCAGCCTGATACTGGGAACACAAGGAAATGAAGGCCTTGCCCTCAGCTGCCCTGTCCTGGCTCCCCATCCTGAGGAAGTGGCTCTCATTCTGACAAGCAGGTGGGGATTTCAGACACAGGGCAAGACTGGCTGCAATGTAAAGCTGGTGGAGGTCGTGTGAGGTAGCTCCTAACAGGGAGGCTGATGCTTGGGGGATGGGGAAATAGTTTACCAGCCTGTTTCATGTACTCTGGTTTACAGAGCTGCCAAATGTCATGCTGAGAATGTGACAGCTTCCTTCCACCTCCCTATAGCCCAGCCTGACCCCCGTTCATCTGGCTGTGCAGTACCACTGTGCTGTATTTGCTTTAGTCAGCTGCCAAGGACCCCTGTGTTGTTGGCTCTGCCGAGTCCCACAGCCTGAGAGCTCCTTCTCTCCTTGCCCTTTCAGCCCCTTCTCGTAGCTCCACTACAGCATAAATAACAGCAGCCCTGAGAGAGAAAGATGGGAACTGTCAGAAAATTATGACAGAAGGGATCTCTTCTTCTTCTTCAAACACAGGAGGGAGGAGAGGAGTGCCGGAGCAGTCAATGCTCTCAGCATTGACGCATAGGGAGTGATGACAAATTGCAGCCCCTGGACAGTGAGATGTCTAATCAACCATGGTTCTTGAGGGCTGTGAAAGAAAGGTGCCTCCAACGCCTAGGCCTCATATGGACTAATCTGTACTTTGGATGTGCCTGGTTTGCCCAAGGAGTCTCTGTCTGTTCTAAATTGGAACAGGCTTGGGGTGTGTGTTGTGCTCAGACCCTCTGACAAAAGCAAGAGAGCACTGTAAGGAACAGCCACGCTTTAAAGACTAAAGGTCCACGTCAGAGTTGTGACCGCACATGCAGGTTCTGCTCTGAGAGCAGGTGATGGCAGAGATTACCAAGCCTCAACCTGCAGAAGTTATATTGATTGTCAGCTGCCAGCAACTCAGAAAGAAATCGCTCTCCACTTAAAACTAAATAAGGGTGAAGACAGTATGGGCTGGCTTTCTTCACCCTTTCTCTCAAGAATGCGATGTGTAACTGGGTTGTGGGTAAAAGGCAGGCCACACTGATTATGTATATTGCAATTACGTTGTACCTGCTTGACATTTTCCACATTACTTTCGGATGTGACAACTTGTGATGGCAAGACTTGGACTAATTGTGTATCCTGTTTCCAGCAGTTCCCATATTAATATTTAGATGGACATACGTGTGTCAGGTTAACATGACGATTAATTTTTACTAAACAAAAGTATAAAAGCTGTTCTGGGATAAAAGCTGTAAGGCTTCTCAGTAATGCCTGGACTGCTGAATAATGGTGAATAATCGGGTGACGTATCCTTCAGAAGAGATTATTTTTGTCTCAGCCTGCAGCAGTAGGATAAAGTCTCATTTGCAGAAAATGATTGTTTCTGCACACCTTTGGTCTCTATCATTCTTGCTTTATTCTGGAAAGCAGCTAATCACAAAACCCCAAAATTAAAATAAACTTAATAGAGTTTCCTGCTGGTCTTTTGCAAAATTCAATAGACTTTAATCTGGGAAAAGGCTGAATAATTGATGTTTGAAATCTCCCTCCTTGCCCAACCTGAACACAAAGAACCCCTGGAATAATTCTCCTATTTATATCATGAGTGTGAAAGTTAAAAAATGTTTCTGCCCCATCCCAATCTATCTGATGGGATCGTCCAATTCCCAGGAATGCTGCCTGAACGAGACAGCACGATGAAAACAGCCAGGACAAATCCCTTCACTTGCAAGCATCTCTATGGGACAACAGGGTTGTGAGGGAGGGGATTGAGTTGCAAGAGAATATTCCTGTCCTGGTAGATTAGAAGGTGAGTCATCAGTGCTGGATCACAGCTGAAAAAAGCAAGGCTAAGGACAACTAGGGACATGGTCATCAGCCTCAGATACAGAGAATCCAAGGAAGTCCCCCACAGTCATGCTGGAGATGGGAGAGAATATGCTTCATTACATACACCAAGGCAGGGAAGAGGGATGGGGAGGCCACCCAGTTACCCACAATTTGAGGACAGACTGAAAAGAGAAGTGAATTTAGTATGGGACATTTAGGAGGGAGCCCAATGACTTTGTCAGACGTGTCCTCATTACAGCAGTCAGCCAAACTCACAGTATTTCTGGGCATAGCTGAGCTGTAGCCTCACAGGCGAGAAGCCAGAGGAACATGTATCCAAGCAGGCCCATGGGGAAGCTTGTTCCAGACATGTATCAATAAAGGAAGCAATGGAGCAGAGCACTGCAGATCCTAGAGCAGTGGCACTGCAATGTTTTCCCTGGGAGATGTTGCATTTTCTGAAAGAAAAGAAAAAAATCAAAATCTTTTGTAGGAAAATGTCACTTTTAAGAAACGATTTGACATGGAAGTTTTGAAGTAGAGCAACAATTCTGTGTTGACTTAGGCTGATTTTGTTTCAGTTTCTGTTTTCTCAAACTATTTCAGCTCTGATTTCATTTCTGCATTCTTTCTTCACGTAATTGCTCTTCAGCTAGGCAGCAGCATTTAAGCCTGCATAGAAATAGTTTTGTTTCAGCATGACTGGGCAATCATTTCGGGGTTTGCCCTGTGTTTCCATTCCAAGGGAGATGCAGTTTTCAGATTTACACATTTTACAAGAGGCCACTGTGGTGGGCTGGCAGCTGTCACTTAGACTAGACTCAGTCTTTGAAATCAGTAACAGGCATCACTCTGGATCTGAATGTGTGGCAACAGGAGCTGGGATTGCCAGTTTCTGTGGCTGACTTTCAGATGTGGATGTGAAACAGTGAATACTAATTTATTTCATTATATAGACTCTATCCTCCTTTCCTGAAGGGATGAAATTCAAGTATTAGGAGTTATCTGATTTCCTAGGCAAAAACTCAATACAGCATTTATCTCACCTTACAATGAGTGCTCCTGAAGTGCTGTATTAATTGGGAAGGTCACAACCCAGCTCAAAACCAACATTCTTCCATGTAAATATTTCAGAAAATAAGAAGAAAAAATACAGCTGAATGGTCTTACCTTTCTTGTTATGTGTTTATTGCTGAGTGCATGTTACAAAGCAACTTCGTGGCAATCCACAGATGAGATGAGGCAGAGCCCTTACTATGCAGATAAGTAATATTCATTGAACTGTGCAGATGCCTCATCAATCTCAGTGCTAACATACTGCCACTGTGGAGGAGCAACTGTGAACACTCAGCATTGAAGGAGTGGAGGGGAATAATGGCAGGGTTCACAGTCAGCATTTCCGGAATAATTTTCTGTGTCATAGTCAATGGCTGACCATAAAAATGAGTAAACAGCAACACCTTTCTAGTAAGTGTTAGGGACTGGCCCTAAGACTATCTGTCACAGCTGCTTCTAAAATATTTCTCTACTTCTGTTCGGGATAGAAGTCAGTGAAAGCTGCTGTTACTTGTCATAATGCAAAGTTAAAAAGAAAAGCTGCTTTATGTTTTTGAGAGGTGTTAATGACTGAAATGCATATTCTTTCTTCACTCTGACATCTGCTTATTCTAAAAAAGAAAGAAAAAAAGCAGAAAGAAAATGAAAGATATGCAAAAAGTAGCATGCAGATGACTCATACAGTTTAGGATGATAACAAGGTGCTTTCTGTTCCCACCCCCATTTGGTCTGGGAAAGGTCTCAGGGGAGAAGGTACAATAGTTGGAGTAAATGCAGACTGGAATCTCAGAGGGAGTGATGCAGGGATGCAGTAATGCAGCTGTAGTTCTCTGCTATATATGCTTGCATCCTAAACTCTGCCAAATGGCCAAGCACTGGTGGCTGCTTTTGGATCTCCCATTCTTGGTCAAAATCATTCCTTTCAGTAGCACTGAACAATGCTGCTTAAATTAATGACTTTAATTTAATTCGGGTGTACGTTTATTATACATACACATATCAGTTTACTGATGACAGGAAACTGAGCAGAGTGTCTGATACAGCTGAAGGCTGTGCTGACATTGATCAGGACCTTGATAGGCTGGAGAACTGGACAGAGAGAAACCTAACGAGGTTCAACAAGGGCCAGTGTAGGGTTCTGCACCTGGGGAAGAATAACTCCAAGCACCAGCACAGGTTGGAGTCTGACCTACTGGAGAGCAGCTGTGTTTTCAAGAAATATTTCACAGCAGTTCTGAGATGACTTTTTATTTTTAAATTTTCAGGTATTCACGTTTTCTGACAAAAGAAATATTTAATCTCTTGTTGAAAATTGGGCTGCTTTGACAGCAACCTCCAACTTTCTGCTAAAAGCAGTTCTGGAGGAAAACTTCAAATATGCTGCCAGTCAGAACTACACAAAATGGAAGAAAAAAAGAGTGTTAAGAACTCAAATCTGATACACAGCATGTCATAGAGGATAATAATATAAAGTTTGGCATTTAAATCCATTCAGGATTTAGGTATCTTTGTTACAGGCTGAAATCCACTCACTGTAGGCTGCTGTCATAAATAGCAGTTGTTTTTGCCAAATGCCATGTTACAGTCGTTTGTGTTTTGGTCTAATTTTAGTGTATCTCTACCTAGAAATAGTGGCATTTATTTCTGTGCTCTCTGTTGTTGAAGATGAGCAATATTTAATTTTAAGCTCCAAAGACAGTTGCCGTGTCAACAGATAAACTCCCAAACCCTCATATCTATTTGAAGCAGAATTCTTAGTGTGGCAGTGCTTAGGGAAATTAGTGGGAAATGTGGCATGCTCTGTACTTTTGAAAACAAGTTTTATTTAGGTATTTCAAAATGGATTAAGCTGCCTATTGCAAAGTTCCCATCTTTCAAAACATGGTGTTTGGTTCATAAAAGAGAGTTTTTTACTTGGCTCGTTCTTGCTCTATAATGTATTAGTCCAAATCATTAAACTTTCTTGGCTTCTCCAAAATAATTTTTATTGATGAAAACACTGTTTTGAAAAACATTTGCAACTATTAGTACAGGCTAAATTATAATGGCAACGTCAGCAGCAAGAAAACTCTCCCGTGTCTGGAATTTTACCTGTAAATCAGACACAATTTGTCAGATTTCCTTGCGGATCTCCAACTAAATTTATGGATTAAAAGCTTGTGTATTAGTTAGTGTTTTAGCTAATTATAAATGTTTGTAAATTTTAGAAGTTGAATTGCATAGCTGGCTGTCTCAGATCAGGATGTGAGCTTGACTAGACAGGTTCATTTCTCTCCTGGCACAACCAGAGTGTACATTGTTTTTACTTCGTTTTGATGGTGTCTGTAAAAACAGGAGGACTACATGAAAATGTTTAGAATATTAATTTTACATTGAATTAGAATACAAAAGGCTATGAAAACATTAGCTTCTTGAATTCTCTTTAAAAAAGTAATTGCATATTCCTCTGCTTCACCCCTTTCTGAACATCTGGATAAATTTTTCCAGGAGTATGTTGAGAGCAAAAATAGTTTTTACAAGATTCAGAAATGTTGCTAAGAAAAGCTGGATCATGTCCCACCCATAAAATTTAAATTTCACATTTTGATGTGACATGAGGTTGTATCTCTTCTGTTGCAACCAGCAATCTTTTTTACTTAATGGATTATGTGTTATTAAAGGGAGAAACTAAGAAAACAAGGTAGACGAATGCTCAGCACCTGCTTTCAGAAAGGTGTTTTTCTTGGTGTAGCACCTCACAGACCAGCCGTTTGCTTTCCTGGCCTGCTGTGAGGAGGGTAACATCACTTGTAGGCTTGGATCTCCATGTGGATACTGGAGCTCAGGGCATCAAGCTGGGCTTAAGTGGCAGCTGCCAGTGTTGGGGGAGCTGCTCCCCAGATGCAGCCAAGTGCTCTGCACTCCTTCCCACTGGCTGCCAGCAAGGGCATCACGTTGCTGTCCCGGCTGTTTGGGCTGGAACTATCAGGTGGTTCCATTGCTGCAGCTCTGCAACAAGCACAGAGATGATGTTAAGGACTGACATCACTCTCTTATGTGCAGAAGACTTGTAAGCAGATCTCCTTGCTTCACATCTTTCAGCAAAGTCCCAGACAAATCCTCCTTTCCTTACTCCTTTTTTTATTTCAAGAACCTATGTGGGAAGCTGCTGCCAGACATTAGTGTGACTGCTCTTCCTGCCACACATGCACAGCTGGCAGGGCCAGGCCCTGGTGTGCTGCTGCAAATCACAAGCAATTCCCTGCTTAGGACAGGCTTCCTGTTTTGAAAGAAATGTTTCTCTAACATAATAAAAGCATATAAGACTCAGGACCATCCATTAGTCCCTTTCTGTTCCTCATTTTAGTTTTCCATCATATGTCATAAAAGCAATTTACTTCCTTTTTTGGCTTCCTCTTCTGAGAATTCTTTGGGTAGATGGAAGGAAAAGAACTTTCAGGTCTCCATTACCCTGTTTACAATTAATGTCTTATGCTTAAATAATAGATCAATTCCACCATCTATTACAGAAGTCAAAAGACATAGCATTTTTTACTTTAAATCTCAAGCTTAATACTGGTCAAAGAGACAAATGAGGAATGACTAGACTTTGATTCTGTGGATAATGAGGGCAGGGCAGATCTCATCTGAGGGGAAATGCAGATTATGAATAAAAGTAGGTCTTCTCAAAGGGAAAATGTTTCCACATAGAAAATATTTGAAGGCCACATCAATTTTGCCCACTTACTGTTTTCTTTTTTTTTTTCCCAACAGTTTACAACTATCTGAAATAACTCCTTGTGCACCGGGCGACAAAATTGATTTGGTTATGGTAAGAAATAAAGTGAGAACAAAAGAGAAGCGTCAGCTTTTGATCTCTCTTGCACTCAAAAAAATTTAATCTTTCTCCAAACAACATGAAGAATTTCTACAGCCTCTGTGAACCCTAGCACACCTGATGGGAACCTGTCGATACATTCCTCCTGATAAAGTGCAACACTTATAAAGCGATGTGGCAGAATGCATACTGTAAATTTCTGCCTTTTGAAGGCAGCTGGACATGACATTCGGTCTGACTGTGAAAATGTATTCCTTTTTCTACTCCCCTGGATGAAAAGAAATTGTTGACAGCTACTGTGGGATGGGACGTAAAAGGAGAAATTGGAGTAGAGGAAAGGAAAGGCAAAGACTAAGTGCAAAGGCTTTAAATAAGAAATACATCCAGTCTTTTTGACTGAGTAAGCTTCTGGAAGTTATGAAGATTCTATATAGGAAAACAGCAACCTACTTTAAGACTGAAGGAGGTCTAAAGGGAGTTTTACCTAATTGAAACAGTTTTCAGTTTCTCTGAGAGGATAAATTATGAAGAAATCAATGAACAGTACAGAGAGTGAAGCAGCTTTGACCAGCATGACATTGACAGCGTACCTTAATAAAAGTAGACACGTGTTCTCTTTTTATTTGTCAAAATTAGACACTGCGTCTCCATAAAACCACTCTAATATTTCGGCTGTCTGAGACTTCACTTGCTGAATGTGCCTCTGTGTATGAAGAGCTGCAGCTGAGCAATTTTAAGAAGTTTTTCTTTGCCAGCCAAATTTGTAGGCAGGTGGTAGTGATTGGCCTGAGAATTATATTCTCCTTATATCTCAGTATTTCAATCCAAATAAAACCAAATCTGTTTTCTTTTCATCATGCTGGTATACAACTAACCTTTTCACACCCACACAAGTAATAATACCCTTTTGATACAATATCATCATAAAAATATTGGATAAAATAGCTAAAACCAGAATTGGCATGAGTTATAAAAAGCTCTGAGAAAATAAAAAAAGTAACAGTTTAAAACAACCAAATTCTTGTCTATCTGGAAAGACAGACACAGTCCAAGACAAAAGAAGAACAGGTAACATCTATTTTATTCATGCTAACAGTTTTCTTGAGTCAATCAGGGCAAGATGTTATACATCCAATAATGAGTAAAGATAATTTTTAAATTGAGCTATACACATTTATTTCAATTTTTCAGACTTATCTTGATAAAAAGTATAAAAGCAATGATAAGCTAATAGAGGTTTAAGGCTAACATATTTCTGTTACATAAATGGGGTTTATGAAGATAATTAAGAACATGCTACTTTTTCTTTTCTCTGTCTCTCTCTCCTCCCTTTCTTTGTCCCTCTGATTTCTCCCACCTCCAATAATTTACTGTTTTGCTGCCTAGATTCTATCCCAAATTCCCTGTTTGTATATCTGGTGTTTTTTCTCTTTCCATAAAATCTCCTCCCCCTTACTGAGATTTTGTCTATTCTTTTCAACCGATTTCCTACCCCTCAGACTGGATTACAACTAAAATAAAACCCTAACATGAGAAGAAAAAAAAAATATGCACGGTACCCTAAAAGATTCTGTAAGCTTCTAAAGCTATGTTTGAAAGGGTTTGGTTGCAGTTGTTCATGTAGATGTTCATACACCTTTGAACTAGCTTTGCTGCTCAGGATAATCTCTAACCTTGTCACTTTAATCCTTTTTACTTTTTTCTCCCCCTCAAAACCTTTCAGTGCCTTTTAAATGTTATTACACACCGTTTTCTCCCTTTGGAATGCTTTTAATTAACCAGGCCATCATAAGATTTCCTTCTTGCAGCTGATGCCAGGAGGCATGAGTGGGCAGTACTTGGAGAGGATGAAACACATGAGCATGTACCAGTAAGAGATGGTATAGTCAGATTATTGTCTCACTTTGTCATCAGATTTCTGACCAATGTAGGGTGCTACACTGGATACAGAGAGATCTGCGTGAGAGAACCATGCATGTGGTGAGAGAACCATGCATGTGGTGAGAGAAGATGGTGGTTTTTACAGGCATCTTTGCATCCTTGTAACTGAGTTTAAGGTATATGCAATTGAAATTGCATCAATGTGTGCTTTGTTCATGACATCTGTATTCCCAGAAAAACTACCTAAGAGATTTTTTTAGGAATCACTTTAGGGGTAATGAGGCTCTTTGCTCCTGATTAGATATTTAGTGTGACCCAGTTATTAGTAGAACAATTACATTGTGTTCAGAGAAAAACATGCATATATATATATAAATATAAAATTTTAAAAATTGTGTTCCTTTGGAAATTCTCATTTGGAAGATGCCTTTGAAGAATTCAGTTCAACATGTGAGTGAATACTTTTCTTTAAAGAAATCCTGTTGGTACTAGTTGCATATCATGCTCATTTTAATGTTTTATCCTTCTGTTCAAAACGAATTTAGCTAAATTGATGTTCTGGAGTCAGGGCTAAACAATTGCATAAACTGCACCAATGCTCAATGCTTCGTTTTTCCAATATAGGAGCTAATATCACTGAGCAACTATGTATTTTTATTTGCAACAGAGTAAACAGAATTCCTGTGTGATTTCAGATAACCTGGACAAGTAACGTCGATTCTTACAGGTTTTCTGATGTTCAGCTGTTCGTTAACAAATTCCATCATCAATATGCAAGGAATAAACTGAAATGGAAGAGATTACTCACAAGGTAATGCCTTCTCTGAGTAGCATTCTGCACCTTCTCATTAAAAGTGGCAGAATATGTCCCTAAATTTATCTACAATATTTTACTCAATTTTTTTTTTCAGTCTGTTGTCTTGATAGATTTGTTGTATTTCACCCCCGTTTGCTTAACTGGATGTCCATGTTCCAAGGCTCTGCTTATATTTTATATAACACTATGTCCTTCATTGTGGTTTTCCTTTCATATTTCTCGTACACAGCTGTGTTGTGACTTCACAGTGAAGAAAAAAAAATTTGGTTTACTTCATACAGCTTCTTTTAGTTTAAAGACATTTGCTGTCTTTGTCTTCATAGTAAATTTTAAGCATAGAATTTTTAATACACAAAAAAAAAGAAATTAGGTAAAACAATCTAGGGAAACTTACAAGTAGTAAGAGATTTCTCAGAATAAAAGGTACTGGAAATTTTTTTGCTTTTTTTTTTTTTAATGGAAATATTCTATTTTATCCCTTCTCAAAATAGCATTTATTTTGAATATACAAGCAACTTTTGGACAAAATGCAAATAAGCTCCCCGTTTAATTGCAAGTAAGTTAAAACACCTTTAAAAATTTATTATCTGTATCAGTATTTTTTTTGCCCTGAATCAATGTGATAGAATAGAAAAGACATTTAAAATAACTGTTATCATTAATACATGAAACTAAGTTTGAAACTAAGATAAATTTATATAGGGACACCTATATGCTACAATGGTAAACAGGCAATAGATGTACAACTTCCCTCATTTTTGGGCTCCATAAAAATTTTTTTACTGCACCTTGGTGAAGCATTTAGGTTTATTTGTGACATGATATATTTCAGGCTACTAGCAACAGATTGGTGGGGCTTGTGCTGAGAAGGATGTTTAGTTATCATTTGCAGAGAACTTATATGAAAGGCCACAAACTCCAGTGGTCCACAGATCACAATTTTGATAACCACAGATATTTGGCTATCATCTGGGCCAGGGCAAAACTCGGGTGTATTTTAAACAGGCTTTTTGTGCCATCATCATTAAGGCATTCAGTTACCTCTAATTTGCGATGAAGCTCTCTCAGTGACAATGCCACAGTCAGATGATGAGGCTTGGCCACTTGCACCAGAAGTTCTGGGAAATTGCTTCCTCCAGCAATCCCAAATATTTAAAGACTGTATTTGAATATTTGCCACTCCTTCCACAGCTCTCCAAGCCAGGAACTTAAACCAAAGTGCAGGGCTTGGCTGCCTGCTTTGTGCTGCCCTGCCAAGGTTTGCAGATGACTTCTTCCGGGCCTGACCCCATGCCGGTAAGGTGAAGGCAGGATGCGAGTGCCATCCCATATGGAAGACGTATGCATGGCAGGAAAGGAGGGAGAGAAGTGGAAGCAGCTGCTTCAGGGTGTGGAAAGGCCTCTTCCAGGACTCAGTTATCTGCTCCCTCCTAATTCTGCCAAAGTCATCACATTCTTGCAGGCTTTGTAGTGCACTGCTGCTGCGGAAAATCCAGCCTTGGGTGCTTGAACCACCAACATAATTTAAACTAAATGTAGTAGCCTTATCATCATTCTTTTATTGTCGGACTCAGAAATACATTTCAGTAGTGTCTGGATTTCTTTTTTAGTATATATGTTAATTTTTTTTCCTCTGATGAAGAAATACTGTGAAAAAACAGGCAGATAAAATGGAGCAAGTATTTGTGTGGGCATGTGGAAGTATCTAGGTGTTAGAAATTTCTTAAAATCAGCACTTTAAATCCAGGGAAATCTGAATTTAGGTTTTACTGAAAGCAAATCTTCTTATGTTGAATAGCATACATACAACCTTTCTTCTGGCTTATACTGCCATCACGAGGGGGGGTGCCGGGGGAGGAAGAATGCATATGCCAATCTCGAGACTTTAAAAGTCTAATTTAATACCTTGAGCAATGCTTTAATCACAGTTATACATGGATCATAACCTATAAAATTATTATGGGGTGAGTGCATCACTGCTCCAAACTGCTGTCAAAGAGTGATTACAGGATTCTGTCAAACTAGAGGGCATATCAAGGAGGGGCCCACGAGTCTCTCTTCTTGACTCAGTAATAAGCAATAGCAGCATTAAAACTGTTAGGATGATGGACAATAATCTTCCAAAATCTACAGATGACACCAAAGGGGAAAACAACTGAAAATACTTTCTAAAA
This sequence comes from Pachycephala philippinensis, assembly GCA_013397055.1. Classification (NCBI taxonomy): domain Eukaryota; kingdom Metazoa; phylum Chordata; class Aves; order Passeriformes; genus Pachycephala; species Pachycephala philippinensis. The sequence continues at coordinate 621,360 of VWZT01001743.1, forward strand.
AGTGTCCAATTCAAAGTGATCTTGATAACTTGGAGAAATAGCCCCAAACCACTGAGGTGATATTCCACAAAGCAGAGTACAAAGTACTGCAGTTAAAAAGAATGACAGAAGTAAAAAAACAGAGGAAAAACTGGTTAGGCTGCAGGCAGTGTGGAAGGGATGAGTGTTTGCTGTGTTGGATACAAGTTGAATAACACAATGCACATGCAGAAATTGGAAACTCATTTCATATTCTCAGCATTAGTGATTTCTCAGATGGAATACTGACATCCACTGCTCAGAGAAAAGCCAGAAAAAGACAAAGAATAATGTGGCTAAAAAAAGACAAAGAACAAAAACTTTAAAAAAGAAGAGTTGATAAATTATCTGATTTTTATCTGTTTTAAAGCATCAAGAATATGACCTATATGGAAACTTTCAGGAAACAGTTTTATTAGGTGTTTAAAAAAACGTGACTGGGGGCATGTTTTACAATATTTTAGTATATAAAACACTCCTATGAAGAAGGCAGGCTCAGCTGTACTTTATGTCCACCCAGAGTAAAACAAGAGATGATAGGGCTTAAACAAAACTGGAAGAGCTGAAGACAGGCTAGCACAAAAAGATTTTAGGCTATCTCACTGGCTGGTTAGCAAGAAACATTGGGAGATCTGTGTTTGATTTGGCATAAAAGGAAACTGGAGATACATAGGATGGACCTGCAAAATATCTTTGAACCTGTCTCAGAGCAGAAGAATGCTCTGGATGATACCTTGATATCCCAGAGTTTTTGGGGTGTCCTGTGTAGGGTTTTTTCCCCCTAATGACTCTATAAAGATTTTAACTCAAGGCTCTCTAAGCCTGAGTGTACCTCAGATTCTGCATATCTCTTCCACATTTGTAGCTTGAATACCATTCCATCAAATTGTTGGTAGACTAGCTCCCCTTCTGGTTCCTATAATGTTTCTTCTTTGTATGTGAGGATTGGGCCCAGAGATCAATCTGTCTTCTTGACAGTTTATCTGAGGTTGGAGTAGAGGAGATGTATGGGGGCAGGAACCACCTGGCCAAATCAAAGGGTAAATGCAGGTCCCAGCTCCTTTCCCTAATCTCCTAGCACTCACCTGTAGTGGAGTGCTCTGGCAGAGATTTGCATTCAAAGAATGTGATCTTTGGGGAATTTTGTGCTTGCACCTGGATACAAGCTTTTTCATGATTAGTGGGCAGATTTCTCCTGAATACCATTCCACAAAGCTATGTGGCCCAACTATTTTTCAAGGAGACAAGACACTAAATGTTTGTGTGGAAAATATCAAAACCAACACTTTTTCCTTCCAGAGATCAGTATCAATGCAGCTGATCACAAACCACTGGAGGTTCATGTCTGTGGTAATCAATGATACAAGTTCTTGTTGTAGCAATTTCTTGCTACTCTCAAAGTTTGAACTACTTAAGCATAACAAAATTTTAAAAGTACTTTCTGAGCAATTTGATGATAAAAAAAAAAATCCATTATTGAAAAAGTTTGCCCATGTGCAATTGTGTATCACCAGCTGTTTCCTTCCATTTGTATTCAAAGGGTCTGCAGCCCTGCTGTTTAAATTACTCAGGGTATTGGCTAAATGGATGGAGTGGGACATGTTATTTGCATATTGATTTGTTTTGTATGGAAATAATTTTGATGAGTTTTTACCTTATTAGATTGTGTGTTGTCATAGTGTGTATATGAATACAACAATCTCAGAGCAGGGAGAAGTTTTGAAAAATGGAAATGCAAATACACACATAAGTTTTATTTCATTAAAAAGCATTACATATTTAATTACTAGACCTCTTATGAATTTAGGGACTGGAAATTAGAAAAACACAAGATTTAAGAACTTGTAGGTATGAGGTGTGAGCCTGTACCCTAGGTGTGTAGTCATCAGCTACCCCCAGCTTAGCTCAAAGATGCAGGCTGAGGTCTTTTGGACATGTTAGCAAAGGGTTTTGCAGGCTGGGTGCTTAGTTCTCATCCAGCATGCTCTGTATTCTTGCTCATGAAAATTTAAACTTTTACTTAAAGAAGTAACCACCACACAGGGTCTTTAAAAAGTGACTCCAGAAGTCTACGAAGGGCAGCATATTGGTAGCAATACCAGGGGACCAGACTTGATTAACAAGTTGTTCTCCTGATTTCTTGTATGCGAATAAAAAAATCAGCAGCAGTTTAATCTTGAGAATAATTAATTACCTTATGTATGTATATCCTGCACACTTTTGGCAGTGCAGAGGTAGATGCGTTAGTGACTGGAGTGTGCCCTCTTTAGCTGTACATGTCATTCCACATAAAGCCAATGAGGGCTTGCTTCAATGAGCATTGTCTCAAGGCTCCCGGGGATTTAAGGGCCGTACCCACAGCTGTTTGTGTCCTTAGTCACAGTTGTCAGGGGGACCATCTAATGGTGTCATGTCCAAGGCACAGCCATTCTGGCTAATTAGCTATTAGTCTGGCCGAAATCCCTCCTCAATGAAGTTTCAGTACAGCTTGTCTTACTTTCAAGAAGCAAGTCTGATACAATTTCACCAACAGTGACCATTTCCTTGTTTGCAGGGCATTGTAAGAGCCTTATTTCTTGCTTTATAATGGTCCTGTCAGACATCAAAGGGTAGCTGACCAATTGCATTTAACTGTTTTACAGAGGTGCACCTCAGAACGACATCAGAAGACGGAAACTCCGGTCAAACATTGAGGAAAAAAATAGTGTTTATTTATATTAAAGAGATCCTTCCATTCTCTAGACTTCTTAATTATTTTGTTGTTAATGTGAAGCCTCGGCCTTTATTAGTAGAACCTCTGCATTTCTATCGTTCTATTTTTTAGCATGTTAACTTATCATGTAACTGCTGCAGAGTTGAGAAATATTTATTTTGTATAATTTGCAGAGTGACTCTGCAGATCAACAAACTGCAATGCTCAGAAATCTGCCAGATGGTTCAAGCAGAGCAAGTACATTACTCCTGCACTTTTCTCAATTATGACTGAAATAGTGGGATTTGGAATGGATCTGAAATGACCTCTTGCGTTCCAAATCTTATGGAAAAAAAAGTAGATTCATTATTAATAAATCAGTATTGCTATTGTACTCCATAGCAACATATACTTTCACCACTGACAACTTTTTGAGAGAGGACAATAAAGCATGAAATTGTATTTTACAAACTGGCCTGCTCAAAATGCCAGGATCCATGCCTTTAACCTGTTAGAAATCCATTTCAGAACCTCACAGTCTGCCCCTCCAGAAATTTATGGAAGTGTGCTTATGCCTTTTGAGGAGCACTGTTGTACTCACTCCTGATGACAGGAGGAAGAAGAAAGGTGTGTGGTGGATTGACGCTGGCTAGATGCCAGCACCCACCAAAGCCTCTCTCTCACTCCTCTCCGCAGCTGGACGGGGAGAGAAAATTTGGAGGTTCCTGAGTTGAGATAAGGACTGGGAGAGATCACTCACCAAGTACCATCACAGGCAAAACAGACTCAAATTGGGGATATTAATTGAATTCATTACTAACAAAATCAGAGCAGGATAACAAGAAGTAAAATAAATCTCCTTCTCTCACTCCTCCATTTATCTTTTCCCCTGCAGTGAGGCAGGGAGATGTGGAATGGGGCTTATGGTGAGTTCATCAAATGCTGTTCCTGGACTTCTCAGAGAGAAGTGTCCTTGCCCTGCTCCAGCATGGGGTCCCTTCTGTGGGAGACAGTCCTCCATGAACTTCTCCAGCAAGAGTCTACCCCATGGGCAAGAGTTTTCCATGAGCTGCTGCAGTGTGGGTCACTTTTCCATGGGGTCAGTACTTCCAGGACAGGCTGCTCCAGCATGGGTCACAAGTCCTACCAGGAAATCTGCTCCAGTGTGGGCTCCTCTCTCTGTGGGTCTATAGGTCCCTGCCAGGACTCTGCTCCAGCACAGGCCTCCCATGGGGTCACAGCCTCCTTTTGGGCATTCATCTGCTCCAGCATGGGGCTCCTCCATGGGCTGCAGGTGGATCTCTGCATCCCCATGGTCCTCCATGGGCTGCAGGGGCACAGCTGCTTCACCGTGGTCTGCACCATGGGCTGCAGGGGAACCTCATGTCCAGTGCCTGGAGCAGATCCTTCCCCTCTTTCTGCACTGACCTTGGTGTCTGCAGAGTTGTTCTCACATACTCTCGCTCCACTCTTCTCTGGCCACAATTACATCTGCCCAATAACTTTTTTCATTTTAAATATGTTATCACAGAGGTGTTCCCATCATCGCTGCTGGGCTCAGCCTCGGCCAGTGGCACGTTCGTCTTGGAGCCACCTGACATTGGCTCTGTCAGACATGGACAAAGCTTCCAGCAGCTTCTCACATAAGCCACCCCTGTAGCCCCCCTCTACCAAAGTATGACCATGCAAACCCAATACAGGGAGGAAACACAGGATGAGCAGCAGGTTTCTCTTCCCAAAGGTTTCAATGTTGGTTTCTTTACACATGAAGGCATATACAAGGGCTGGTTTGGAAAGTGTTCGGGAACGGCATAAAGACTTTTGGTGTCTACTCTATCAGTCTTTGAAATCAATGGGAGCTTTGTCCAGTGATTTCAAAGAGTTGTAAATTACACCTCTAAGTTAGTCTAGTAATGGAACTTATCTGCATCTTTAAAAGTACAGGGATTTCTGCCAGTTCATCAGATGACTTCTAGAGGTATGGTCCAGTTGTTAATGGTTCTCACCTGCTTTTGAAACACTGTAAATTTATATAATATCACCTCAGAATAAAGAAAAGAAATTTACAGTGGTCTGAAGTACAGAAATGGCTAACATAAAAAAGTAATTTTTTCTCTCTTTACCTTGAAAAGGCATTTCAGAATGTATTTTTAGTTTCAAATTAAAATACCCTGTACTAGAAAGCAACCTGAGATAGTAGCCTGAAGCTAGCAGAAAAAGACTGAAATTTAATTGCATCTTCAGCTCTGCCATGATGTCATTTCAAGGACATACCTGCATGATCAAAAACTAATGAAATGAAAAATTGCCAAAAGCTCTTAATGAATGAAGAGTCTAACTATTCAATTCTAAATAACTGCACAATGATTGTGATCAATAACACAGATAATTCAGTGTCCAGGACAGTCTGACTTTTGAAGCTTACATTTGAGTGTGCAAAACAAATTAGGACTAATGACTACCGTGAAGTTCTGTACCTAACCTAGGATACCCAGCATGATTTATCACTTCTTATCTGCATGTGGTCTCAATGTATGCTCAATCATTTAGAAAATAAATGAACCAGGCTCACCCCAAATTTCACCTATCATGGTCAGACCAGTATGCTGAAGCCTGCACTGGAGGCAAGCTATTATTTTTTTCTTCAAACCAGCTTCCTCTTTTAATACAAAACCCCAAACAAACGGTGGCAGTTTTTCTATGCTAATATCAGCTGAGGGGTATGTGTTCCATGTTCCTCATGTCATTCTTGTTTTCTGGCTCTTGTGGGGCAGCTTCATTGACCATGTGCCTGACTCATAACAGTCCAACCTTCAATATTTCATTCAGCAGAAATATTTGGCAACATAGTCTAGATCATCCGATATATAGGAGCTTTAAGGCATTATTGATTCTTGAGAAATAGTCCTCAGACTTTTGCTGGCAAAAAGGCTCTAAGGCAGTTGATAAGCTGCATATTCCAGGTCTAAGAACACAAAGTGTCAGCAAATAGAAATGGTGCATTTAACTTCTCAATGATTTGAGCAGTATGCAATTTTGCTTTCATATGTATTGTAAGTGTTAAGTAGCGACAATTTGAAATAAAACAGCATTATACTTTACACAGAAGTATGCAAGCACTCATCAGCTACTGAGGCTGATGCACTAGATGGCACATGGTGGGAAGGTCATAAGGCAAGCAAAAGCATGAGCTGCGGCACACTCATGGCTCAGATCACAGAGGAGATATGACCTATGGCATTCCCCTTGGGAGCCACCAGGCCACTCAGTGCACAGTGCAGGCACTCACCTTGCTCTGTGCAAAGGAGCTCAGAATATTAGAATTTGTCCTGGTGTCCAGTTAAAGTTATAGTCTGTCCTACTTTTGAAATGAGTGCCCTCCTTACCAGGTTGCTCGGAAGGTAGTGGGTTTAGTTCTCTTTCAACCCATGTTCTGAAGGAGCTGAGTGAGCCAGACTGGCTTTTTGAAACAAAATCTGTTCACATAAAGATTCAGATCTGAGCAGAGCAAACATGTAAATTTTAACAATTCTGTACTGATATTCCTGGTACTGTGGCCTCATCTTTAAATCCTTTAGTACTGCTGTTCAACCAGTGGCAGCATGGACTCCTCACCCTCCGTTTTTGTTGTAAGTGGTGTTGTTGTCCTCCCTCATTGGTAAAAGCAAAATCACTGATTGAGGCAGAAGGGCTTTCTCCTTATCTTCCTTTTTCCCTGTCCTGTCTCCAATGAACTCTTGTAGGATTTGGGGTTCTTTTTTTCAGCGTTGAATCTGTAGGATCTGTTCCTTTGGAACGTTTAAGAGAAAGAAAAGGGCAGTTAGCACATTCTACTTTGTGCTCCTTTGGGGTAGTGCTAATTAACTATTGTTTCAGTGCTACCCTTCAGTACCCAGTCTCAAAAAAGTAGTAGATGCAAAGAGAGAATTTTGCCTTCCTTGCTGAAAATTGCTGCCAACATTTTGTTCTTTTTTTTTTAACATTATCATACTTGTTGCTTTCTAGCCAAGTAATATGATTCTACTGAGCTGTACGCATGGATACATGTGCATATTTTAACTTTTTATTGGTATCATAAGAGCAGGTCTCCAAGTTCATACAGTCTGATGAGAGTCACAGATCAAATTTCTACCAGCTTCCCATCAGGAGTTGTACACGAGGAGTTGCAAGAACCAGCAGGAAGTACAAGACTATTATTCATAAGGAACAGGCAGACTGGTGGATATATACTGTCTTCATTCTCACACCTGTACCATGCAGTCAACCAAAATCATTTGGCTGAATTAAATAGTGATATCAAGACATCTGTCTTCTCCGTTCCGATATGGTTTCAGTAGGCTACTTTGCAGTGTGCAGATTTCTGTTGGAAGTTACAAACATAAAGCACTATTGAAGTTAAAGAAAAAGCAGGATCCAGAAGTGCTTTGGGTTTCCCCTTCCTTCAATAATTAATTTCTTGCTCCTGACAGAAGCCACCAGGCTAAGTGTCCCAAGGCTTTTTTGACTTTTACTCTCCATTTTCCCACTCTGACAGGACTGGGAACATAGAATTAATCTTCAGAAAAGACTGAAATCTTTAGAAGCAGTTGCAAATATATTCAGGATCTTGGCTGGAGACAAGGATAAGAAATTTATTAGTTTCTTACTCTGGGCTTAGATACTGTTGGCATAGTAGAATCAAGCTCTTCCAAGACAGAAAATGAAGTTTCTTTGTGGGATAGAGGCAATATCAAACTGGTAGAAATAGACAAATCTCAACAAAGGGCTATATTCTTACAGCATCAGTGTGAAGAGCAGAGCCTGTACAGGCACAGTTCCACAGAGGACTTTGGGTATGAAGATACACGAACTACTGGGCACCTGAAGAATACTCAAACTTGATCTAAGAGAAGAACAGTGTTTATCATCCATAATCTATTAAGATGAAAAATATTTTGGCGTGCTTTGTGATTTTTCCCAAAACAGCTTGTTTTATTTTTATATTCATCTTCTCAAATTATTTGTTAGGCAGTTTTCATACTTGTATTTGAGCTATGTTTGCATACTTTCCATCACAGAAAGTTTTGCATAGGAATTGGAAGGCTTTTTTTTAAATTTTGGAGTTTGCTACTTGCAATTTGTGACTGAGCACCTTCACTTAAATTCATCGCATCTAATATCAGCCACTTTTCTAGACACAGGATCCTTTAGAGTGTGACTCAGCCCACTTGAGGTCTGCAGCTTTCACTGGCTATGCAGAGCTCCTAGGGAAGTGTCCAAGTGTACAAGTTAGACTTAACTTATAAATCTGGAACCTAGTGATACTTTGGTTCTCTGGATAGTATTATCACTATCAAAGGTTTTTACTGAAGCAGTTTCTTCTGTTTGCCTGAAGAAACACTGTGGTTTTTGTTCTATTAAATGCACATATTTCTAGGGGCTTAAAAGTCCCTGCAAAGCAAAGCTTCATACTAAGCAAAATTTTGTCTTAGTACCTGACCTTGCTGTAAATTTGAAAAAGAGCATGGCAATGCATGAGCATGTAAGTACAGGAAGGAGCTGACAAGAAAAGACAAAATACTGATCATTGAGGAATTTAATTATTCTGACATTTCTTCTGAAAGCACTAATGGGAATAGTAATGCAGAATATATATTTTTCCATAGCTGATAAAACAAAGTAATTAGATAAAATAGAATTATCAGTGGTGGGCATTAGGGGACCTTTCTGTTACAATGAATGAAGAATGAAATGCTCACGTCTCTCCAGCAGAAGAGGCAGATACTACATCTATTATTTCTCTTGCACATCATCCCAGAATAATGTACCCCTAGGTGTTTTGTTCTGCCTGATTTTAATTTAAGTGGTTTCTGCAAATTATGATATAATTTCAAAATTACCTTAGTAAATCCCTTGGGAATAATTATTTTAGCACTGGGCAAAAATGACATCCTGTAATGTCCTATGCTTCATGTTTGAATAAAAGAATGCATCCTCATCAATTTAAGTAATATAACCTGTATAAAATCAAAGAGATCAGTGACTCAAGTGGGTTTTTTTACCTAAATATTTGTAATAGAAATTTAAATTTTCAAAAAACCAGAACCATCATATGTTCGTCTCAAATCTTCTCTGAATAATTTTTCAGACGTTTAGTTCACATGGCTATAGGGATCTTAGAGTACCTGCTAGGATAATTTTTCCATCTATGTGGCCTTGTAAAATTATTTCTATGGTGGAAATATCAATATTTTATTCTACCTTATCTATCAAAAATCCTTCACTTTGACATCCACAGATTACTTTAAATTTAGACCTCATAAATAATGACATAGACCCAAGTATTTTCTGCATATAAATAGGTATTGCACAAGCAGCCTAAAGAGCTACTTTATTTAGCATTTGCTATTCTTGCCATTATTTATTTCAAATGTGCTTTATATTGTTATTATTAGACCATTAGACATTGTCTTGCTAATTGCTGTGCAGACTGTCCCTCCCTTAGTTTTTTCATAGATCAGCCCCTTAAATCTTGCTAATCCCTTTCATTATTCCTTTCCATGCTCCTGACACTGAGAGTACATTTCTAGAAACAATACACTCTGAGCTGTGCACATCATGCCAATGCAGGAGCATGTCAGGTCTTGGTTCTGCAACTCTGCTTCGACAAGCTCGAACCAGCCTGTAAATACTTGGCAGAGTTTGTGAGGCATCCTGATAACCTGGGAGGCTTTACTTTGTTATAATATATGTGACAATTATGTATAATAATATAACAATTTACAAAGACAATGATTTTTTTTTTTTATAACTACATTATATTCACTTCCACACTTCAGAAAATATTGCATTTTCAGAGGAAGCCTGCAAAGTGTGTTGTCAATTGGATTTCTGAAGACAGCAAATGAGGAGGAAAGAGGTGTGCTTCTGCAAGTGTTTAGTAGAGACATGCCTTTAGACCCCTCTCTGTCAACAAGACACAGAACTGTTTGTTGGCAGCAGCTGGTAGTTTTTGCAAGGAATTCAAAGGTGTTCAGCTTTCAGTTCTGCTCATCTCTCCAAAATAGTCAATATGGTCTGCAGAGAAGAAGTGTCTTGCAGGCAGCAGGGAGTGTATCAGGGAAAAGTATATGACCACAATGTAGATGGAGCAAGTGGTGGTGTAAGCCCCATCTCTATTAAGCAGAAGAGATACAGGATATTTGGTGGGAGAGGGAGGAGGTGAGAATGGGGTCTAAGTAATCGAGATTCATGAAAGGGATAAAATAGGACCAGGCAGAAAAATGGGCATTTTCACCATGGTTTTCAGAGTTTTTCAGAGTCTTCACCATGGTTAGGAAAGAGAAAATGAACAAGCAGCAGTGTGACACAGGCTGCAAAAATAGAACAACATCTGAGTGGTGAGCGAGAGGTGGGAATAGTGCAGCCTCTGCTCGGAGCAGCACAGAGAGAAGATGCAGGTGGCAACAAAACATACCAGGTACATCCTCAGAAGATGGAGCTGGAGACAGGGCACAGCACTCAAAGAGGAAATCAAATTTGGGAGGAAGTTTGTGGGATGAAGAATAGAGTCGTTGAAGTCAGTAGTGTTCTCAACCACTAGAAGCTAAGCATGCAGCCATCTTTTATTCTGTCTCACTACCTTCATATGCATCTTGGTCATGACAAGGCATCCTGGTGCTGGTCTAGGAGAGTCTGAGAGGTATTTTAGCTCAAAATGGAAACGTTCACTATTTTCTATGTCTTTACTCAATTATCTGTCATCTGCACACCCATTCCTTTGATGAATTGGTTTCCTAAATCATGGAACTCAATTGATGAACTTTTTGGAGTAGAAGTAGTTTGAATTGAACTATGATTCATTTATTTCTCACTAAAGCTCATTATAGGCTGATAATTGACCCAATACTTTCCACCAAATTTGAATTAAATCACACTGGAAATCAATTACCCAAATTCCCAAAGGTACTTTTACTCTGTAGGAAAATGAAAATGAAAAGATTTGTGAGGGTGCTCAAAGGATAATGCTGTAACTGACATTTGTGAAAAGTGTAAGTTTCTCCACTTTGTGCTTCTCCACCTGGATGTTTGGAGAAAATAGTGATTGCAAGTATTTCACTATTTTGCTTTGAATTATGAAACATATAATTTGTTTAGATCTTTCTAGATTATGGAAGTCCTGTGGAACCATGGAAGCACAGGGGAGAAGATAAAAAATGCAAATTTCGGTTTCAGTTGTCAGCTCTGTTGTATCGAGCATGGCCTCAGTTAAATTAACAGCAGTCATGGATCACAAAAATGCTGAACAACCTTTGAATGCAGCAATTCCAGAGGGCTGGAGGTGGTGATGCTGCTCTCCTGCCACTCTGATCTTTCTGGGATTTGGAACCCAGCCTCAAGCATCATCAGGTCATAACAGAGGATATCTTGAAAGGAGACTGAATGGGGACATGGACTACTATGGCCTCTCCTGTCTGATGCAGCCTTCTTGCCAACATGAGACAAAGCCTTCCCTCACTCTCCTCCCCTCCTCTGATCCAATGAACTCACTCTGAGCTCATGTCAGAGGATCTGCTGGGGTGATGGAGGAGCGTGGTATAAGAAACATGTAAAATAGATGCTGATCTCCCCGTTTCTCAAGTGCAGAGGAAATTTTACTTTATACGTTCCTCCTGCTAGCTATGCTGGTTCTGAAGCAAACAAAAAAGCATCCAGGTTGATCACTTAAAGCCAGTCTTCCTATCTAAACCAATACAGTTCCACAAATACGACTTGACTACCACTGTGGAAAAGAAATATTGTACTTGAAGGAAATAGCACATGTTCAGCTGACTGTAAACCCGTTTCAAAGGTTAAACTGTTCACTCTTCCTTGTCAGTTTTCAGTTGAAACATTTTGATTGGTCGGAAGAAATATTTATTTTAGTTGAGTTTTAGTTCAAGAAAGCATCCAACTGAACTTCAAAATGAAAATTTAGGGTCAGATGAGAAAAAATACCAGATTTTTTTAATTAGTGAGAGTTCAGTTCAGCACCTGTCTTTTCCTGTACAGTATGATACACTTCTCTTCAGATTTCTCTCTTCTTTGACTGAATAGATGAGGTTCAGCTAATTTCTCATTGTATAACTCACAGGTTTTCTATTTGGATCTTTTTGTATCTTCACATATTTTGGATATCTCTAGTTCCCAGTCTACTATTCCTCTGCTCTCAGAGGTATTTGCAGTTTCTGTCCATTTATTTTGAGTGAATTTCGTTAAGGTTTTTATTTGTTCTATTCCCTAAATCGCTAAGGCTAACTTGCCATATTCCCAACGGATATTTCACCCTGCATTACTTTCCTGCCTGAGAAGTCCCTTTGCATAACAAGTTTTCAGTTATATGCTGGTGATCTCTACAAAGACTGGATATGAATTAATTTTGAGACATGCTTTAAATGATAACGAACACAAAGAGTTTCCATATACCCCTCCAGGTTTGTTATCAATTATTTTTTAAAAATCAAGTTTAAATGAAGACATTTCTTCTATCTAAAGCTTTCCGTCTCCACCAGTGATTCATTTTTAGGCTCACCTTTTGGTCAGTCACTGGAGACCTTGAAAGTGAAGACTATGGTACCGTTGTTTAATTCTTCATTCCATTTTGAATTAAACCAATATTCTCTCTCTCTGTGTGTATGCATGTTTGTTTGCCTGAATCCATGATACCTCCTGTACTAACTCTGCCCTGATGCTCCTGCAGATGGTGATGGCCAATAGCAGATGCCTTGGTTAGAACAAAAGGGCAAGGCCAACATTTAATGTTACTTTCCCATCACACCCTCTCAGCCTCCAGAAAGCTACTTCTCAGGGACTTCCTGGGAGAGAGACATCTTTGAATTGAAAAGCCTCAGTAGGACTCTTCTCTCAGAGCTTTGTCCAATTGCATTTTCAACTCATGCATTCACAAAATCCTGTAGTAAGAAGTTTGAAAACATTAGATATGTATTACATGATGGATATTTCAGCCCAGTTATCTTGGATAGAAGTACACCGAGGTATTCAATTAAAGTAAACTGACAAGCCTTTTCCTTTCGTTTCCTGTCTGTTTTCCCTGTTTCTTGGCCTTTTCCCCCTTAAAATAACTTTGTTTTATAACTACTTCAAGGAGGTAAAAGCCCTGAGGAGAACCCAGCTGAGGAAAGCAATTTAGTCAGTTTATGAAGTTGAAACTTTAGAAAAATGTAACCCAGACAATTACCCCAAGAGAATCTATACTTTTGCTCTATAATGTAGTCAGACAAACATACTATAGAACAATAGATTAAGATATGAAATATGATTACGCTGCAATGAAATATTTACATTAATTTTCACTAGAATATACTTGATTTACTTCTCCTAAATGGACATTTAATGGACACAGCACTCAGCCAATGACAAATCATAAATTATCCATCCCAGGAGGCGTACCACACTGGGCCAGGTTTGGAGACAGCCTGCCAGCCACAGAGCTACCTCCTGTCTCCTCCCGAGCTTGGTGGAAGCAGCAGCTACTTAGAAAGTTAAAATGTATTGTTGCTTTTCCCAGTGAATCAAAGTAAGTCATGGACACCAGCTGCTCCTTCCTCACTTCCCACCTGTTCTGGTACACATCCTGATCAAACTGGAAGTCTGGCCAACTCATATAGGAATTCTCCTTTTTGCTTCCTAATCCCTGTGCTCTTGAACTACTACAGTTTCCACCAGCTTTTGGCACTGCAGTCAATACTCCCATTAAAGTTTAAACCTCAAGGCACTGAACAGTCTCTCCTCATGTAACATTAGCTAGGGCCTGTTCGTATACTGAGTTTTTATCTTGTCTGCAAAGAATGATTAATCATTCACAGAAAACTATGCCTGTTCGAAGAGGGAAATCTTTGCCCTGTATTCATACAAATTACGAAATATTTTTCTCTTGCAAGTTCTTGAGGTATTTGTGGGTGGGTGGCATAAAGAATTATATGAGCAGTATAAAATGTATATTAATAGGTTAGGAAATAAAAACAAATGAAACTTTGTCTATAATATTTGAGTTTCTTCTAAAAATATGTCTTGCTTTAATTTCTAGTTTCACAGGTTACAGGGATTTCAATCTACTCCATTTACTGCCTTTTCAAAAAAGATTACTGCAGCCTTGGGGTAATTTGAAAGTGATGAAAGAGACACTACAGAATCTTCCTTTCAAATATTAAGTGTACATGGTCCAATCAGATTAGTTTTAAAGCAAACCTCCAATGTTGCACATTTCCCAGCTTTTATTATCCACCTGAGCATGCAGATTTTCTTAAAGAGAGAATAAGTTTCCTGTTGTCTGAGTACAAACCTTTTCTGGTAATGAATGATTCCATACAGTTAGTAACATAAGTCCCTTATATTCTCTTTAAATCATTGCACAGCATAAGAATCAAACCCCACACCAGGTTCTTTTGTTTGCATAACAAAACCAAATTTTTTGATTGCTATATGCATTCATTGTGCTGTCCAGACATATACATTTGTAAGAGTCTAACCAGAGACAGAGAGTAGGGGATAATCTGTAACAATTTAACCTGAGGATGGAACTGAACCCGCACAATGAAAGCTGATGATACTTTCCCAAAGACTAATTGCCATTGTATTAAAGGACTGGAAAGCACCCATTGTTCTGCTGTGTGTGTATGGGAGACCAAGGGTAGTAAACCCACTGATTTTATCACTGTTATGATGTGTCCAAGGGTTTAGAAATAGTAAACATCTACTTTGTATTTTTTTCCAGCTAAAAATGAGGAAAAAAGTTTCATAAATCAGTGACTAGACTTCCAAGGACAGTATATGAAGAACATGATAATAAGTTAGCTGTAAAATGAGTGAATGATAGAGATTAGAAACCATTTAAATTGATGGGCCAGTTTATCCAGAAAGTAAAGGGAGCTGCAAGAAGTACTCAGAAGTGCACAGGAAAAATAAGCAAATTTATTGCTTATGCAAACATTTATTCAATTCATGGGAACCATCAAGGATAAGAAGATGGCTGAAGTATAACATACCACCATTATTTCAGAAAGCCTTGGGATATACCATAAAACTGTAAACAAGATATATGAGAAGCTACACTTATTTTTGGAAAGGCTTGCCTTTGAAGCAACTGAACTCTGGGTGGGGAACTGCAGCAATATATTAACATTCACTTGGTGTCCAGTCTGTAAATTAAGTGGAAATAGATGCGCGTTCTCTATGACACAGTAGTTACATTAAAGAGAAGGAATCCACTAAACAGGCTTGTGTATTCAACGAGACATTAAGACCAAGAATTAGTCATCTTACAATGTAAGTCAATTAAAGGGGCTGCAGCACTCTCTTGGGTCCTGCTGATTCTTTCTGATGCGAATATTACCTCTTTTCATTCCTGCTGCATACATAGAGAGGGATATCAGCTCAGGAAAGGCTTACAGGAATGGAGGGGCAAGAGAGGGGTAGGAAATGACAATTTTCTTTTTACCATGAGGAATAGAGTAAGATAAGGGAAGTCATGGTTAAAAAATTTAATTCTTGAATGTCCAGATTCTATCTCCAGTGTGTCTATCAGCATCACACTGTTTGCACCACACATTTGCTAATGGCTTATGAACACAACTCTCCCACCGCAGTTAAATTACTTATAATATATCAAGGTAGAAATACATCTTTAGAAGTGGGAACAGAGAGCATGATCAAAAGGTGGTGTAAATTTTGCTAAGACCACTGGATAGCTCTGAAATTACCTTCCAATTTAGTTGTTCATACATTTTTTTATATATAAGCTGAAATGTTCATATCGAATGTGCTTCAGAGAAGACAGTCTTGGGACATTTGGAACTGAGGCCAGAGCAAAAAAATCACTGGGTTATGAATAATCAATATGGGTTTACTTGTAACGTTCCAGTCACTCTAATTTTTTGAATGAGGGCTAGAAATATTGCTTGGAGGTGCAACAGATTTTTAATGAGGTGTGTACTATTTTTTTGCCCACCAAATCTGAAAACATGGAGGGAACTGTGAGCACTCAGGGAAGGACAAAATATTGAGCCAGAGTTCTGTAAAAGGCAAAAAGTCTGTGACAGAGACCCTGGTGAAATGGGAATGGCTAGGCCAATCAAACCAGAGTCAGGATGACCTGAGGAGTGCAGGTTGGCACTGAACTGGAATGAGGTCCCAAGGACTTGGGGCTGGAGCATTCCTCATTTTATATTTTTATAGCTGGCTGAGTTACTTCAGCTGGCACTCATCCACACCAAACTGTGCCTTGCTTTAAAAACTCAGACTATGGGTCTTAAAGACCCAGTTTTATAATGAGTTTTCCATCTGCTTTTCAGCAGTTTTATCTAAACCATGTTTCCTTGGCTCATTGAGGATATCATCCCTGTACATGACCAACATGAAAAGAATCTGAATTCTGTGATTACATTTTCACTTTTTTGCATGGATTCCAGTCTCTCTTTGCACACCAAATCCTGCTTTTGGGATGAATTAGGGATGAAACAGGCTTATTTTTTGAAGGATCCTTGCTTCAGTTGTAGCAAAAGCTGAAAGCTGTGTAGAGAATGGAAAAGAAATTGGGAGAAAAGCATGAATAATGGTCTCCTGGCTGAGGACGTTGAAATCCATCCAAGAGACTGGATTATAAATGTACATCTGCCAAAAATTTCTCAGTGTGATCCTGGGCAGGTCACTCACCCAAACTTCTCACAGGTGTTCTGTGGTTGTGTTTTTTACCCACTCTTAGGTATCAGTATGGCTGGGCTCATGCTGTTTTGTTGCAAAAGTGCCAAGCAGTGACAAGTCATACTGCAGGAAGTTTTATTATTTAAAGGATTTGAAGATTTTGAAATATAGATTTGTTCCAAATCAGTGTATATTACTTAAATTAGGTAATTTCTGGTGGGTCAATTTTTATTGAACAAGTGATTTCACACTGTTTAAACAGAAAAGGTAATCTTGAGGCTGTACTATCATACAAGAAGTCTGTCAGCCTTATAAACATTTGAAGCACGATTAAAAAAAAAAAAATCAAAGCTGTAGGCATTGGATATTCTCAAAATTCAATGCTCCTGTCAAGATGAAATTTCAGTGTGTATTGAAATAGAACCATGTTTGTAAAAATCCTGCTTTCAAGATAAGCTTCTATTCCAGAAGACAGGATTTCGTTTATTTCCATCACTGGTACTCTTCACAATGATAAGCCAATGGTGTGGGGTCTCAAACACACATTTGTTTTATAGTGTTGGTGTTCTGAAAATTTAGGGCCCTGAAGTCTCAAACTGGTTACTGTAAATTAATGGGGTTTTTTGCCTTAATGGATGTGTGCCTTGGCTCTACAGCCAAAATGGGAGGATAATAACCTCTCAGGATTTTTCTGTGAATATTCAGAGATAACAGTAACAATTGTAATAGAAGAGCCTAAGAAGAAGTCATTATTCCTAACTTTTAGCAGGATTTGGATGTTGTGCAGTAAATAAGACCTGAGGCCATACTCTGTAAAATGAAAATTGCCAAGTAGCTCATCAGTAATTAGGTTTCAGCTATTTTGTGCCCTGGTGCAGCTGAAATGGCACAGACAAAGCAGTACATGATCATGCACTAAAACAGTATCATAAACATTAATCCCAAGGAACTGAGTTGAGATTTTACAAGGAATCAAATTCTGGTCTCTGCTCTGTGAGAATTCACAAATTAGGAGAGACTGAAAATTATAAAGCTTAACATTGCTGCCTGAAGAATAATTGCAAAAATTATTTCAATTAAGCCCATGTTACCACAGACTCTCCTACACTTTATGTAGGTGTATATCTATAAATACCTATAAATTATATTGAGAGAGAACAGTCTGTATTTATTTATAGTATGCTTGCTTTTTGAACCAAACTTTTCAGGCTAATTAATGAAACCTGTAAAAAATAAGTATTTTTATAGTATTTCCAGTGCCAGCAGATTTCAGGAGAAGTCTTTCCTGTCTGCAAATCCTTATTTATTAATTCTAGGTCCAGCTGTAGGCTATGGAATGCAGTTATGGAATTTGTGATATTCTATAAAAGTCAAAAAAATTTTCATCATATTGAAAAGAAAGCACTGAATTCTATCTATAACAAATCCTCAAAATGAAAGATTTACCAGGCTTTTAAGTTGTAAATTGAGTATAACTGCTGAAGAACTGTTGAGAACAGGCAAAACTGGTTAAATTAAATGAAAGACACTCTTCTGAAAAGCCTCTCTAGTTTTTTAATGAATAAAAAGAAGCAACTTTCAGGGAATCCCAAAGGGGCCAGCACTCAGATTTTCAATGCCATCCAAACCTGAGAGAGAAACGTCTTTTTTTTCCACTCTCCCCTTTCTCTTTCTGGAACGACAGAAAAATTCAGTTTGAGCCTTACCTAAGAGTTAAGAATACTCTCAAAAGGTAATGATTGTTTTCACAAGCACAATAAAGGTTTAAGGAAGATTCTAAAAGAAACTGCATCCATCTTTCAAAAAAATATTTTTTAACGATCAAAACTCTATTAATATAATTTTTGTTGCTGTTACTAGTATTATTAATACAGTCTTAACGTTCTCAAATTTGTTAAATGAAAACCTGATTGAATAAAGAATATTTGTATTCACTTGAGCATTAGCTGGCTAAAAGGCATTATTTATGCAGAAGACCTTCAAAAATAGGACAGACAATACTGTCTTCTGAATTTTTAAGGACTGTATGTATGTCTGCGGGGACTGTTTATGTTAAAGAATTGCTTTAGGAATTGAAAAAAACTCAAACAATTCAGAATGACTTATTTATAAAAACAAGCACTTTGGACTGACTTGAAGCAGAGTCTGAACTTCTGTCAAAAGTTAATTGAACTAAATATATATCTGAGAAAAAGCAGTGAATACAAGAAAGACCTGAAATTGGAAGTATCCTGATATGGAGCACATGTATCCCCCTGATTGCACACAAACCGAAGAAGCTGCCAGCACTGCACCAGCAAAGAACAGCAGCAGCTCACATGCAAATTTGGGGGACACTGAACAGATGTTCTCTCTTTTCTGAAACTATTGGACCAGGAAGGTAAATTATCTTCAAATGAAGCAAGGAAAAAAAGCACACTTCTTATGTTTCACCTTCAGTTCTTTTGCTATCTCAGCACACTTCCCTGACTGTTTCAAGTAAACAATCAAGAAAACCAAGAAAGGAGCTGACTGACAGCATTGTGAATTGTTACCTGCTGTTTCACTGTAAATTCTGCATGTGGTGGTTTGAAGAGACTGAGTTGATGGACAGGGTTTTAGACCAATCGCTTCTCACGATTTTGCATATAAAAAGGCACTGGTGAGGGAAAGTCACTCTCTTCTTTTCCGGTCCCTCAGCCGGGAGGGGTGGTGGGCCCGGGCCGAGCCCCCTGCCCTCTCCCCATCCCTCTTCGGGGATGGGGCACGGCACCCCCCGGGGTGCTGCAAGACCCCTCAGAGCCCGTGGGCAGCTGAGAAACAGCCATGGCTGCTTGCAACTGTAGCCGAGACCATCTGGGGCTGACGGGCTCCCCTCCCCCACTCCACGTGG
>VWZT01001743.1:640864-671782 GCA_013397055.1 Pachycephala philippinensis
CAGGCTGGAGTTCGTTTATCCTTAAAAAGAATACCCCATTCTTGGTTCATGATAGCAGTTGTGGGAAGACTGCAGAATTCATGAGAGAAATATATTTCACGGCAGCAGATTTCCGGGCGGGTCAGTTTGCTAGTGGCAGTTTGAAACACCACACTGGAGCAGAAGAAAAAAAACCTCCTTTTCTTTCA
This sequence comes from Pachycephala philippinensis, assembly GCA_013397055.1. Lineage (NCBI taxonomy): Eukaryota > Metazoa > Chordata > Aves > Passeriformes > Pachycephala > Pachycephala philippinensis. The sequence goes on from VWZT01001743.1 coordinate 641,053, forward strand.
AATATGGAAGAGACTTAAGAACTGCAATTCTGACCTAAAATCACATGTGTTATCCTTTGTGCGAGTTGGGAGATTATTGGGGGGAGGTGCTGGAGGGAAAGGGAGGGTTTGCTTTAATTTTTATCATTATCATTCTTTTTATTACCTTTAATTCTGTTAGTAATAAACTTCTTCATATTCTTTAAAGTTTTGAGCCTGCTTTGCCCTTCTTCTAATTCTTATCTCACAAAAAAGTAAAAGATGCAAACTAAACCACCACACTGCAATATAAGAGTATTACCGTAATATCATTACCAAAGTAAAGAGACAGAGAAAAATTATGAAAACCTACTGATTACACTTATCTCCTTCTTCTAATGATGTAAGAAATAATAGAATGTCATTTTGTTTTAAACACCAGCAGAATTTCCTGCTGAACAGCAAAATAACCCAGACTGTAACCTTTAGTAGATGTTACAGTAGATTCATTTTCATCACATAAGATTTTCTGACTTAAAGTAGTTACTCAGACAACTGATGAACTAAATTTAAATATTCTCTTGGGTGACTGCAAACTGTGCTGCTATACCACAAAACAGAAGCCAGGTCATAATTTGAGTGAAATGTGCTTCATTGACTTGGAAAAGACTTCCTCCTCTCAGAGGTCACATCAGTCTCCAAATTGTGTCTTTTATTATATCAGTGAAGTCAGTAGCAAATGCTTTGTCTCTTTTTTAATGATAAAAAGACTATTGGTACACCTTACTGTTTTGCTTCTTTTTCACTTACAATTTCCCTACAAACATGGGAAAGAAGTTAATTAACTAAAGTAGTGGGTCACACTTCTGAGTGGCTTTTGAGAAAAGTGGTATTTAAGATCCTGTCTGACACTTTCTTTTTCTTCAAATAGTTAGGTGACTTCTTGGTATGGCACTAGGTTAAAGCTACACTTTGTGCTCTGCCAAGGCTGTTTTAACAGGATGTTGGCCATATGTATCATACATGGGGGCTAAGAGAAGGACCCAGAGCAGCCTGGCTTACTCTTTACTTTATATGATTAACATTTTAAGCAGATTTAGTGCTGCTAGGTTCTGTGGGAAAAATCCCATTGCACTCTGACAAGTGTTTCATAGCTGTTTGTGCTGACATCCAGCACTAATTGGTTTTTGGCACTTTGGAGGACATTTGAATTCAACCATCCACTCTGTAGATTTGTCTGGGAGAGCACTCTGGAGTGCCTTGCAGTCTACACACAGATAGCCCCCTAATTAGCCTCTCTGGAGGTACTTTCCCACAGGTACCAGCCGAGCATGATCCTGTCTGTGTAAGCAGGAAGCATCAGGCTTATTAAAGTGCTTTTTCTCAATATGGAGAGTACATCAGAACTTACTTTTGCTTCACAGCTGGACTTCTGCTAATGAATGCATTTAAAAAAAAAAGAGAAAAAAAGCTTTGTTTATTTGTTAGAGAAAAGTCTAGCTAAAATCTTGGTGCTTTAAAGGCAAGACTTTCCAGGTTTAGTTCAGATCACCTAAACCTGCCAAGTGAGTAACGTTCTATGTCCTTACTCAATGCCAAAGAAAGAGACTGACAAGGCCAGTTTAAGGACAAGACAATGGTGTGGCAATGTACATGTGAGAGGTGTTACTCATGATGAACACAACAGGAATTTAACATTTAAGTTTCCAGTATAAGAGTACTACTTTTGAGATCCATCTGCCTAGGTCTAGAGCTATAAATATCTTACAGGTACCACAGGAAGCTGTTCAGGACACTAACAAGAAATTCCTCCACTCTTCTGCCTTTTAGCCTGTTGTATTACATGCTGTATGCAGGGGAGACTAGTCTCCAAAGGTGTCTTATATGAGCTGGTGTAAAGACTGATTTCTCACCTCTTCCCACCCAGTGTCAATGCCAAGACAAAAAGACTGCTAATTCAAGGCAATGAACAAACACATGACTTTGCAGCCCCTAGAGGTGAGAGGTTATGCATAGAACAGGAAGAGGATAAGAGCTCTGGGATTAAATCTGTGCCTTCTGGCTGATGTGTCATATCAAGGGAGATAGCAGGAGGAGGAAGCAAAGCTAAGAGTAGATGAGGGGCCTTTTGTTCTCATGCCACCAGATTGCCTACTGAAAAATAAAGCTGAGCCTTTGGTTAGGCCAATGGTGGTTGCTCAAGGTGGTGTGGGTCAGCTGTGCACCATGGAATTTGGCTCAAGGACAAATTGGGGCACAGATGGGAGGAAAACCTTTGCGTGCAAAATTCTGCTTGTAACTAAGCCAACTTGGAATGCTTTGTGCTGGGGAAGAGACAGAGTGTTTATAGGGTAGCCAGGAATGGAGGCCAGAAACTTCAGCATTGTCCTGCTGACTGTCCAGATTTTCAGTGACGTAATGGCACAAATCTTCTCTTAGGAATTAGCTCTTTTGCTGTCTGATCTTCTATTTCCATCCTATGCTTAGCATGAAGCATATGCTGTGGGAATAGAAACAAGAAACAAGTCTGTTTTCTTCATTTTAGATGCTATTTCCAGTTTTCTTCAGGGGAATGCAGCTGCAGATGTAGGTGTACTCAGTAAGGGGGCTGAAGAAATGGAAGTTTCCCATGTTGTAAGTGATGGAGAGCTCTTGTTTCCCCCAATCTCTGTAGATTATGAAGCAATAGCAGTGTAAGGAAGAGTTTCTGCTTTGTTCTGTTTAGCTAGAAAATCGTGTAAGGAAAATCAGGCTGCCACTACTACTCACAAGAACTCACAAAGACCAGAGTCTCAAGATGTACAAACTGACAGGGAAACAAAATTACGAAGTAAGTGACAAAGTAAAGTAGATGATGATTATTCTAGTTGTTTTAGAAAAGCAAAAAAGAAGTTGGGAAAAAAAACCACTTTTGTCAATAATTATTTTCCTCCTTTTAACTCCAGAAAGGCTGCTGGAGAACCTTCAGCAGACTAGATAAACACTCTAGGAAAACCAGCCGAACAAAATATTTTCATTCCATACGTGTGAATCTACTTAAACTCAGCAGAGAAAACATAATGAAATCCAAAATGAAAACAAAGCACAAGTATGGAAAAGTCTAATTCAGACTTTAATCGTGCTGCATCTGCAACAGCTGTAGTGGGTCTATGACAGAAAATAATTTACTTCCATTCTCTGAGCTGAACTTCTTTTTCATTCTCAGTTTTCCCTTAAAGAATATGGATGCAATTTTCATATTCTGAATGCAGATATTGCCACTGAAGTACCTCCAAATTCTTTTAATTCACCAGGCACTGGAACAGCTGTTTACAAAGCAGTCTGTTGTCATCATCCAAAGACTTCCTGAGACAAGGAGGAAAATTTGGTTTATATTCACAGTGGGAAAAAAAGACATGGTTGCAAAATGTGGAAGAAAATTCTTTTTAATATAAGCCATTTCTTCTCAGAACAATACGACTTTGTTCAGAGTTAAGTGTTTCAAAGGAAAACTAAGAAACCTGGTATAGTTACTTGCGAATGGTACATTTCGCCATTGTTTCCTTTTGAAGGTTTGTGGAGGACAAACTCTCCTCTTCCCAAGTGGGAAGGATGACTCAGAAGGAAGGGTGTTCACTTAGGATCCGACACATCTGGGTCATGTTCCTTATTCTGTTGCAGATTTGTTGCAGGAGTTTACATACGGCATCCAGATCAAACTTGGAACTAATGTCAAAATGCAACAGTGAGGCATCACTAACATTCATAAAGTCCTTGCAGAGTTTTAAGCACTGGTAACTTTTGCCTGGGCATAGGTGATATTCTCAAGCAGTGATTGGCATGTTGAAAGGACATGTGACTTATGGAAAAGAGTAGCTGTAGAACAAAACTTTCTGGGATGGCTATGTGGTTTTTTTAATGTAATAAAACAAAGTTTAGGGTATCATTCTGGGCTTAGATCATCACTGTGCCTTATTAAAAGCAAAAAAGTTGACCTATATCTCCCATATATTGAGAGACAAACACCAGACTCTTGAATATGTTGCAGTATATTTCTCACAGTCCATTTTTGAAGCTGTTCTGTCTGTTCTTTTTTTCCCTCTAAATAATTAAAACATTCATTATGTCTAAGAATGAAGAAAGAAATCAAGAAGTTGACTCTCTAAGCCAATTGGCAGGCAAGAGAATTGAAACAAAAGTCTCATTTTATACTGTGTACTTTCCAGCTGGCTGTGCTATACACCATCACAGAATTACAGGATTATTGAGGTTGGGAAGGATCTCTGGAGACAATGAGTAAGTCAGAGGTTCTTTGAAGCTATAGATTATACAGGCTATACCTAAACTGCAGGAAATGCAAAGACCTCCCAGCTCCCATTCCCTTTTGTCCAATCTACCTGCGTCCTGATTCGATGTCAGGGTGAGATTTAGGTGTGTACTTTTTCATCCTCACTTCCCCTCCTCTGCTGTCATTTACACAAGAAGAAACCCTCAAAATAACACAGGCTGACAAGACCCCGGGTCCTCATTTGTGAAGTAAGGAAAGTGCAACATTACAAAACAGCAACACTTAATGTGTTTTCCAAGGATTTAGGCCTTACAAAAGTGTCAGAGGAGCAATCATTTCTGCTCAATTCATTTATTTCCCTTCATAGCAAGTAATACATAACAAAATTTAATCTTTGAGCCTCCCGCATTTCATAACATGGAGGTTTTCTGTAAGTCTGCCTCTTATGTGTTCTCATTTCCAAACTTTGGTGCCACTGTACGTACATTCACCAGGAAGTGAGGAAGAGCTGTAAGGGGGGCATTTTTCTTCATCCTGTTGTTGAGGAGGATGTCCCGTGAGTCTGCAATCTGCAGCACAGACAGAGTCCCTCCCAAAGCAAAGAGAGTTGCCATGACCCTGCCTCTCCCAGCATCACTGGAACAGAAACAGGACCAAGCTTCCTTCTTCCAAAGATAACCCCTTTACTTCCAAATACAGGCTGATGATAGCTTCATATATGATACATTGTAAATCTACACATCACCAGCCAGAACGAAGTCCCAGAAGGGAATTCATTTTGTGGGAAAAGACTGAGAGAGCTGTGCTCTTTCTCAAGGGAGAGGAAAACATTTCATGCTGAGCTAGAAGCTTGCATTTGTTATTTTTAGTCAAACTAATAAATGTTTTGTGTTGGCAAAGATAAAAGCAGGGACATGAGAAAAGAAATAGAAAATGAATAAAAAACCATGTCATGTTGAGGGAACAAGTAGGTAGAGTATAGAGAAGCTCTAGGGGAGTAAAAACACAAACACTTTCCTACATTTTATGGGAATATTCTTTTTGTTGATTTTATTCCAGTACTGAGCAAAACTGAAAATAAGCCACTATTTGTTTATGAGACAGGGCTAGCATTTCTTCCAGTTCTGCTACACAGCACATTTTGTTTGCAGCTACAAGATCCAGGCCAGATACAGTTTTGATTTAAAAAAATAGTGATGGGAGAAGGAAGAAGGAAAGAATATGACTACCATTAATATTTGCTATAGTCCAGTCAAAGGGAGGTTGCCAAGACATTTAGCAATCCTTGGTGTCCAAAGAAATCATAAGGAAATGCTGCAGAGGAACAACCATCTGCTGGGAAAGTTGATGGGAAAACTTCTACAAAAGCATGACGTGGACGGAGAAATAGTGTTTGGTTGCTGAATGAGTACAATGAGGAAAAAGAAAAGGTGAATATATGACTATTTGCATTATAGTCACTGAGAAAACAAATGTTTTGTCAGGTATGCGTGCCACAGAAACCTGAAGGCTTGACTAGTGAGGCAGCTCTAATTAGATCACTTAATGAATTTCACAAATAACATCCAAGAAACAGCTGTTTTACAGTCAGTCTCTGAAAAAAAGCATATAAATGATTGATGGAGTCTAAATTAATTCTTTAAAGTGGGCATCTATAGTGCATGAGGACATTCCATGAATGGAGAGGATCTTCACCAGAATAAATAATTGCTCAAATAAGTTTCTGGTCTTCAGGGTTAAACATTTACAAGGACACTTAAATCTTTTCTTTGATCAAAAAAATAATATCCTTAGCGATTTATAAAAAGGAAGTACGATATGAAACTCCATAATTATAATTTATAACAATAACACAACTATAGATTATTATTGTTAGCAAGATTTTTTTGCTATTTTACAGAGTAAAACATATGAAAATTGAAGGTTTGCAGGTCAAAAGGACATTAAATTGGTTGGAAAAAAACCACCTTAAATACCCAAAGACCAAAAATCATATTTCAGGAGGTTCCTTAAATGCCATTCTAGGTCCAGAACTATTCAGAATTTTCCATATTACAATCTACATTGACCTCAGGGGATAATGGTGAGGAGACTTTCCAAAGCTGAAAAGATTGCTAATGCTTGGAAAGATAGAAATAAATCCAATAATTAGGATGATACTCAACAAAAATAAACATTAGTTCTCCAAACAGGATATATGGCAACCACAAATGAAATTATTTCATCAATCAGACACTTCCTGTTGCACCACTGGCTAGAATTGCTTACAAGCATAACAATTTCTTTGAGTAAGAAGTTGTGATTGCAAATGTGTAACATATGATGACCTAGTGCTTGTAAGCTTATTCCAGGCAAAATTCACACACTAATTTAATCATGCAAATTCGGTTTGTGAAAGAACTGACTCTGCAGTCCAGATTATGAATGTTCTTTTTATTACCAGGTGATAGAAAAGGAGTTAAATTATAACAGAGAGGAAAACTTCTTGTAAAATCCAACATACATGGACTCTAGTGAGTGGCATGTGGCCGGCCAAGGAAGCATATATGATGGGAAGAGTAGGGATTTCTTCATGGCTTTTCATGAGGGGCACCATTTTATTTGTGTGGTTTGCAAAGGGTAGAACAGAACCATGCAAATTTGAGAGAACTGCTTATGATTTTAATTTGATTTGTAAAATACTGTAATTCTTAATCACTTCTTGCATTCCACTTGCCCCCCAAGCATTAATTTAATTTAGTCTTGTTGAAAGTTGAGTGTAATTTCACCCTATTTCACTCAAAAATAAAGATCTGACCCCAGGTTGGAGATGCCATAAACTAGAGAGCGAAGTGTTGTATGGGTAATTAATATTTGTCAAAGGCAAAGGGCATAAAATATTTATTACTTGGATGTCACTTGTTTTCTTCCTCCAGCAGTTCAGAGCCCATGTAGTTAAGCACCAGCAGAATGATGGATACACGTGCCACTCTCAGCATTTACACCCAGGCAGTGATTGATTAGGCATGAGAAAGGAAAGGAGCAGATAAGTCTCACACCCAGACAAAGCCATTCCATTTAGTAAGGAAGCAATGAGAGCAAGAAGAAATTCAGTGGGTCTTTGATTAAATTCGTAAAACCAAAAGGTTGTCAGTTTACGTTTGAGATAAAGGGCAAAGTCCAGACTTTTTCTAAAAAGTTCAGAATTAGAGGAAAAGCATCTTTTCGCTGAGGATGAAGAGGAGAATTGGTAAATGGATTGCTTCTTGAAGACAATCAGATGATAAACAAGAAGAAAAAAGGGAAAGTTTATGTACCTTTTTATTTTCTATGATGAAATTATAAGAATTATTTGATGCATGCTTTAAAGATATTCTTCAGAATATTCTTATTTTATTCCCCTCCTATTCCCTCTGAATTCATCATGAGCGACTGGAAAACGGGTAAATTTATGACATCAGCTGAAATGCAGCTGTTTCCTTGAGGGAGAAACACTTATTAAACTAGCACCTAGTTTTTAATATACTAGGGACTAGAAAAAATAACACTATTTAAAATTTTGTTTTCTATTTTTTAACTCTTTTATGAGTTACAATTAATTCTAATACCTGGAATTGCAGCTGTGAGGAAAAAAAATAATCTCTGTTACTGACTTGAACTGTCTGCTCTGTTTAGGAAAAGCCTGAGATAGCTCCCCAGCCAGTTCTTAGCTAACCACAGAAACTTTTCTGACTGAGCCAGGAATTACTAAACTTGACGCTAAAGATATATAAAGTGTATAGTAAAATAATATAATCCTTTTACCACCCAGAAATTGCATTTTAAATAATTAATAGTTTACTTTGGAAGGGTCCTCTAGAGGCCATCTGATCCAAACTACACTCAAAGCAGGAGTAGCTTTGAAGGTTAGTCCAAATTTAAATTCAGATTAGGTTGCTTGGAACTTTGGCTGTAAAACTGTTGATTCCAACTCATTCCAAAGAGAACAACACCCCTCATTAATGCCTTGAAGAAGTGTTAGTACAGATTTAAAGTCTCTTAAGTGTTACTTCAACTCTACTCTTCAGGTACAACGAAATTATGGAAGACAGCAAGGGCACAAACCTGTTGCTGAAATAACCACCAAAAGTCTGCTTGGGGTAATTCACAATCATGCAGGATTGAAGTGGGAATTGTGTCCATCCTGGTGAAGGACACATCAGAGCTGTAGCATGTAGCCTAGCTGCTCTAAGGGGGACTGTGACCTGAATATCCCCGTGCTCCCCTCTGAATTCTGTGTATTAGTGCCAAACCTAATCTAGCTGAACCCCTTGTCACCTCCTGCAGCCCAGCTGCATTCACCCTTCAGCGTGCTCCAGACCACGCAGGGAGAGGCGACTGCCATGCTCACAGCACTCCATGTGTTTGTCCTCCAGGGATGCTGACATGCCTTTCTGGAGTGGGATGGCCAGTCTTTAGTCTAGAAGTAGCTTCTTTTATAGCATTTTCAAAGATTTAATTCAGGCAAAGAGCATTGACTATGTCCTTGATCTTCTGTGCCTATCCATGGAGTAGATTTTGTGTCTCAGCCATATTGCCAATAGCTAACTCTAGATATATCTAATTGCATTGCTCTAAAATCCTTCTGTAATATCTATTTTCTGTGTTGTTTGAATGGCTTCTACCTCCGTATTAATTGAAATTATTCCTCTTACTTGAAATTAATGGGCCAATATTTAGCTCCCTTTATAATTTTCAAGCAACGGTACAAGAAAGTTGTTACCTTTAAAAGGGTCCAAAAACCTGTGCACATATGTATGTCCATAAGCTGCACTCCAAACAAGCTCTCTGCTCTCACTGGGTATTCATAAAACCAGAGCTTAGCAGCAGTGTTGTCTCGGCTAATCTAACGAGATCCAGCAAACCTTTCCTGTAGCTGTAAGACAGCCCCCTGGTTTGTTCTTTACTGACTGTCCTTTTCTAAGTGCTGCTTGTGTTTGTAATTCCAAATGCTATTGATTTTTATCTGATATCTACACAGGGTACAAAGCCCAGCACCTCTTAGATTGTATCTTCAGCTCTTAGCTGGTTATATTGTATGAGTCATATTGATCTGAAGGAAAAGAAGCTAACAGCAGCACTTGTTTTTAGATCAAGAGTTGTATGTATCTTGAAATTCTACTCTCTTTTGTGGAAAGAAAATCTACGATCTGAAAAACCGTTTATTTATTTATTTTCCACAGTAGTCTTGGTGAAAACAGACTCAAACTGTGTTCTGTGACATGATGAACAGCAATAGCTCATGCTCCAATCATCTTCAATAATTTATACTTATGTAACAGGACAAGGGCTGATGGTTGCACAGAGAGAGTACACTCTTAATGGACAAAGCCTACTATGCTCTTAATGAATACAGTATTTTGTTACATGCAATCTTCCACGGTACTTCAGGGAATTAATAGTGTGCTGAAAATGGATAAAATAAAATTAGAGAGACATAAGTGATGCTGAGACTTTTGTTAAAGTGGAATAACTATTTATGTATTTTGCTCAAGCCTTACCACACCATGACACTATTGAACAAAGACATATAAGCTGTTGATCTCAGATGGTGCAAAGTACTTCCTAGTGGCAGTGCTACCTTCTTGTAAGGGATTCTAGAGGAAAAGTGTCAATGAGTGACTCAGCTGTAGTTTGCATTGATATCCAAAGCAGAGTGGTACAGAACCACCAGAAAGTACAGAAAAGTCATTTACAACCTCTGACTTCAGAGGTATTATGTAGAAATTAAAAAGCCTGTAAGAGAAAACAGTTTTCAAAGTGCTGATGCAAATAGGGTAAGAGTTCAAAGAAACAGTAAGAAACAGTCTAGACCACGTTACTGGTGCCTGGTTTGCAAGAAATATCCTGCCTCACATTGTAAACAAGGCTGTTTTCTGCCACTGGATTTAATGGGAACTATCTTATAGGCAACATCAACTTCTGAGCTGGAAATTCAACCTACTGCTGGAATAAGACCTCAGCCAGAGCTTGTACAACTGGCCCCTTACAGCTCTGGGCTCCTGACACAAAGTGTTGGGTGCTTCCAACCTGCTGGCACCTCACACCTGAGCCCAGCAGTCCCTTTAGCCCAGGCTGGAGTCAAGGCTGGGTGGCCCAACCAGCCTGGCAAGGACACCCCTGAGGATGGAGCAGAGGAGCAGTGCCATGTAAGCCCCAGCTCTCAGCACAACAATCACAGAATTTGTTAGAAGAGGAGAACCAAGGCAATTCAGGAAGCATTGTACTATTTCTTATGATTTTTATGTTCTCTGTAGGATGAAGTGTTCATGAAAAGAAAAGACATAAGTCTTCATGCAATTCTGGAGGAGCTGGGAATATTCCAGCTGTTTGGGCAGAGTCTCTAAACACGTTTGGTTTTAAATAATCAAATTCCTTTAACAGTGCTTGTGAATGTATTAATTAATTCGCACACAAGAAGTCATACAAGAATAAATGAAATTATTTGTGAATATCTTTTTCATAGTTTCCTTGGCTATATCATATCCATATTAATGCCAGTTAATCATCTGCAATGCCAGTTGCTTTGGCTGTTTCTGTGTCAAATAATTTGTCTTTCTCTTTCTATCACATAAACTACATGAGCATTTTTGAAATTGCTGTCCCATTTATTCCTTGATGGGCTATAATAGTCCTAATCAATATTGTGTTGGAGTCCATTTGGCCCACAGTGCTGTCATTTTTGCAGCAAATGGGAGTCATTTGCTGTCTTGCTGCCTCATACAAAAATAAAAAAGAGATTTATACTTTTTTATTCTTGCACTTAGCTCTGCTTGTTCTTTGTGCAGAAAGAAAATAAGAAAAAGCAGAGGGTTTTTTTCTTTTTTTTTCCTACTAGAAATCAGCAATATGTTTTCTGTAAAAATGTTGGATGGGAAGGGAAAAGCTGAAGAACCTCCTACCTGCTGGGCACCTTCAAAAAATTTGTCACTGACCATCTTCTATAAGTGGAGGGTTAGTGCTCAAAGATGTGAGAGAGTCTCTTCTGCTGCGCTCATTTTACACCCTTGGAATATCATGCTGGGCTTGACATAAATTTGCCTGGATCTCAGCTTTAATATCAGTTGATTTGTTATAGACACACCAACTGGAAGGCAAGAAAGCATTTCCTATAATTTTTTTACAGTATTTCCATTTCCTATCTTATCTCACACCAAATGCAATCAACAAAAAATTTTGCTTTGTAAAAATAAAAAACTATACAGGCCAAAATATCTTTGTTTCCCAGGACCGTCCCATCTTCTCCTGAGCATTCATGGCATACCTCTGGATTGAATGTCAGATGGAGAACAGGACGTTCAGAAAGCTAGGTTTTGCAGAATTTTTCTGAACACCTTTATTTAAAGATAAAAACAGAAGGGAGGACATCTTAAACTAGAGCCTCCAGCTCTAGCTTCTTTCTTCTGTTTCTCTGTCTGCACCACTCTGAAATATTCTTTCAGGTTGCGCATTCTGCAAGGCTGTAGAGTCCCAGCTTGTGCAGAATCACAGAGACTTGTCCATTTTAGAGCTTGTTAATTTTGCAATTACAAAGGAACACTCTCTGGTAAAAAGCATGTCTGTCTTTTCCTCTCTTCTATCAAAATTTCCTGTGTGCATCTATGGTGCCTGTGAATCTTTTCAAGACTTTTTCTACAGTTTGTATGACTTAGGAACTTTTCCACTACGTGCACTCTTCTCCCTCTGCAGAAAGCCTTTATTAATATCTCCCAGCTCAGTTGGCCACCTTTACAAACTTGCGTGTACACAGCAGATTAATTATGGCCCATTTTCCCCAGTGCACCAGAAACAGAAAAGGTTTCTTCACCACAACCCTGTATTCTGCCTCTTTACAGAGGCAAACAAAATCATACTATTAACTTTTTAACATCAACTAGCTATCCTCAGATTTCTCAGTCATTACAATGCCCCCAGTACTTCATTATCTCTGCTTTTCATTAAGTTCTTCTTCTGGTTTGGAAAGATCTGTATTCCATCTCAAAAATTATTTCCTTTCCTCTTTTCCTTTCTCGGCCTTTCCCCACTTTGGTATGTCATATAATCTTTATCACAATTAATATCCACAGAAAACAAAGACATTTAAAAGACAGTTTTAAATGTTGTAAAATCTGTAGCCAAACCACATGATAAACTAAGTCTTTATGGAGTTGAATACCAAAAATTAGTTGTTAATTTTCTGTCTCTCCCTCCTTCCTTAGTTTTCAGAGAGATTTTGAGTGATCACATAACAGTGTCTCAAAAGACACATTCCACATTCTTTCCTACGTGCCTTTTAACCTCATACACCTATTAGATTTTTCTCATCTCCCCTCTGCAAAACAAATTCTGTTATAAGCAAAGCTTTGTTTCTGCCTGTGATTTACAAATTTCTGGTGACTTCAGTATGAAGGACTGCAGTTGTTCTCTCACTTAATTAGTTTTCATTGATTGTTTTGAAGCTTTTGCTCACCAGTAGGAACGCAGTACTTCAGTGTACAGTCTTCCAAAGCAAAATTACTCCTCATGTCCATAGGAAGGACTTTTCCATCAGCTGATATGGACAATCTTTTGACAGAGGTTGTTAGTGAAATCTGCTCATATTAGAATTTGGGACTGGTTTTTTTGTTTTTTTTTCCTGGCTAGCAATAATATTGTGTTCCATTAAGAAGATGCAAACAGTGCTAGGTCAACCTCTCTGGAATAAATATGAAATTATTAGGGGAAAATTCTTGGAGAAGGAGACCTACTGAGGGAGGCAGCAGAATCACAGCACGAGTGCTGCAGTTCATACCAAGAGAGAACATATTAAAAGCAGCAGGGAGCTTGCATATGCTTCTTCCTTAGTAGTATTTTTTTTTTTTTTAAACTTTAATTCCACATTTTGAGTAATAGATTTTATTCTAGAGTTGCTCTTTCTCTTTACCCTCAAACCCACATTTCGGTGTGTCTGTGCTTTGGAACCTAGTAAGCAGGTAGAATACCCTACAAATGATGTTTCGTCATTTATAAAGAAGCTTCTGTTTGCCTTAAGTCAACCATGTGCTACACATTCATGAGCTGCATAAGCGCATATTCTGATCCGGAACTCTTCACTATCAGCAGAAAATTGCCTTAAAAATACTTCACTTGGACAGAAACTGGTGACTCTTGGGGACAGAGAAGATCTGATTCTGTGGGCAATGTCCTTTTGCTCATAGGAATTTTGGCCTAAAAGCATTCAAGTATCTTGAAAGCCTTGTGTGTGTTGTGACATCTGCATCTTTCATCTGTTTTATATTTTCAAAGGTTCCTGCTGCACACTGGCAAAAGGAGCCATTGTCACAAACCTTTTGAAACCAGACTTGGCATGAAAGTCAAGGAGAACTAGGTAAGCCAGGTCTTGGCACATGTTTAGTAGTTTTAAGATCAGAAGGAGCTTGGCCTTTACAAATCTCATTTCAGAATGGTTCATTTTTGTTCTTCCTGCTTCTGCAAACAGCTAATGTCAATCAGTCAAATGCACACCTAAATGTGCAGCTAAGCCATGAAAAATGCATCTGTCAAAAGAGAGACTGAATATTATGATTCTGTCTATTTGTCTTTGAATACTAGTGTTGATGCAGCAGTCTTTTTCCAAATATTATCTGAAATGAAGCTTTTATCTTTTCTTGTCTTTTTGGAGAGGCAATGCTATTTTTTCCATTAAGCAGAAACAGGGTAAACCAAGACTGTACTACAAGTTGGGTGTCAACAACTAAGAGCTGGGTGTCAGTTATTTGAAATAATTCTTGGGAGTATATTCAGTTTTTTTGATGGGCATTTCATGGGCCATAAAGGTTATTGTTTCTGACTAAAAGAAGGAAAGTGAGGTTTAGTGAAGGAAAGAATGGGAAAAAGTACATATTAAGACCATTGGAGCAGAAGTCATAGTAATGTCAAGTAAGGGAGCTGGTAATTTTCAGAGATGTTTTGAGAGAGATTCCAAGAAGAGCTTCAACTGATTTATTTTGGGAGGAACCCATACCAAAATCCCTAGATACTTTTGTACCCAGTCATTTCCTGAAAGAAAGATTTTCATACTACAAATTTTCAAGAAAGGTTTTCAATCATTTACCCATAACTTTTCTACTTCCAGGCTATCTTTGTGCCCAAACGCTGTCTGCACAATCTTTAGATGAACAAGAAAACACCATTCAGAGACAAATCGCAGAAAATTGTTTTTCCATCAACTGATAATGTTGAACTGACAATTCTGATGGCTAAAGGATAAAACTAGGAATGAAAACAAGTACTTCATGCTATAGAAAAGAGCAAGTAGAGAGAAAGTGTCACTCTTCATTTGTTGAAAATCACCCATTTCTAACCAGACTGGATTTGCAAACACCAAGGATGTCAGTAGCCGAAGATTGAACACTTCTGTGCTTAACCACCAGGCCATTTTTTATCGATGGAGTCAGATAAGAGAAAAAGAATGACAGCAAGGACTAATACAAGATAAAAAACCTTTTTGAAGCTGCTCAGAGGTTTTAAGTCTTCAAAATAATCCTGCTAGAAGTGACTTAGTGTGCAGAAAGCTGACCAACAGTTAAATTCATTCTAAAGTTCTGCCAGTGTGCAAAGCAGAAAGCATGTGACTTTGTTATAGCTTCCCATAACACTTGCAGCTAAGATTATCCGCCCCTTTCTAGGTCAGAGAACCTCTTCATTATTTAAAATACTATCAACATTTTAACTTTTGTGACAAAATATCCCTCCTCTGGTGCCTGGAATTATTTTTTCTAAATTTGAATGAAAATATGACAGTTGTATTAATGACTAATGGCATAATATTTTGTAATTACCATACATCGCAAAATTTTATTTTACGGCATTGTATTTCATCAATTAAAAAAAGCATTTGAAATTAATCACTGTCAGGGACTAAAGTTTGCATATTTGTACCCAACCTGAGGCAAATCAATTTCAAACGGTAAATATGAAGAGTATAAAGAAACATTGATATGCTTTCATAATTTAATTTTGTCATATACTTCAGTGTTGTTTTGGAGCACACTGTGTGCATGCAAAAACAGTGAGCAGAAAATTACTGTATGAATATTACAGTTATACATTAATACAATGAAAAATCATTGCTTCCTTCTCTTTAACTTACAGTTCTCCGACAATTAGTAATTCTGTCCTGTTTTGTCAGGTTTTGCCAATAATACCTCTCTCTGTTACTGTCTTAACCAAACCTTTTGAATTAGGTTTCCTCCCACTAACTACTGACAAAGCTCAATCAGAAAGTGTCAAACATAATGCAGCATTATTACCTATGAACAAATTGACTGTCACCACTTTCTATAAGACTCTTGTTTGGAGTTTATCAAGACTATTGTCCATCAGACACAGGAAAAAACATTCCTGGTCTCATTTATATTCTATATGCACTGTGGAATTTGTCATCAGAAAGGAAAACTTCTAAAAGCATACTTAAATCAAAGCTAGCTTTCTAACCCAACCATTGTTGTAGTTAAATTCTACTCATCCCTCCTTTTGTCTTGACAGCCTAGGAATGCTGAGAAATTACATTACTTTCCTTCAAACTATTAAAATGCAATTTGCCAGGTACCATATTTTATAATACCCAATGCAATCTGTATTATATCATTGTGAGGAAAAAAGGCATTTAAAGCACAGACCTTCAACCAACCAAGTCCAATGGGCCAAAGGGGAAAGAGAATTAAGTAGAAAGGGAACATAATTTGATATCTGAAATACTGACTGTGCATAAAAAGGTGGATAACTCTTGTCACATTCACTGTGTTCTACTTCACTTCCAGCTGCCTGAGTTTTATGCTATTAAAAAAAAAAGAGGAGAAAACCAATATTTTCAAATTATTAATATTTCTGAAGTATTTCAAATGAGCCAGACAAAATGAAATGTAAGGTGAAAAAGATACCGGAAATGAGATGTGATTACAGAGCATTATTTTTCATGGGAAAGAATGATAAGCTGTAGGGAAGGGAATAAGTTTGCCCATGAAAGTCCTGATTTTGAGTGGGTCTACAGGATTAATTAATATCTGCTGATGACATAATCACAAAAACATTGATGTTGGAAGGAACCTCTGGAGGTCAGATGGTCCAACCCCCTATTCAAGCAGGACTACCCAGAGCTGGTTTCCCAACATCGTGTTGAGTCAGATGGCTTTTGAGTACCTCCAGTGAGGGAGGTATTATGTGCTCCTTTTCCTCTGGTCCTGTCACTGAGCACCACTGAAAAGAACCTTTCTTCTTCTTCTTCTTCTTATCAACCTTCCTTCATGTATTTATATACATTTATAAGAACCCACTTTGATGTCAGATAACGCTCACTGTATTTTCCTGAAAAGCAGATAGAAAAGAAAGTAACCTCCTTTAACAATAATCATTTAACATGGTAAAGAAAAGGGTTTTCAGGTAAGGATCCATGAAAAATACAGAAGCAAAGGATTTGGAGTAGCTACTGAAAAAAGTTCAATGCAAACACAAAAGCAAGATGTAGAAAGTTGGGGACAAGTGATAGATATTTGGAAAGAATAGTAATTATCAATGATTCACGGTAAATAATTAGCAGCAGTCAGATTACAATCAACAAATGATGGGAACAGAATAATTGTTAAAAACAAAGTAGGAGCTAATTGCTGGTATCTAATATTGTCAATCAACTGCTTAAACAAAGTATTTGAAATTAAATAGCAATTGTTTAATTGCAATGATATAGAGAGAAGGTTTTTGGTCACAAAGAAAAGCAGATGGAAAATGAGAGTAGTAATGGTAAAATGATAAATCCAGGTTATAGTAAACTTGATCAGGTAAAGTGGCATAGCAGGGAGAGAGGTGTCTATGGAAGTTCAGTAAACAGGATGAATAAGGTAGTTATGTGAATAAATGTGGATCGAAAATAATCAAAGCTGTGGTTTTAGAAATATCTTTTTCTGCACTGTCTAGCATTCTTCTAGTGGAGATGTTGATCTACAACAAATTTAAGTCTATACATACTTAATATTAATTTGTTGTAGGACTATAGATCTACAGATTAGATTGAAAATTACTTTTCTGAGGAAGGACTGGAAAACAAAAATTGCAGTTCTAAAATCCTTACTTTTAGTTGTAAGTGAAAATTCATGCAATGCTTGAGAGCAACCATTACAGTGACAACTGTGCTGACATAAAGAAAGTAAAAGCAGTTTCTGGTGCTAAAGAAATAAACGTGCAATACATTAAAGCAAGAGACAAAAAAAAATGCAGAGGAAGATGGAGATCAAACTAAGCCTATTGTCATAAAGCCTATTCTCATAGAAACAGTTTTTACAATTCTTTGCCTTTGCTCAAATAACCCTTTGGACATGAGCCATGGAAGGATAGCCTATTTCAATGATGTGTCTAATTCCAACCCATTTTCTGTCCACAGGCAAGAGTGGAAACAAATCTGTCAGCTGTGAGAATTCCTTGATTTCCACTGGGGGCTGGGTCTAAGTATAAGGATAGAGAAAAAGAAAGCTGTTTGAAGAAATAGAGCAATTCTAGCTGGTGGAGTCTCAAACTCTTACTTTAAGTTTCCGTATTTCTTTCTTTAAACTTCCTGCATCACAACCTTTCATAAAATACTCAAGGTTTTCTTTTTAATATTTAGCTCAAGGATCAGTCCCTGAAATTGATGAAGAAGAAACAGAATAGTAATATAACATCACTGAGAAAATATTACTTGGATGGGTGATATTTTCCACCTAATAAAATTAACCTTGGTATCTGGTTTGGGGTTACTTGGGGAAAGAAATGATTGACTTCAACCAGCTCTTGTTAATACTACTGTAATAGTCCCTAAACAAGATCTTGTTTGAATTTCTCCCTGATACTGTCACATTTAGAGTTAGGGTGTAATACGTTTCAGCTCTCCTATTCACTTTAATGTTATATAAACATAAATGTGGGTTTGTCCAACTGGTTCAATAAAATAGCTGTAAAGAGTCTCAAACTTTGTATTACAAAAAATTCAGTATTCATCTTCTAAAGAGAAGCAGGTAACCAAAGCACCACATGCCAGCTTGTTTAAACTTTCTTTTTGAAGCTGGCAATCTTTTTCTGAATAGTGTAATACTTGGCTCTTAAAAGTACTAAAGATTGTGATGTACCTTTTCTGAAGATTTAAGTGTAGACTGAATGCTGCAGAAATAGACAGTTCAAACTCTTGCAGTTCATGGAGGTTATGTTCTGAAAGACACAACACTGGGGACTTTGCAGGTGATTCTATGTATTGTAAAGAAATACAAATAGTTATCTACCTATATATCAAAATGGTCTAAACAGAAAAAAGTGTACCCATAATTCTGAAGCAAGCTGTGGTCACCAGCTTTATCACTGACAAGAACAACACATCTCACCCATGCAGGAAACAGACTTCACACAGGGACAGGGCACTGAACAATGTAAAACAGACTTTTACAGACTTTACAAACTGATACCAGGGAAAAATAATTTTTTAATTTGTTCTTTCTGCTACAGAAGTTCAGAATAATTCGTATGTGTCTAATTAAATAACGTGAGAAGAAAAATATTCCACTGTACTCATTCTTCCCTATGGGAGAGAGATTGAAAAAACAAACATATGGCACATGTTAAGTACGTTCTTTCAGACTTTATTTAGGAAGTGCTTTAATGAGATGTATATGACATAAAAACTTATGGAATATAGTATGTTTGATAGAAGGATTAGTGCGTAAAAACCACAATTTATGCTTAAAATGTTTTTAAAATTCCTTATAAGCTAGAAGACACATGGCTATTAAAAAAAAATTTCAAACACACGAGGAGTTGAAGAGACTAAAATATGAAACAAATCTTAAGAGAAAGCATGTTTTACCATTCACTCTTAGCATATTCAAAGTCTGTGTGATGATCATGATTAGCCTTCCTTCCCACAAAGTTCTTTGTTTCCTGTCAATCAAAACATGGATAAGGGAATGAAAAAAGCATGCACTAGATATTTCTGTCAAGCCAGAAGGATATTCCAGATACTGTCTTGAGTGGGCCTAAAAAAGGGTAGCATGCACAGAGGACAATTTTAATATTTGGGATTCAGGGTTTGGCTAAACACTGCTTGGGAAAGCCCCTTGGAGTCTTAAACTTGTGCCCGATAGAGCAATCAGTATAGGCTGGATTAACTCCAGGGCTGACAGAAGCTGCAATAATTTGTAATAGTGCATTTCTGTAGAGTCAAATGCCCTGTGTTATAGGTATGTGTTACAGATATTACAACCTTGCTCCTTTAGAATCCTGCAGCATCTTAATACAAATATCTAAAGGCAAACAAGATTCCCAACAAAAACAATGCTTTAAGTAACAAGTTTCCATAAGATTAACCAACCAAATTTAACTGATATTTAATTGCCCTTCTTTGGTCATTGTGATTTTGAAAGTCCCCTTGCAATACTTTAAAATGTGCACCATTTAAGAAAGACAAATCTAGCATGCAGATTTAAATAGCAATTTTGTGCAAGTATCATACTGCCATTAATCTTTTCTAACTATCTGGTCCAATTTTCTGTATCTAGCTCCCATGAACTAGGGCGAAGGTTTTCTGGCAGAATTAGGATTTTTGCTCCATATTTCTAATCTGCAAGTGGCTCAACTTCTTCTCAGGGAAGAAAAAGCAACCAAACAACAACCCAACCTCCCCTCAAAAAAATAAACCAAAGAAAAATCCACAAGAAAAAAAAAGTTCAGAAGTGCATGGGCATTGTGAGCTGTGTAGAATTTAGGTCTCGTCTGCATCCTGGTGAGTGCACCAAGACAACCAGTGTGCTCAGATAAAGAGCTAGAGTAGTCATTGGATATTGATAATGGTATGGTCTTTAGTCTCTTCCACTCTTAGGAGGGGTCTCGTGTAAGGGGGAAGCATCCTTTAGTGCAGTCATCCAGTGGAGCAGGAGAGAGTAAAATACTTTTATCTTTTTCTGCTGGGCAGTGACCTAAGGCTGAGTCGCAGACTCTGCTGGGAACAAATCTGAATCCCAAAGGCATGGACAAAGCTAGGACAGAATTTCTTTCTGTCTGGTTGAGGTGAGTCAATACAGTTTTAAGGAGAAAAAGGCATCACAAAAGTCATCAGACAAATGATTGAACTAGAACATAATTTACCTGAGGATATTCTTACCAGGGATGGTAAAATCCCACCCCCGTGCTAAGAACTGTGAACACGTTGGGCCATATTGTTGCTATGGTGGCAACTCTGAGTACAGCTGATAACGTTCAGGGCTGATTTTCTCAGAAGAGAAACACAGATGTTGATGCCAAAAGCTGAGATGCTCAAGAAATGTAGGTGCCTCAAGAGCTAGATGGGTCTGGCTACAAAGGGCTTTAAAGATTTATACCCTGAGCATTTATATTGCTGTTAGAATGTCACCTCAGGCATCTGAACCTGTGATCTTAGCAACACTAGGCCAATCAGAGTCTCTGTCAAGTACAGCAGTGCAAACACGGTTACATGGAAGCCATCCTGGGATAGGTGCCAGCCTGCCACAGAAGGAAGATACTGCTATTCAATATCTCATAGCTCTGAAAGATAGATATCGGATGCAATAGCCACAGAAAACTTTGCCTTTCTGCTGGTTATGACACAATGGACGTGGAAGGAAAGAATATTTGTGATTTATTTGAGGAGCCAATTGTCATAATTCTAGAATTCTCTGATTAACACACAGTGTTGTGGTCTTGCAATGAAGATTTCTAACAAAATTAGGGTTGCTACCATACCGCAGCACAGTGAAAAATGCAGGATTTATATATAAGAAGACAAGAAAAGAATTATTAACTACAGGATCGCTAGCATATTCCCAACAGGATTAAAAAACAACTGTTGAAGGAAGAATAAGTAAAGCCATGAAGGTAAAGCAAAAATGGAAATAGACTTTTTGCCAAAGCTACAATATACCACATAACCGAACAGCTTCTTATCTTACTATAACTGATTTTCCAGACTAAGAAAAACAGATTTAAGTCAAATGACAGTACTGGAACCAAACAAGAAGATAAACGGCTATTGTTAAATTTAACTCAGAAACTGGATGAAGTTTTCTTTTGCTAAGTTTCCCAACAAAGTTCAGGACTGAAGTTTTTATTTAGGATTTTAAACTTCTCCTTGTTTCTCTTCTAGTGGTCCTGAAATATTTCTTACATGGCTATTTCAGTCAGCAAACCTAATTAATGAATAAGAATGTGAACATCAAGTAGAATTTTAGAAGCTCCTTTATCACTTGAAAAAAAAATTGGGAAACTTAAACCAGAAACTTAATGTTGTAGCCAAAATTTTCTGTGGACTTTGAACACCCTAAATAGTTAAGAAACCTAATCACCAAGTGGTAGCATTAGATTATTAAGTGAAAATGCCATTTTGCAGACAGATCCCTCAGTTTATCAAAAGATATTGAATAAATATTTTTTCTACAAGCCATGGCAAATTTATTTCCTTATGTTCTTGTAGTCTCATTAGTGAGTTATTAAGCTGCACGAACGGAATTTTACAGCTAATGTAGATTATACAGCCCATGTAATAGCTCAGTGTCTTTTAAGGAATCAGGAGAGAGAGGGAACAGGCAAAACTGGTTTTAGGTTTCTCTTGGAAATTCTTGCTTAGTTCATTTCTAAATTCACTCTTAAAATAATAGGGATTCATCAGTCACAGTTATTACTAGGGTGCTAGACTGTTTCATACTTCCCCTGTCTTAGACATCTCAAAGAGGAAAACATAAAGTGATCAGCAAGGTGATTGAACAAACAAGCAAGCAGACAATACATATTGGGAACAAATCACCTCTCTAGGTACATAAAACTCCACTAAGCAGAAGGCTGTTATCTCAGTTAAGCTGTTAAGTCACTTTTTATTAATTGCTTCTTCCTTTATCAAATACTAATGTGTTAAAGAAAAATGTTACTGATCTATCTTGGAAGTAATTAAAATATATCAATAGCTGTGCATTGTATTGCTGATAAAAATCAGGCTTATCATTGCAGTGATGCTGAAAAGGAGGAGTATTAAAATATCCGTTTTGCAAGATTACAGAACTGCAGCATTATTTATGAGGAAGAGGCAACATGAATTTACAGAGCAAACGGATTACAGGCAGTCACACAATGAACCTCTTCCTCACTTTGAATTGTAGATTATGTCACATTCAAGCACTTATTTAGTATCTGAGCCCCAGTCTGCATGCCCACTTAACAAATATGCAGGCTGAGATGAATTGCTTGAGGCAGAAGAAATATCCCCACTGAAATCAACAGGCACAGATGCAACACTTCTTGTGTGACCAACATTAATGTATAAAAAACTCTCCTGTTCACTGTCAGTGAGTCTGTCAGGCATCCCCCAGAGGCACACAGAATGCTTGCTACTGTCACAGAGCATAAAACACGTCTGAGCATCCATGTTTCCCACTTTGTACTGTTTCTTCTAGGGCACTCCACTACTAATACTGCATTAGAGCTCTGCAGATCTGGCTCTCTGATGGTGTTGGGGTGCTCCATCTTTGCTGCACAATACTTGGATTCTCAAGTGTCTTGTGAGACTGCTTTAGCACTACAATAGGCCTTCCAGGCTACACCAGCTGTTATTGTGCATTAGATATCTAATAGATTCTACTGATGGATGCCCTACCAGACATTGTCCATGAACTCCTGCTGCAGCACCACAATCAGTAACAGGCCCTATAGATTTACAGAGAAAACACATTTGAGACTGGTGTTGTGAATCCCCCACTACACATCTACCAACATTATCATTGTAAGGACGAAAATAAACAGCTCAGGTCATGTGTTATTATACTGTTAATAAATTGAATATTAATTACACTTGTCAAGTTAAGAAGAGGTCACCCCTAGCATGCTCCCTGAGGCAATGAAGTTAAAAACAGCATTCAAACATTCTGCAAATTTTAGCTTAGTGTTGCAAAATAAATCACTGTGACAAAGTAATAAAAACTGTGTCTTACCTTGGAGAGAGAAGTAAAAGGTCTCAACAGAGAAAAGTTTTGTTGTTTGTTTGGTTGTTTTTTTTTCTCTTGCCCTTCAATACAGAGGCTTTATTTATTTGAACTACAGCTAACTGCACATGTAAATGATATTCTGGTCATTTTATCCTGGCCTTCATGCTTCCAGGAGTGTCTTTGCTGTCTTCCATTCAGTTCCAGTAAATGACTAGTGTCCTCTGTATTTTAGAATTGAACCCATGCGTCAAGAAAGCATAAACTGTCATAACACAGCAAAACATAGGGTCCAATACAAACCTGCATCAAAACATGAAAGCTCTCACAAAGAATTTTAGATCATAAAGCTTGGCTCATTAATTGTTTATTCAGGCTAGGAGGCCATTCTGCAATTGTCAGATTGACAGATAAATAAACACAATAACTTCTGGTAATATTTCAGTGCAGAAGGAATTGAAACTTTCTGATCTTGTTTTCATTTTCAATCATATTTTTCATCATTTGGTGGTGCCAGAATTGTTGTTGATTGTAATGATCCTAACCAGTATTGTGAAAAATGCAGTGTCTCTCAAAAAGGACTTTCATCTTATATAGCCATCTTCATTACTAGACTGAGCTTCAAATGCTAGATGTTAAATAAGTTTTCACAAAAAGGTTTAAATCATCAGTTTAAATCATCAGCTGAGCAGATTCTTTTCTTTTCTTTCCTCCTGCTTCCAAGTAACTTCCTTCTTCCACAAACCTCCACACAAGAATCACAGGGGTTGTAGCCCTGAAAAAGATATGGTTGGCTTTTGAAATAAAGAAGTTTCTGGTGAGAATAAGAGTAAGTTCGAGTTAACAAAGAGCAGAATTAACATAACAGACACATGGATGGATATGATCTCTTCCCAATGGGAAAGAGTCAACAGGATATCTGTAAAGCAAAGTCCTTCTTCTTAAACCCATTAGAGTTCTCTGAAGGGATTAAAAGCAAATGTAAAAAGCCGGTTGCTTTAAAGTAAAATAAGCAGTGCAATGCTGTGTAAGCCGGTATGAAAGGCCCTTATTTTCATAAGAGTCAGGAAATACACAAAGTAAAGGACCAGCCAGTTCTTGCAAGGAAGGGAAGAATGACAACTTTGAGATCTGTGCTCTTCCTCATATTTATAAACAACCTGAAAAAGAATACAAGATAAGAGGTGGCTAAATACATTATGGACACTAAATTATTTGGAGTAGCAAAAAAGAGGGCCAGTTTTAGAGGCCTTCAGAGAAAACATGACATGATAATAAATTGTATTTGAATTTCACTGTAGATAAACTTGAAATGATACACAGAAAATAGTGTAATCTCATAAATAAAATGATTACAAGCTTTGAATTACTGTTATCAGTCAAGACAACAAGAATCTTGCAATTAAAATGTTTATTCAGTAGCACTATGGTCTTCTCTGTATTTCTTCCCACACATTTTTGAATGGTGTCTATGGGTGACATAGTTCACCAACAGCTTGAAAAATGTGAAATTCTGATTCTTTCGTCTCCATAAGGATATTAACAAAGTTCAGAGAAGGACAACAAATTACACAGATACAGAATGAAGAGCAGGTCAGCAAAGTAGAACTGATCAATTTGGAAAGGAGGTAACTGAAGACAAATATGATGCATGTCGACAAAACCAGCAGTGTCACACAGCTGTTGGATTCCAATTCAAGGACTAGGAGGCATAAAATAAAAACAATATGAGAAAGTTTCATAACAAGCACAAAGAGAAAGTTCTTCCCACAAGTGAAGAAGATAGATCTGTGGAAGTTGTTGACACAGGATGTTGTAGGTGCTATAGTTTTCCTTGGATTCAGAGAGAGGTTTGACAAATTAATAGAACAGAAATCTATCCGGTGGTGTTAAATAGAAAAATGTTTCTCTTGGCACTGGAAATCACTTAGAAAGATATTAAGGCTAAATATATTGTATATAGTTCCCCTATTCTTTAGCAATGGCCTTTGTTGAAGGCAAAAATTAAACCTTGGTGTGCCATTTACAGTAAACACAAACAGTGGGTCAGTTACAACAAGTGTTTCCATCAGTGACAGAACTGTCTTTGGACGTCCAGTCAACCTGGAAGAGGCCTCCGTACCCTCAGCTGTTGCGACTGAGGGAATGGTGATAATTTTTTCAAATTGATAATCATTTCTGCATATGAATCATTCTGCAGATGAATTTAACAGATCTCCATCTAATTCACGTAGTAACCTACCACAATCCTGGGTTTCATTCTAGAATTCGGTTATCACTAGGACCTGGCTGTTCACGAATCACTGAGAAGTACGTTGTCACACTGAGCAATGGGCATCTATTCCCTGCATTTTCACAGACATCTAACAGGCTGCAAAGTTTGGATTTGCATATGTGTGTGACTTGAATCACTGTGATAAAAATTAATGCAATTAATTATTGCAATTAATGTAATGAATGTAAAGAGAAGTGTGTCTTCAAAGACCAAGTACTCAGTCTGGGAAACATTCTTCTCAATAGTTTAAAACCTCTCCCTTTCTACACTTTTGAGTTAGAAGTTTTTTCTTTCCCAAGGGTCTACATTGGGCTTGTTTGGTATAATCAAGTAGTTTGAACCTAATAAGTCTTATCTAGAAATGTAATGATATGATGATAGTTGTTATATGTGTGTGCTCCAAGCCAGATATTTTACCACTGAATTTCAAATATTTTCCTTTATTGGCTTTTGATTTATTCCAGAAAAGGAGTAATGGTATTAATTCAGTTTCCTCCCTCAAAAAGATATTCTGTAAAAAGGCTGCTTTTTAATAAGAAACAATCTGATATGAATACTGATGATTATTAAACCTAAACCAAAGACATTTTGTTCCCAAAGACCCAATAGGAAAAAAAAAATATATTCTATAAAACAATGTTGCAAGAAATATCCTTAAAATGAGTTCCAGTATTCTTTACTAGGCACTAGTATTGAACAGTAGGAAAATGTTTTCCATTTGGTTATTTCAGGCTTGATGAATAGATGAGGTAGTAAACTGTTGGAATGCAAAGAGCTTCTCTTTTCCATGGATAGCTGACCTGCTCTTCTGCCTGCCTGTGCCTGAGAACAGCACATCAGAAAGCAGCTTTAAGTTTGACAATTTAGACGGAAATGTCGAGTGTTTTCAGATCAGGATATAATTACTTAGAAATTATGCAAGAACTTGGTACCTACTGGTGAAGAAGTCAGCAAGAGAAAGTTCGTTTAGGACTGTGACTAAAACATTAGATCTTTTCTTGGGTTACTCTTTTTTAGGGTCTTTAATTAACCAAGTACATCAAGTAAAAAAAAAAATTATCAGGCCTCCCTCCTTCTAAATTAAAAAGTAGTTTACAAAATCTTTTCAAACATAAATAAATCTAAAAAAAAAACACAAAAAAACCCCACAGAACACAAATGGTTCTGACAAAAATTGAAAAACCATTTTCCAACAGTTTACGGTTTGCATACCAGTGCAACAAAAGGGCAACCATTTTCGTTCTGAGAGAAAGAGTGAATAAGAAAAAATAAGATTACAATATACAGAAAAACTGCCTGTGAAATATCTGTTTTCCTTCTTATTATGACTGGAAAATTCAGCTAGTTGAGTTAGAAGATGCAGAGATTAAAAATGTCTACCTAAAACAAGAGTCAGTGGAAATAGCAGAAGGCATCTGGGACATTTCATTAATTATTTATTCAGCAGTTATCTTCAACCTAATATATAAAGACACTGTCAAAGATTGTGAGCCAAAATATTACTTGTTTTTGTTCTGCTTCCAATCAAATAGATGTTCGTTTCCTTTTTCTCTTTTCTTGTTTTACACTGATGCTTCTCATTAGGTGTTAGCCTTGATCTATGTATGTCATCTGGTGTACATGCTCTGCGACATAGACAAGGAACTCCACTGTAATTTACCATGGTTAGTCGTAATGTAGAACACATCAACTGGAAATAGCTTCCATTTGGCTAGGCACATTCTTCAGCAGTTAAAGCATTTGGGAATTGTTACCAGAAATGCTGATTCCATTCCTCCAGAACAATAACTTCCATTATCTATGTAATATTTTGGCTTATATTTTAAGTTCTTCTGGATGTTGAAGGTGATATATTATCATGACATATTTTGCGTTTGTTTTTTAAGAACTAGGCTATTTCTTCACCTTGTTCAAATTCTGGGTTATACATTTGTTGCTTTTCAGGACATGGAAATGCTATGTAAGAGCCTGCACAGATCTGAACAGTCAAGAGATAAGACACACTAAAACATGCAATTCTGCCTCTGTACTTCAGTAGCACTTGAAAAATTAACTACCAACATTGTAATGTAATTTACAAGGAGTTGTTAAAATTTTGAAGCCTCCTCTTTACCACAGTTAAATTTTTTTCAGTATTGTCTATTATTTCTTTCTTTTTTTTTTTTTTTTTTTTGGGGGGGGGGGAAGGTGTCTTTTCAGAAGTTTTTTGTGTTTTTTTTTTTATAGTGTAATCTCACGAGAGAAAAGGAATGCTGTTTGTCAGCTGGGATGCAATGTCATTGAAACCTGTTGCAAAAGGGTAGCTTAATTCAGGCGTTTACTGATCAACAAGGCATTGCTTAAAGACAGAGTTAAAATACCAATGCTTAGTTTGTTTGTGTGTCCTATCAACAGTGAAAGTGGAGGAAGGAAACGTTAATCAAAAGAACATTTCCAATGCGTGTGAGGGAAATATTGCTCTAAAGATGTATCACCTTTAGTGTGTTTCTTGTCTGATTTGCAAATCAACAGTGAACCTTATATATTTTCAGACGTTGGGCCTGGGAGGATGAAAGCAGGAAAACTTCAGCTCCTTACTTTAAGACAAGCATCAAAGTCACTTCAAGACAAGAGAAGAAAAGAGAAAGACTGAATGGCCCTGATCATGACCATCAGACATCTGCAAATCAGACCAGCCAGGAGCTTTAATTGTAAGGTTACCTGTTTCATTGATCAGTAGCTACTAGGAAAGAGTGGAGTCATGAATGTAATGTCATAATCCTGATGGCCTCACCTCTCCAGAGGGTATAATGAGGATTCATTTCAAGCTGTTCATGTCAAAATGGTGATAGAAAGGGTGCTAGAAAAAAACAGTGGTTTTTTCAGTTTGCTATCACTTTACAAGGCAAGGTATAAATCAAATTGAATATCTTCAATATATTTAGAAAGACAAGGTGGCTGTTGATCTTCTAGTTGTGAAATTTCTCCATGTCATATGTCTGTACAGGCCTACAATTGTAGGAAGAGAAAATGGGAATATCAAAATCTGGCTAATCTTCCTGTAGGTTTCAAAATCTCTGAAGTTCAAATGTGCCTGGATCATGTTCTTGTTTTGATTTATGACTGTGTAGGTGGGAAGGTGCAGCTGCTCTGAAATTCCATTAATGATTCTGGCTTAAATTTAGGCTTTCTAAAATAAATGGATTTTGAATCAGGCCAGTTTCTAGCTAGTGATTTTCAACAGCTGTGGAAGTGGAACAACTTTAAGACAATAAGAGACAGATGACCAGGAGGACTCAGGGCTGCCTTGTAGCTATGACCAAACTGAAACAGGAATAGTTGAATATCAATAAATACCAGTCAAAGATCACTGTCCAGTGGCAAAGAAGATTTGTCTCACTTTGATGAAGGGATAGGAGTAGCCTGAAGCCAAGTATAGAGATAGATAGCTGAGCTATGAAAACACAGAGATTCCATCACTTTTTTTAAAGTCTTTTAATTCTGCACAGGTTGAGTAATTTCTCTGCAAGACAATACATGCCATGGGAATGTAAGTACAGGTTACAGAGTAGAGACTTGTTCAGGCTGAGGAAAGAGAAAATAATTATTTCCTAGCTTATACATTCCCTTTTTTTCCTACATGGGCCACTACTATTCATACCAAAAAACCCACCTAAATTCCTTCTTTGCTATCACAATTCAGTCCTTGTGTTCATATGTAAACATTAAGGAATTTCCTAATTTCTTATATAAGGACTGCAGTATTTAAATTCTGCAAGTGCCAGGAAAAATGTTCTTTTCCTCCGGTCTTAACATATCAGTTGAACTGGGGGATTTTTCCATAGTTTCCTCTGAACACTGACATCCATCTATGTGACAACAATGCATCGTCTCAGCCACAGGATTCACAAAGTTGGTTGTTTAGCGCAGCCGTGTCTCTTGATGAGTCAGTTACCAACAGACCTGTTTTTCTCAGATATCTGGGATACAGAATTAGGATGGCAGAAACCATGGCAAAAGTCATGCAAACCTTGGCACTAGGACAGAATCTCTCATCACAAGATCAACAGTAAAGCCAGGTGCTCCAGCATCCCAGTTCTCAGCTCTTTCAGCCAGCTTGATTTCACCAGGGAGCTGATGTGGCTTAAAGAGTGCACACAATTGAACAGCAACTTTCATTTCAGCATTTATCCCCTTAGTTCACACACCTGAAGGTTAAAGCAGAATATTGCACATGGTGAGCTGGCAGCCTGAGGGAAAGGACAGAAGTTCCCTCCTTGCTGAAAAAGGCAGCCCTGAGTCATCTGGCGTATTTGAGACACAGTCATGTTCCTGATCACTTGGATACACTGCTGGTGCTTGGAAGTTATTGCTGGACAGAGGTCATGCCACAGCTCTAGGAGAGGCAGTAAAGTCAGTGCTGGAGGACATTCTGTCTGCAGTATGAGCCATCACTTACAGGTCTGTAGATCAAGTGATTTACCAAGTGACAGCTAGTCTTCTCAGAGTTGCTTGAAGTGCATGAACAGGGAGTTTCTGTGGTTTCAATAGCAACTGCTGTGTGGTGTGAATGGCTGGACATTTCAAAACATTTTCATTGTGAAATACAGGCCCCTCAGGTCTTCAAAAATTGTATCTATGAGGATTAATGAATAAAGTCATAGAATCATAGAATAAGCTGAGTTGGAAGGGACCCATGAGGATCGTTGAGTCCAACTCCTGGCCTTAAATAGGACACCCCAAGTATCACACCATGTGCCTGAGAGCATTTTCCAAACTCTTCTTGAACTCTGTCAGGCTTGGTGCTGTGACCTCTTCCCTGTTCTAGTGTCCAACCACCCTCTGGGTAAAGAAGCTTTTTTTCATATCCAACCTAGACATCCCATGATACAACTCCATGCTGTTTATTTCAAGTCCTGTCACTGGAGACAAGAGTGAAAAGATCAGTGTCTGCCCCTCCTCTTCCCCTCTCAAGGAAATTGTGACTGCAATGAGGTCTCCCCTCAGTCTCCTCCAGGCTGAACACACCAAGTGACCTCAGCCACTCCTGAAAAGGCTTCCCTTTAAGTCCTCTCATCATCTTTGCTGCCCTCCCCTGTGTGGCGGTGTGGTACTCATTAAAGACCACACCACCAGCACCTAGGTAGGAGTCCTCCCCCAGCTAGGGTGACATCCATCTTGGGCTCTGCATTGATGGGAGAAGCTCCTTCCCCAATCCCTATTGGTCCCCGGTTCCTTTCCCCTCCCTGCTCCTCTCTCATTGGCTTGTACCCC
>VWZT01001750.1:0-26003 GCA_013397055.1 Pachycephala philippinensis
CTATGCCATGGCCTCCCCACCCTCAAGAATTTCCTCTGTATATCCAGTCCAACCCTATTCTCTGTCAGTTTGAGGCCATTCCCCCTTGTCCTGTCACTCCATCCCATTATAGATTTTCTCTCTCCATCTTTCTTGTAGCTCCTTCAGGCACTAGAAGGGGCTTTTAGGTCTCCCCAGAACCTTCTATTCTCCAGACTGAACAATTCCAACTCTTCCAGCCTGTCTCCATAGCAAAGCTGCTCCAGGTCTTGGAGCATCCTCTTGGTCTCCTCTGGACTTGCTTCAGCAGGTCCATGTCTTTCCTGTGCTGATGACCCCAGGCCTGGATGCAGCAGTTGGAGTCTCACCTGATGAGAGCAGAGGGAGAGAATTTCCTCCTTCCACCTGCTTCCCCCACTTCCATGTGTCCCTGCTGTCTGTGGTGAAGAGACATGATGGAATTAGATGGAATTAGATGCCCATCTGACCTTCTCTGGATCTGTTTCCCCCTGTGGAATTATTTTCATCCTACAGCAATACAGGGATGTAACCTGCAGGCAATATCCGAGGGCTCCGTGTTGTTTTTATTGAGCTGTGTGTTGGGAAATCACCAGGAGCACTCCAGTGGTGTTCTTCCAGTTCACTTGGGTCAGACATTCCAACAAACTGTTCAGCCAGCAGAAAAACACCTTGTGGATCTGGCCACATGTAGTTGTTAAAGATAATATGGCAGCTTGACAGGAGTGTTTTAGCCTGCTGTCCTTGCTAAATCCCCAGGGAGATAATTACACTCTCCTACTCCAGGAAGCTTTCCCACCCCTAAAATTTCTTTATTTCCTCTCGTAAACTGTTGTGGGGGAGCGCAGTGGGATGGGAAGGATGGGAAAGAGCCTGGAAGATGTGGCACACGATGTAAGGCCCATAAAATGCTGCCAGCCTCTGGTTTGAGGTGAATTATGCACTCCTAGATTTACAGCCTGTGTGCTGAAATACGGAGTGCGTGCATAAAGGGTGGCTCAATCCAGACAAAAACATTGCATCATCAAGAAATTTCTCTAATAGAAAGTGAGAAAACTCCAGGAGATTCTCTCCCTAGGGAAAAAATATTTTTAAAAAATCTCTTGAGGATTACTTTGCTAAAAACCCCAGTAGAAATTAAGGACATGTCAGGAAATCTTTGTTAAAAAAAAAAAAAACAAGACCACCTCTCCTTGATAGATAAATGAAAAACAAACAAAAATAATTAATTTTGAACAGGGAAAAATACTTCTTGCCGACGTTGTTGTTAGTAAAGGCTTGGATATCTTCCAAGGTGAAGTTTTTATAGCTGTTAAAATTCATGGAGTGAACAGGCAAAGTGGGAGTTCCTACATTAACATACAAACTACCCCCAGATTGTTGTTAATTGTCGGGCAAATTTATTCTTAAATGTTTCCAGGAAAAGAAGAAGAAAAAAAAAAGCAAAATACTTGACAAGAAGAAATGTTTTGCTACTGGAATTAAGAAATATTTTATTTTCCTTCTTCCTACGTGAAAAATGTGAATTTTATTCAGGAAGTGAAGAATTTCAAGGTCAATTCCTACTGCGAGATGCTACAGCACAGTCTTGTGGGTAAAGCAAACGAGGAACAAAGATGAATCATAAAGAAATGTTTATTAGGATAATAAATAAGCAATAAACACAGCAATAAGAAATACATTTTCAAAAGAGCTCCAGGCTCCAGCAGGGAAATACTGCTGCTGGTGGAATATCTGAAGAGAAAAATTGTGGGGGAAAAACAACTTTCTTTTATGTAATAGGAAGGAACTGCAGAGTAGCACCAGGTTTGGCTGCATGGTACAGGTGCTCTTAAGTTACTTTTAAGAGCTCAGACCCTTTTTATGTCCCACTGTTAACAGTTCTCAGGAGAAACACAGCTTTGAAGAACGGAGGGTAAAGTCTTACTAAAGAAATTTCCTCATTTTTATATTACCTGTTTGTTCTGGAGAAAGAACATTTTTAAAGGGAGCTGCAGCACTTGTTAAAAGGAAAATAAATTAAAAGCCTAAAAGAATTTCTGTAAAAGTTCTGTAAAATCCTGTAGAAGGAAATACTTTCAGTGTAGAGGATGAAAAACGTGACACAAAATTGTAATGAGTTTGTCATAATTGCATGTGAAACATATCCTAGCCTGGTATATAGGGCTGCTATATTTCAGTCATTGAAGATTTAAATATATTATATTTCAGTCATTGAAGATTTACATATATAAAGTTTCAAAGTATAAAGGTCAGTGAAAATACAAATAAAATTGCCAATTATATTTTCTAGACAGGTGTCACATTTTTTTGGGCACTCATGATTCTATGATTCTTTGATGATTACTTACTGTTAGAAATAACAAATAGCCTGAAAAATCGGAAGTTTTATAATATGTAAAACAAATTCAACCCCACTAAGCAGCAGAATATGTTATTATCTCCTAAAACTGAAAATATTTTTAATCTTATATATATCTACAAACTTTTTCTGTTGTCACCTAAATTAGAACATAAGACTGAATCCAGCTCCATGGCTGCAACCATGCTGGGAAATGCCATGAATAACCCAAAAATCTCTTCCCAGCAGTCTCTAGAGTATAAGGGAAAAACTCATGCATAAGAGTTAAGTATATAATATTATAATATAATAAATGTTATTTTCACATCTATAGTTCAATACAGAATAATTATACATATTATGTGTACTAATCCTATTATAAAGAGCCATGAGAATGAGAAGATAAATATTCAACTTCTGTTTTGAGTAAAGAGAGAAACTGAGAAATTTCAAAAGCCAGAACCCTTTTCATTTAACTCATTTTTCTCTGTTTGGCTTTTACAAGTTTTACCATTTTTAAGGCAGGAATTGGCTAATTCAACAACTACTGATCCCACTAAATCCAGGATATGATACTCCAGAGGCATACTTGGAAAAGTCTTGGTCATTCAACAATAAACATAAAATTCCTCGTGAAAATCCCAGGATTTCATGCATTGACCTGCCAGGTGCCACTTTTCTTCTCAGTGAAGCCCAGATTCAATGGATGTTGAACCATTTGGACTTTCAGTATTATTTATGTCACAATTGCAGTATTATTTATGTCACAATTGGTGATCTTGGCTTTAACTGAAAACATTTGAAATCACTTTGGGCTGCTTTGTCCATAGCAAACTCAACACTTTTAAGGGTTTTCAGCCCAGCCCAGAGAAGCTGTGGCTGCCCCATCCCTGGGAGTGTCCAAGGCCAGGCTGGATGGGGCTTGGAGCAACCTGGGATAGTGGATGGTGTCCCTGCCCATGGCAGGAGGTGGCACTGGATGGGCTTTAAGGTCCCTCTGATGTCTTAGGTTTTAGCTTTTATATTTTTCAAATCCTGCATTCCCAGTGTGTAACTCTGCAGTGTCCTGCAGCCTGTGAGCTGCTGCTCTCTCATGCTGAGACAGACAGAACAAAGCCTCTCCAGGCTGCTCTCCAAGGACACCCAGCCCCACCTAAGCCCAAAATGTGTAACCCAGCATCTTGAGAAGGGGGGCAAGCTGAGGGGAAATTACATATTAGCTAAAGTTTAATTGGTGAAATTGGGTTGAGATGCAAATGGACCAAAGCTATAAAAGTGTGAAGAACTCGTGACTCGGGGTCCATCTTGGGTGCAGCCTTTAGCCTGCCCAGGGTGTGCCTCTGAAGGCCTTTCAAATAAATATCCACCTTTATTCCCTTCCTCCTGTCCAGTCTCTGTTTCTAGGTTGGCCTCTTTAGGCATCACCTCCAACCCAAACCATTCCACGATTCTGTGATCAAGGACATGGCCATACGACTGCCCCCAGCTGTGGATAAACCAGGTAAAATTAAGATACAGCCAAGTTTGTTTTCTTATTTACCTCACTTTTCAGTGGTTTTGACCGTTGCCACTTTCTTTTTCACGCAAAGCATATTGGCTGTGGAGATGAGAGTATTAACTCTTGAAATCATTATGGAAATGGAGAAATTATATAGCTGTATTTCCTAACAGAAAATTAATTGGTGGGGACTCTCCTGATCATGTTGGAAATGTAGTTTTATTATGTACGTGTGAGGGAGGGAGATAGGAAGTGGCAGAAAGGTTAATAGCTGAAAAAAAATTAAAAAATGAAGTCAGTCATCTTCCAAACTCCCTTTTGAAAAGATGCTATTTTTATTTGCCTCAGGATATGGGGGTTTTTTTCCTAGAGCTTGTAGAGCTTTCATTTCCAAAAAGAAGAAAAACTGTCTGCAACAGCCTGGAATAATTTTCTGACATGAAACAGGTATACAGAACTTCACATTTGTTTTGTAAAGTTTCTACAAATACCAAAATAACGAGAGGAAAAAAGTTTTAAAAGCTGTTGTTCAATAGCAGCTAGCAGAGCAGAGCAATACAGAGTGTATTAAATAATGCAAGACATTCACTCCAATAAATCTGGATTGATCAACAGCAGTCAAGAAATATCCTTGGAGCAAAAAGGAAACAGCAAGATAAGAAGAAAATGCGTCTGATTTAATACAGAAATCATGTTTAGAATTTGCAGTGATTTTATAGGCATATTTCAGGGATGAGGTACACTCAACTGATATTGAGTATATGGAACATTAATGGAATACTGTTATATATTGATAAGCTGTGAGATAGGTAGATAAGAAATATATTTTAAAAAGTCATAAAAACTTCAAAGCTGAAACCCCAAATATCCAAATATTTTTCTATACACCTCTTACTTAATCCTAATGTTTTTTACCCTTTTGCATTCTGTTGAGCATCTTCAGCATCCTCAGATGGTTATTTTCCATATAAATTGAATATTTGTTAGTCACCTAAGCTCTGGTTATTAATTATCTGATAACAAAGATCTTATCTGAGCTATCTATGGCAATTATCTGTGTAGACACAGAGAATATTTTCACCATGACTGTATTATTTAATTCCCAGTATATGGAAGGCATAAC
The DNA here is from genome assembly GCA_013397055.1 of Pachycephala philippinensis. Lineage (NCBI taxonomy): Eukaryota > Metazoa > Chordata > Aves > Passeriformes > Pachycephala > Pachycephala philippinensis. Next base: position 4,960 of record VWZT01001750.1, read on the forward strand.
CACACCCCTTGAAATCATGAATGATGAAGTGGGGCTTATTCCATGAGGATGGAACATTGTGTGATTCTGTGACTGAGACTGGATTTATTGCTAATACAGTATCTAATTAATAGGGGGAGGTGGGGTTTATTTGTACAAAATCTGCAGTGCTTCATCCAAAACAAAATCAGGTCTGCCAGGCAAAGGCTTCTGTGGGATGAAGTCAGACTTGAATTTCCCAGCTGGCCCTTCTCTATTAAATTGACCAATCCAAAGCCTGAATCCTAATAAATGCTTTTGTTTCTTTAAGGGGAAGGAAGGAGTTGAAATCTAGAGCTGACTTTTATAGCTTAGACTTACCTGTAAATTAGACAGAGCTGTCTTTTTAATTAAGAGCTCACAAACACGAACGTTCCCTGTAATCGAATCCATAAGGAGCGGAGTCCTATTCCATAGACAACTGGAACAATAGCTGGACAAATCACACAGTAATTGGTGCAGGAAGAATAAAGACCTGTCCCACACGCCCAGAAGCACAGGCTTTAATCATTCCACTTGCAGGAAAATTCCTCTAGGTGGTAACAGCACAGTTCCCTTTTTTCCTAAAGGCCAGAGAGTGAATATCACAGGTTCACTGATAAAAATCCTGCACGGAGAAAAGCCTGGCTCCAGCCTCAGGCACCAGGATTTCACAGGAGTTCAGCTCCACTGCTGGGGGAGGAATCTGTAACAAATTCCTGTGTGGTGGTGCGGATCCACCACCATCCCACATTGCATGTGCATAAATAAACAGGGAATTGGAAATGATATCACTTCTATTCAGCTGTCCCTCATATTTAACTGGAGCAAGGCAGATTTTCATCACTGGCTCAGCACAGCTGGAGGGGAATTAATAACAAAACCTTCCTGCCCAAGGAAGGTCTCCCTTTCTAGGTCAGCATTTCTGCTTTGGTTCCCAGCCAGAGCCAAGGCATTGTCCTTTAGGTCTTTAGAGGCACCTTCAGTGTGTATCCTTAGCTCAAAAAAAAGGACATTTGGAAGAATTTTTTTAAAAAGGGTGAATTTTTACTCCTACACACTCATACCAGTCATACTCAGGGGCCAGTCAGATTTTGTCCCAGTCTGGTCTCTGGGGTCAGGCAGAAGCTGCATTTCAGGCAGCAAAATCAGCATCTTCAGTGGGCCCAGGGGCATGGAACCCACCCCAGGGAGACTCCCCAAATCTATCAGGATTCCCACTTAAACATTTCCTCGCTTTGTGCAGTTTCCAATGACATTAAGGAATATGTTACCTAAAGAAATGGAAATTATTTGCAGACAGCGTTTGCTTTGTTCTGTTTGGGTTTAGGGAGGCAGATATCAAAAAGGACCTTTGTTTTTGTGGTGTGAGACTCTGCCATGGTCACATCCAGGTATCTTATATCCCTAATGAGTTAAACGAGGTGAATGGTAATTTGGGGTGTCATGTGGAGAATGTGGGAGAACAGTAGGAATACAAAGCATACCTTTGTCTAAGTAATGCACAGGATTTTTAAAATCCTTAAATTGCTGTGCATTTTTTACTTCATAGCTTTGAGTTTCACCCAGCAAGGTGTGGTAACAACTTCCACCTTGACAGCAGAGAGGAAAGCTGTCACATGCAGTTGGTTTTTCAGGTCAGGAATATAGAGAGCAAATCCTGATTTTGATCATATTTTTCTCTCCTGACAGACAAGCTGATCAGGTTCTGGAGTCTATTTTTCTATTTCCCGTTCTTTCCCACGTGATGAAAGACCTGATTTTGTTGCTTCACTCTTTTGTTTCCAAGGCAAAAAGATAAATAAGTGACTTTTATGTATATTAATTAGTAGAGCAAAATGGAACTGTAATCAGATGGCGTTTCCAGTCACTCTGTGGGATAACAATTAGCATGTTTGGAACCTGATTCTGATCCTGGTTTGTGTCTCAAATGAAATTAAAAGTCTCTTCTCTCTTTTGCAAGCAGTGTGTTGTGAATAAAAGGATAAAATAATCTCTGTTTCTCTCATAGATATGATGGTGGATTAAAATGTGGTCCTGTTTCTCTGATTCCTGTGTTTTTTCCAGACGTTCTGACTCCACTCCTGAATACAATGCTAAAAGTTGAAGGAAAAAGAAGCAGGAACAGAAGCGCTCAAGCAGAAGGGCACAAATAACTCACTGCATGAGGAGTTCACATCCAGATTCTGGGACAGCCAAGCTGAAGGTTACCTGGTACCAGAGCAGTGGATATTTTTCCAGTTTCTGTATTCTAGGGTCAAAAGAAGAGTTGGAAATGCATCAAAATGTAAAAATTCTCTGAAAACAGACAGATGCATGGTGGACATGGGCATGGTTTCCACATGAACACAGGGTTTCCACAGGGGCATGGGGTTTTATTTGCACATGAAACCTCAATCTGAGCATGACTTACGGAGTCACAATTGAAGAAAGCTGAGAAAATAATTTCAACTGATTTAAATTATTTAAAAATTTCAAAGACAGCAATTTGCAAAGCTGGGTAAAACAGTCTAGAAAATGTATCTGTGGAACAGGTTTCTCTATGCCCATCCTACAGAGATTATTATAACATGGGCATGCTATAGTGGGTGTGGTTGTGCTCATTCCGGGTTGGACTTGGGGATCTTGGAGGTCTTTTCCCACCTCAGTTCAGACTGGAAAATCCTAGAATTTTAGAGCTCTGCTGAAGAACTGATTCGGGCTTCACAACTGGACCCATAGGCAGAGTAGTTCTATGCAATAATAAGCCCTAAATGGTTTTATTTCTCAGGTCAACAACCTATGTAATATTTTCCTACAGATATTCATACATATTCCTAAAGAGTAACTCTAATTTCCTTGTAGTAAGGAAGGAAAAGCTCCGTGGCAATAAAGTTGCCCCTTCCCTGTTTTTGCCAAGGGTAATCCCTGCTCCAGAGCTCTGCCTTGGCACTGGTTTGACCCCGGTGCACACATGGCCTTGGGAAAGCTTCAGCGTTCCCACCTGGGGTTGGCCGAGTTACTGCAGGAAAAGGCAGTGTTTGATCTCCTTCCCTGCCTTTGAAGGAATTACAGCGATTATATCCTGCCTGGTGGTCATGTTCCAGGTAAAAGCAGAGGCCTGAGAGGATGCTTAACTTGCTACCACCTGGAAAGTTAAAAGTCTCCCAGGCTTACAAGTTTAATATTTCAAAAGGGTTAAAACCAAGCTGTGACAATTCAATCAAGACTAGGAAAGACTGTGAATGTACCATAGGAGCAAGATTCTCTTCTCTTTTAAGATAACTAAATAAAAAAACCCCATAAATTAATAACAAATCTATGATCTCTAAATGAATATAAAGGCAGCTATTAGCTTTGGAAAAAAGAGAATAATTTACCTTTAATTACAAAATTAATTTACCCTGAAATGATGCTCAAGAAAATAATGTTTGTAGTTTGTCACCAGGGAAGTAGGCGTCTGGAAAATCAGTATTTCTAATATTTAATAATATTCTAGACATTCTTAACATAAAAATATTAAGGTATTTTCTATGTTGGGAATATTGTTTTGACCAGTTGTGTGCCTTTTTCAGTTGTGTCTTCTCTCCCCCCTCCCATATCCTTTTGCCTGTCAGACATTACGGAATCACATTCCTAAAAAAGAAATATTCCTAAACATTATCCCTCATTACCACAAGCACAAAATTGAAGAAAACCAGAGGAATATTGTTGGGTTATTCAAGATTATTCACGATTATTCAAGAGCCAAAGATGGCCCCACTTCAATTTTTAACTCTGTATTTTGTCCAGTAAAACTCTGGCAAACAATTTCAGTGGAGATGAAGCATTTGCAGAAGATTTTCCAAAGCTGCCTTAGGAACACTGCCATTCTCTGCACTAAATATTGCAGGTTACATTTAGGTACCAGCTGTTGGAAAGACACCAACAGGAGAACAGTGATGGAAAGGAGGTTTAACTCTCCTCCAAGTTTCACAGAGCCCAGGTACTGAATGTGCTTGACTCTCACAGCCAGAGCTCTTTGCATACCAATATTGTGGAAGACTTTTGGTTTTTCATACAGCTCGGAAGGATCTAAGTTAAGGGAGATATCTAGATTAAAAAAAAAAAAAAAAAAAACCTAAATGTATTGCTATACTGAGGCTGGGTTGAAAGAGACCATGGCTGCCTGAATGCTTTCTGACAGCCTTTTTGTACATTTTCACTTATGTGTCCAAGTGCTTTAATGTATAGAGCAATGTGGGTAAAGACCAGTATTGTCGTCTTACCCGCACAAAATTTAATTCCAGACATTTGGGTGGTGACATATTGTTAATTAAATATTGATTTGTTGGAGGATGAACTGAGCCATCGGTATTTTCCCTCCTAATTAGAATAATGACTGCTCCACATGCCAACAGTTATGAATCTCCCTGAAATAACTGTGCAAGTGGAAATGTAGGAAAGCCTTAAATAATGCAGGATATTGCACCTCAATTATGATTAATAAATTAGCTGCAGTATAGTAGCTGCACTGTTGAATTAGACTGTCCACATTTCCCCTACTGCGAGTAAAGATCCAGTGTTTGATAGTTTGCATTTATCCTGGAGCTCTGTGTTCCAGTTTGTCAGGACTAAATAGGCTCGGCATTGTGAAAAAAGCCCAGTTGCACATTCCTCAGTGCCATCAATATTGTTCTTAGTGATTCCACAAGCAAAGTGTGCCGTGAACTGATAAAGGAAGCCACTCTTTCACTTGGAGCCAGGAGCTCATTTATGGAATATTAAATACTTCAGTAGCTGAACTTTTTTTAATAATTAATTTTTGTGGTGCTTATGCCCCATGGATGAAGAAGGGGCTTCTATTTCCATTGCAATCAGCTTCTCACTTTTTAATCAACATTAATTTAATGTTAGAATCTGATTTTCTGTATCATGCTAATTTCTCCTGGCTGGTCTCTGATTAGTGAGTTTAATGTGCAACTATTCTCCCTCATCTCCAAGTTCAGTTTCTCCTCAGAAAATGTCTGCTTTCTTCAGCTTTCATCTTAACCAGCATGGGATCCTTTCCCCCAGCCAAAGCCATGTCAGCACATCTCCCTTATCTCCCTCAAACTATTCCTCTTGGTCTTTTCCTAAGTTAATATTTCCTCACTGCTCCAAAACAGAATCCTAGAACTGTTCAAGTTGGAAAAGCCCTCCAAGATCATCAAGTCCAGCCATCTCCTGGCACTGCCAGGACCACCACTGACCCATGCCCCAAGTGCCACACTGACATGGCTTTAAATCGCTCCAGAAATGAGAATTCCAACACCTCCCTGGGCAGCTGTGCCAATGTCCGACCACTCTTTCTGTGAAGAAATTCTTCCCAATATCCAACCTGAGCCTCCCCTGGCACAGCCTGAGGCCGTTCCCTCTCCTCCTGTCCCTGTTCCCTGGGAGCAGAGCCCGATCCCCCCCGGCTGCCCCCTCCTGTCAGGGAGTTGTGCAGAGCCACAAGGTCCCCCCTGAGCCTCCTTTTCTCCAGGCTGAGCCCCGTTCCCAGCTCCCTCAGCCTCTCCTGGGGCTCCAGCCCCTTCCCCAGCCCCGTTCCCTTCCCTGGACACGCTCCAGCCCCTCAGTGTCTGTCTCATCCTGACGACCTCAAAACTGACCCCAGGTTAGCGTTTCATCTTTACAAGCCTCACCATAATAAGTCAGTGCACCTTAAATGTGATTAAGACCATGAAATGAGCAATAACATTTTTTACTATTTTATTATTGAAAGAAGTAAACTAAAAAGGACCATAATATTTGAAGATGGGCTGAGAAACTTGGTGACAGGGGCCTATAAAATGACAAGGAACGTGCAGTTTTTAGTCCACCAAAAGGTCGCCTACAGGGCATCTCTGAGCCTTCCTTTATCCCTTCATTTTGTCTTTGAGAATGTTTCAGATTTCCATATAGGAATAGACTCTTCAAGGAGCCTCTTCAAAGTTTTTATAGGGGAAACAATTTGATTCAGTATTTCAGTGTCACTGTTTAATCAGCTATTAATGGATGCAGAGAATATTTGATGTGCTTTTTCTTTGTAGATTGTGGATTTCGGCTAAGTCAACTGAACTTCATCTTCAGAGAAATGGAATATTCTTTGCATATCATTTATTGCAAGGGATTATATTACAGGGAGGTGGAAGTGCAATTGGAGTTTTTGTGGTTTTGTATTAATAAAGAGATGTTAATTCCTCTGCTTTAAGCAGATTATCATCAGCCTTCCAAGAGCCAGGAACATGTTGCTTTTAAGGACATAGATAATCTGGGCAGAGATTAAGGCACACTTGTTCACTATGAAATTCTCCTGAATTTTAGGCTGTCCCATTTGTTAAGAGGTTTTGTGTTGACTTCCGTGGAATCCCAGACAGGTTGGGGCTGGAAGGGACCTTAAATCCCATCCAGTGCCACCCCCTGCCATGGGCAGGGACACCTTCCACTATCCCAGGGTGCTCCAAGCCCTGTCCAACCTGGCCTTGGGCACTTCCAGGGATCCAGGGGCAGCCACAGCTTCTCTTGGGAGTGGATTTGCTGCGGGCTGGTCTTAGTTACCATGCCAACACTCCCTCCCCTCTCCCTATCCCTGTGGATCTCCTGATCCCTTGTCCTTTCCTCATTGGCCCTCTGTACCTCACCCCACCGTCTGTGTACCGCCCCCTCCGTATAAGTGTGTGTGCTCCGCCATTTTGTATGAGGCTTCTCGGTATCTTCTCCCCCGAAGCGGTGTGAGCCCGGGATCATGCCGCCCTCCCCAGCTAATAATAAAGCCTTGGAACCCTAAGATGCCTGAAGCCTCCCTCTCTCGTCTCCTCGCCTCCTCCGCCGGTGCTCCCCAGTCCGGTGAGGGAGCCTGCCTCGTTCTCTCAGCCCGCGGACCGGAGGACGTCTGCGGGGGGGAGGAAAAGGGGACGGATCCTTTCCGGGGAACTTGTCGCAATGGAAGACCGCGACATGGATTTGAGTGGGATTTGGTTTTTTAAATCCTTTACACGTTCATAGCTGAATTCCTCTCTAACTCCATGAGTTCATATGAAGAAGTTGGAATGAGCAGGAAGATAAACGTCACCAACCAACCCCTTGGGACAGACAAAGAAAATTTAAAACTAAGTTCATACTGTTTACTTATATTGCTGCAGATTAAAGACTGATTGCCATCTGTAGATTTTTAAACGCTCTCTTTTACATAGATCAGAAATATGGTGGCATCCGTTTTATTTTAATGTGTCTCAATCTCCTCTCTTGGAGTGGAATTTAATTTGGTTTTCTATCAAGTTTTCTTATCTTACCTAGGGTATGTTTTTTAAACAACATGATGGTTTTTTTGTTACTATAAGTTACTATAGCAACTTGGAAAAATTAAACATGAGAAATCTGTGGAGGCTTCGGGCGATCTGATTTTTATGTTCTTGTGATTTTTCCAGCAGAAAGAGAAGTTCTGCTAGATCTAAATATAGCTCAAAAAAAGCCAAATGTACAGGAATCACTTATCATAGAGCATGAATCCATGCAAATGAAGAAACAATTGCATATACTAAAAAGCAGAGTGTAGAGAAAGGCTGTAGGAGAAGGTGAATGAAGGAGTTAAAAAGACAGCTCAAGGACACAAGTTCCTCGTCCTGTAGAGAATTCACTTCCAGAACTTCACGTAAAAACTATTTAATATTTAAAGCCTTTTTTGTTTTGATGGGTTATTTTCCACTAAACAGCTTTTGGTTATGTCTTACCTGGATTTTTCAGCAGGAAATGTGAGGGCGTGGTAGAATCAAGGAGCTAAAAATCTCCACAGATTCCTTGGACAACGCTCCCAGGGATGCACAGGGTGGGATTGTTGGGGTGTCTGTGCAGGGCTTGTACTTGATCCTTGTGGGTCCCCTTTAACTTAGGATATTCCACAATTCTATGCTTTAAACCTATACAAATGTGATATATGGTCAACAGGTCCTGTGAGTTTACTGCTTTTGGTAAAAGCCTGGGTTTAGAACAAATACAGAGGTTGCTCCTTTCAATATTTGCACGGATGACACCAATTCAAAACAAATGTTTACTTGCAACTTGTTAATTTGATCATTTTGGAAACAGAAATGGAAATAAGTAGCTATTTTATCAATTTCATTACAGATCAAAATCTTTATGCTTCAGAGCATCTCTGGGAAAGTTCCTTCAAACACAGGGGCACCAAATTCATTACAGAAATATTGAATTTCTCTCTATTCTTGCATTAAATATGCACATCATTATCTGAAGTTTATCTACAGAATATGACAAAAGAGACTTTTTTCCTCCCTTTTCACCAGCACAGGGCTTGGTGTCACCTTGGTGATAGAATTTGAGCAGCTCAGTGCTGAACCAGGTTCAATCTCTAGTTTCTCTTGAAGTTGCTCACTTTTCTTCTCCATGGGTTTCTCTAAATAAACTTCTCTCTCCTACTGTTCAGCAACTTCTTTGTTCTTACTAAAAATCATTAATATGAATTTAGTTTACCTAGAATGAGGCAGCAGTGAAGGATGTGAGGGTTTTGTGCACTGATAGTGCCTGTGGAGGTCTAAATAATAGATGAGGCTGTCACTCTCCCGACCATAAACTCAGGAAACTCAAGTGTTTTATGGGAAAATTCACATTTAGTTACACACTGGATAATTTCATAATTTCAGCCAGGCTCTTGAGGAACCACACAGATATTTCACTTCATCTGTTTATTGTCCAACAGCTTCTGGCTTGTTCCCAGTGATGAAGGAAGAAAAAGCTCTGAGGGAATAACAATACAGAAATCACAGGAACTGCTGAGCTGGGAGGGACCCACAAGGATCGTTGAGTCCAAATCTTAGCCCTGCACAGAACATCCCCAAGAGTCAGAGGAAAACTCTTCTATTTTCCAGTTTGGAATAAATTCAAATCCTTTCTGCTCACAGCTATTTGCATAAAGTAAGTTCACAGCAATCTTCCCAATGTCATTCCATATTCTGCTTTAGGTGTGTAGGGAACAGTCTCAAGTCTTCCATAAACCATAATAATGGTATTTATGATTTCCCACTGACCCCATAAGCGATTCACATCTCCAGGAAAGATTTAACCCTGAGACTTGCCAGCAGAAGTCCTCCTTGCTTAATCTTGAAGATCAACATCAATTTTGCTATTTGACATAAGGAGTGAGTCTTGTGATCAAAAAAGGAGGATTTTCCTCCACTTCAGCCCATGTATTTGTAACTAACCACAGCCAGGGGAGTGTTTCCAGATGACCTCTGTGTTCCTGAGAATCCTCTGCTACACAATGTTGTGAAACACTCAATGCTAGGAAAACCAGGCAATTTATTTTGTTGTGAGACACAATGCATTAGGTAAACGTTAGACACTGAAAAGCAAACACATTCCCATACAAAAATAAAGAAAAAATATAGATATACTCCAACTAGAAATCTCATTATCTGCTGATTGGTGACCAGGGCAAAGGTTAACATTCCAGCCTGCTGCCTGTGTCACACCCAACAAAAACCTGGCATTTATCTTTCTTGGGATGGATTTTTCTGCAACCCCATGTTTCATGTACTTATAAAACAAGTCTGAAAATAAATAAGGAAACACAGAAAAATCTTAACCCCGCTCATACCAAAGATGATGTTCCTTTTTTTTTCCTCCACCTCCCCCCACACACACACTTTTTTTGTTCATTTTGTTTTGCTTTTACTTTAAAACTGGTTATTTTTCCAAGATGTTATTACTTAGGATATATCTTGCCCAATTTTTATTGGGCATCTAAACCTTTCATATGAGGAATGAAGCCCTTTTCTGATGCCTTTAACTTTATTGTTTCATAAAAATTATCCCCCAGCAGTACCACAATCTTAGAACTCTGACTTATATGTGCACTGAATTGTTATTTGTCTTCTCACTATTGTACCAACCTCACACTTACTAACTTTGCCAGTTTTCCTTTTCTACTTTCAAGAACCCATAAAAACCTGCATAGTTGGCACTGGACTTCCAAGATGTACCAAGCTCAATGCAAAAAAGCAAAAATTAGAGCCACATTTTCAGGCTGTGCTGGATCCCATCAGAAAACTTCTAGCAACAGGAGGAGGAAATGAGCTCTGTGTGGAAGACACATGAAAATTTTCAGTCTTCTACAGAAAAAAAGCCTTTTTCGACCCACAAAATTATATTAACATGTGACTGACCCACTAAACACTGGTTATGAAGCCCCACTTTTTGTTATCATGAGTATCAGATCTACAGTGGGGTGAGGAAAACTTTTAACTCAATACACTTTTAAAAATAAATAAATTTGAACTTTATCATTTTCTTCCCAGAAATATCACTCATTTTATTGACTAATATTGTTATTGATTTTTTTTTTCAGTCTAACATTCCTTAGACTGCAAATGTCAAGGTGATGTTATATGGGGAGATGCCTTTCTGAACATTGAAAATAAGAGTCAGACTGAATTCTTTGAAAAATGGTGTTGCTGGAATATTTCCTTAAATTTGGCTAGAATTATATACAAAAAAACACTCTATGAGAAAAAGAAAGGCAACACCCATTGATTTTTATTGTTAAAGATTCTAGCACTTGATTAACTTCATGAGGGCCACTTACAGAGGCAAGTCAAGAAACTCAAGCAGAAGAAATCAAATATTTTGTTGGGAAAATAAAAGAAAAGACAGTTGGTGTGCGAGGAAAATAAACCTTGTCAATGTAAGAAAGAAACAACCTTAATCTTTGTTTTAAAGGACTTGTTTGTACACAAATTGCACAAACAGAAAATTGTTCATTTAAATGTTTCTCTTTTTGAGCCGGCCAGGTTTTAACAGAAATCTGTAACAAGAAATTGAAATAATTACTTTGCTCTTGTATTGCAGCCCCAATTGCAGACATTTCTTACATTCCAGATATTTCCTCTGAAGTAGTACAGATCCAAATATATAAATAAAATCTGCAATCAGGGCACTGAGCTTGCACCATCCCAGGCTGGAATTAACCCTGCTGAGGTGCCTGGCATTGAGCTGCCAAGGGAAAGGAGAACTGGGCTCTGTGTTTAGTTTCAATCCCCAAAAAAATAGAGATTTTGGGGGGAAATCTGGCCAGAAGTGTCCGTGTGCAGCACAGGGGAGCTTCAGCACATCCCCCAGCATGAGGGGAGCTTCACAGAGGCTGGGAAAGCTGAAGGGAAAAGCCCAAGGGGAAGACTTCCAAGGACACAGAAGGACAATCTCTTCTCTTTTCTGCTTCGAAGAGGAAAAAATTCTTATGGAAAGAAGCCATCAGCCCTCAGAAGGGTAAAACTTGTTCCTAGGTGCTTTTCATGGAATCAGTATGTGGGTATTTAACATTGGGAGAGTAACTCCAGATGCCTTTGTCCTTCATGGGGAAAAGGTGGGAAGGAATTATTTTCCAACTGGGGAATATCAGGCTGACCTCAAGTAGATGCCAAGGGGAAATAACATGGAACAAGGTTTTCTACCACCATAACCATCATGTTGAAAACCTTTGGCTCTGGAGGATCCCTGCATGGGAGAGGTGCCTGCAGTTTACACCATTTCCCCACAGCCCACTGACTCATACCAAATTTACCTTTTATTCTGCTAGACTGTGGGCAGAAATAAAAATGTGACTTATTTTTATTTCTGCTCTCTTTTTTTCCTTTTCTGGACAGCTCATGATGTCCAAGGATCACTGGCAGTGCATTTCCCAAAGTGACATTCCTTCTCTATCCTTCCTATCCTGCTGGGAAGCAGTCACTTTGGCTGCTGAGCTGCCCAGGACAGTGCCCAGATTGCTGCCCAAGTGCCCAGGAAATCTCTCTCTTTCAGAAATTAAACAGGTTAGCAGACAAAATCCAGCCCTCTGTGTGCTGTGGTGGCTGCTGAGGAGCGGGAAGCCTGTCCCAAGTTTCACAGGAATATTCTTCACTGGAACTTTAACCTTGTATAATTGAGTTTCAGAGCAACCCCTCCTCTCCCTCTGCGGTTCAGCCAAGCCTCAAATGTTTTCACTTTGTCCTGTTGGAACACCTGAAGTCCATTAATCACCACTGTCTGATCAAGGTAATTATTAATGGATGTCCCAGGCAGCAGTGACCCACCTGAATTTTAGGGTCACACATTTTCTTCAGGATGTTGTTGCTGCTGTATTACAAAGGGTAACTCATTTTGAATTTAAAAATATACAGTAAGAAACCTCCTTCTCCTCATACAAGGGCCATATGGCTAGACATAATTACAATTTACTTTGCCTTTTACCTTCTTTTTTATAGTTACTGCTCTGAAACCATCTATAAAACCATGCCCGGCTGAATTTGGCAGGGAGAGTGGTTTTCTGTAAATAATATTAAATATTGAGGCTATATTATTAAGTGCTCGTAAGTAGAACAGCATTTCTTTGAAACTTTTCCCTGCTGCTTACAAAATGAACATGATGTCCAAGACAAGCCAGCTTGGAAATAAAACTTGTAATTTTCCCGGAATAGCTGTGTGAAAGTCAGGTGTCTGCACAACAATAGGTCACGATTCAGTCTGTTGATAATACTGCTATTAATTTTCCTTCATTTCCTTTTTCTTATCAAATATTAGCTTTTTAAATGATATTATTATTGGAAGGTACCTCAGTTATTGCTGTTGCTGTTAATATGCATCACATTTTCATCGGAATTGTGAGAGGAACATCTTTATTTCAGAGAAGGGCTGCTACATGTGCAGTGTTTGTCAGTCCCTAAATCTTCCATTAAAACTCAGGAATCGTTGATATCACCACGGGCACATAAACTTGTTTTTTCAAAGGATATAGAAATTATAAAATTAGGATGCTTGCCTGGTACACATAGGGACATCTGCATCCTGTCTATACCATGAATGCATGTTTATTTTTTACATCCCAGAGAGGAAATTTGATATCCCAAGGCAAGAGAGTCAATAGGTACAAAGCAGATTATACCTTCTAAACATGGAATACAGACCCTGAACAGCTTGTAAGCCCGTGTCTATCCTAAAACCCAACAAAACAAACATACAAACTAACAAAAATCCCCTCTGGACGTGGCTGCCGCTCCTGAAACGTGGTTAGATGAGCCACAGTGCTACGACATTAATATCAATTGGTTGTGAGGAGGCAGCATAACGATTTTACTAATTTACAGTTTAAAATCATTTCAGCTTTAGCCCTTCCTGAAGCATTCTTCACCTCAGACAAAATCCATCCTTCTTACATGGGTAACTGGGAGAAACTCCCTTTTACCCCTTCTTGTTGCTAATGTGTTAATGTGACATTTGCTGCTACCCAGAAGGATGAAGTTGTATGCAACAAGGTTTTATGAAATTCAATTAATGATGTTGTAGCTTATAGATAAATGTACATAGGTATTTTAGTGATAGAGCTCTGTGGCTCTGTCGTGGTTGTAACTAAAGAATGTCTCTTTACCCCCTCTCCTCGTGTGCTGAGAACTGAAATCATTCCTTTGGCAAAGGGCAGGGACAAAAATGTCACCATGAGCTGCTGCTGCAATGCATTTAGGGGATCACAGCATGTCCTGAGCTGGAAGGGATCATGCAGTCCCACTCCTGCCCCTGCACAGACACCCCAACAATGCCACCCCGTGCCTGGGAGTGCTCCCAAAATACCCCAGCGCTGCCATAACCAGCTTCCAGCCTGAGGGAAGCTGAATCCTCATGCCCCTGTGCTTGGGCCAGCGTGGGAACAGATCCCAGTTAGTTGAGTTTTTCGGCCGAGGGTGAAAGAGCAGAGGAGGTTGCTGTCTTGTTAAAGTTCTTTATTTCATAGTCTCGTAGTTTTTTGAAGGTAGAGTTCAAAGGGGATACATGAGAAAGCCAAGCAGTAACAGCAGCAGCAGCAGGTAAACAGCAAGTAAAAAACAGCTTCTTTTTCTTTTTTAAACTTACAGAAGTGTAGATTATATTTGCTAATTGACCAATAAGACTGATACACGATTCTAGTTTTTCTTTTTTCAACTTATCTTGGTCTAATTTTAATAGTTGTAAATTTTACACAAGTATTACACAGATATTACACAGATTTGCGTATATAATTTTTATCAGCTCTTACGGTTTATGTGGACACTATTTAAAAAATGTGAACAGTATAGTTCCATCTATGTTTTGTCTAGAGTAAAGAAATTCTGTGAAAAGATAACTCTGTTGAAGAAAGAACTGTGTTTAAGGTCTCTTTTGCTGCAGCTTTTCAGTGTTTAAAACACTTAGCATATATTTCTACTAAAAGTTAAAAATCTGTATTTTTATTTCACTTTGGTGTGACTTCATGTATTTCAGCTTATCTAAAGGTTTTAATTTAACTTTTGTGTTTTGGCTTTCCTCTGGGCCTGGGTCCAGAGGAACTCTAACACCAGTTAAACAGGAACGAGCTGCAGTTTGTTTGTGGCAGTAAATCCCAGGACACAGCGCTCAGCACAGAGTTTAAATGGAGTGAGGAGAAGCTGGAGTGCTCTCATTAATTGGGATCCAGCTCTCTGTGGTGGGAGGAAAACCACGCTGCCACACCTGATTGCAGGAAGGAAGGGGGAGCTGATTAGGTTTATTAAGCACTGACTCATTCAGGTGATGAATACAATTAAATGGCATTATTATTCTGCAAGATTTTTGTTTGAGCTGCATCAAGGCCCCAAATAAACTCTGTGTCGTACTAAAGAATTGTTGCTGGCCCAAAGAACGAGTAAAATATCAGTGTTTAAATTTCATGGAAAAAATATGTGAATCAGACAAAAAGGATGAACTAATCTCACTAATGTTTTATTATTTTGCTTGATCTAAGGAGAGTTTGTAATGATGGGGCTTCTAAAGCTGGACTGTGACATCATAGAGTGTTTCAAGTATGAAATCTTTGGCTTCAGCCCTGACACTCTGGTATTTGAACATATTGAATTCAGGACATAAGTGGTGCAATGCTGATAGATCAATAGCTTCTGTCCAAAGAAAAACTAGGAAAAGCTACAAAATCTCTAAATAAATATGTGTTTTAAGCAGTTAAAATACATTCTACAGAAATGGTATTCTATTTTAATAAAATCTAAATATTTAATTCTTGGATTGATTTTACTTATTTAACAGGAACTGAATTATACCAACACAGCTGTAATTTTTAAAGGAAAATTTAACATATCATTATTCAACAAGAATAAAACTATAATTCTGTGTATTTTTATCAAAATTGCTACCTGTGTTTGCAAAATGTGTTCTGTCAAAACTGTCATATTTCCTCATGAGGCTGCTTGGAGAACAGTGTCTCCCATCAACAAAAAATGACTTGCTGTAATATTTTAATCTACAGTTATATACAGCACATATTTAAAATTAATGCTTCCTTCTGTCTGGTTTTTGTGTTTAGTCTCACATCTCATTTTAAGGTGTAAATATTTTATAGGGTAAGTATTTTTAAGTGACAGTTGTAGTCATTACGAGAACTGCTGATTCTCTGGGGTTTTTTGTTGCCAGGGAATTTGTTGTTGATAAAGTCGTGGAATCATGGAATGGTTTGGGATGAAAAGGACTTCAAAGCCCATCCAGTGCCATCCCCATGCCATGGGCAGGGACACCTTCCACTAGCCCAGGTGGCTCCAAGCCCTGTCCAACCTGGCCTTGGACACTTCCAGGGATCCAGGGGCAGCCACAGCTTCTCTGGGCACCCTGTGCCAAGGCCTCCCCACCCTCACAGGGAACAATTCCTTCCCAGTATCCCATCTAAATCTCCCCTCCTTTAGCCTAAAGCCATTGTATTATATTGACATGGGTGAAAACACTAAGAATATTTATTTTCAGCTTTTTCTCTTTTGTCTTGTTAATGCACTTAATTTCTAACCTTGAAAAATTCTATCTCCAGTGCCAGTGGTTTAAACTTTGTGGTCAAATCAGTTTTGGATACTGGTTTTGACCTAGATATGAATTAATTATATATTAATTTATATAATGTCCAAGTAGGCTGGAATGCAGCGTTCATCCCAGAGGAATGAGGCTGGCAAGAGCAGAGCTTTGCATCTTTTCCAGACCAGCAAGAGGGAAAACTGTTCTTGGAGACTCCTTTCCTAGAGGCTGAATGCCAGTAACAAGAGATTTTCCCTGGTTCTGATGTGGAAAAGATGCACAACAATGGTCTGACATTTAAAGACTTAATTTACTATTAGCAGCAGCATGAATGATTAAGACCTCTACAACAGGGAGAACTTAAACTTTCAGCTTCCCCCCCCTTACAAAATTATCTTTGCTGTTCCTTTCCACACGTGGCTGATCCTCATCTGTGCAACTCCAACACCCAGAGCCGACGCTCAGCACGAGCAGATGGGTGGCATTTCCAGCACCGCATAACCTGCACAAGTTCAACACCATTTCCCAAATTGTTATGCTGCAAAACATGCCCATCAGCTCAGCTGACCTTTCAGTCTTACTTTGTGCTCATTTTAGGATTAATTATTCCATTTCTTCTGTTTGTGAGCTGTGTTCTGCACCGAGGATGTGCAGGCATGGTCCCTATTTTCCTCACCTGCCAAACCATGTCCCCCGCTCTGGCCAAAGAAAACACAGCACTGCTTGTGCTTGTTGCACTCAGGAAAGTAAAACTACAGGCTTTTATTAAATGTCACTGCTGAAACACAATTTACTTCATGGTTTTCATGGACAATTGTGAAATGAGCCCCTAAAACATCTCTGCAGTAATATCTGCTTTCAAATGCAAAGCAAATTGCGAGCAAAGACGTGGTGATGTCAATGATATCACAGGGTTTGACACTTCTTATAAAGCTTGAGAAAACTGGGATCTGTTAAAGGATGTGATTTAATCAAGGAAATGTTTAAAACTTCAAATGATAACGGTAAACTGAGACAGCAAACAAAACAGTCATTGTAGCAGTTATGCCATCATTGTTATGAATAATTATTAAACTATTTGTGAAAAACAACTATACCTGGATTATATCCTGAATATTAAAGAAATAGTTTCTGTCTGAAACTAGATAAGAGGAATGAAAAATCATATATTCCTTTAAGATTGATGACATTGCAGTATCTGTTGTGCCTGAAACGCAGAGTTTATACCTGCCTGCAGATTCTTCTTCAGGAAAGAAAAAGCTTATTTTAAGTTTTGGTGCAGGACAAAAGGTGGACCAGTGCCTGAGCCTGATGTTTCCCTGTGTGGATGTGCCAAACTGAGGCTTTGTCTGTTCAGCTGGAGCGGCTGAGCTTGGCAAATGACACTGCTCCCTCACCCTCTTCCCCTCTGCTTCAAACAGTATAGATCCTGCTTTGAATTTCCCAAATCTGAAGAGCCTCCCAGCCATATTTTAATCTTTCCCGGCGAGCTGCCTGTGCTGAGGAGTCCAGCAGCGTGCCCCGAGCTGGCTGATGTGCAGCAATCAATACTGGAGTGGCATCAGCAATCTCATTAGTGGGGGGCTTTCTCTCTTCTTTCTCAGGAGCAAAAGAAATAATCTGATCTTTTCTCCTGATTCTTCAAGTGCATGGATAATGATCAAAATAGTTGTGAGGGATGTAAGTGTTTGGCTTCCCTTTAAAAGACGGGGAGATGTCGCAGCGACCTCGCGAAACATCAAAAGCAGGAGCGGAACTACAGAAGTGCCACTGGATCACAGCAAAGCTCTGCCTGCTCTTTCCTTCTGGAGGATAAAACTGAGAAAAGACTTTGATTTGTTGCTTTTGCTCTGTTGTTCTTCACTGACAGCAGATTATTTTGTTCCAGCAATTGCTGGGTTTTGTTATTAGGGAAACAAGGCACGTGGCTGACATATTTCTGTATTGTTTCCCATTAATGCAGGGCTAAATCATTTAGCATGGCTGCATAACTTTGGGAAGGATGAAAGAAAAAGAAAAACAAACTATTGATCACTATAATCTCTTTGTCTCCATTTTTGTCTTCATTATTTTCCCCCAATTATCTCTTCAGCCCTTCTGTTGCATTGCTATTTAGAGAAATAAAATAGAACAATCCTATGCAAATACTAGAATTTCTTAGAACTCATAAATATAAACATATATATTTTTATACCTATGTATTTTTCAAACTAGTAACATCTTTACTTGAACTTGATCGACTCGAGAAAACATAAATGTATTTTCTGCTGACCTCAAAGCTCTTTTAGAGTAAGAATAGAGAGCAAACAGCAAGTGAAACAGTTTTAAATGCACAAAGATTTTGATGGAATCCCAGAATCCCAGAATGGTTTGGGTTGGAAGGGACGTTACAGCCCATCCAGTGCCACCCCCTGCCATGGGCAGGGACACCTTCCACTAGCCCAGGCTGCTCCAAGCCCCATCCAACCTGGCCTTGGACACTTCCAGGGATGGGATTACACTTCCAGAGATTGGGTTACACTCCCAGGGATTATACCCTGTAGAATGCAACTTGAGAAGGAACAAGGAAAATGTTTTGGCAGTACATCAGCCCTTCCTAAATCTCCCTGAGCCCAGGTTGAAAACTGAACATAACATTAAGATATTATTTAATGCTAGGCTCTGGTTTTTTGTTCAAAACTGTAAAAAAACCTCAGCTTTAACAGTGAGTTAAACAACTGTGTTTTCCTTGTTTGTAGTTTTGCAACCTAAAAGTGACTGGAGACATTGTAAATAGGACAAAAATAATAGTATTCTTGCTGGGCCCTGAGGTGCATTTCTACAATTGGGTTAAAATTCAAGAAAACAAATGGTTGCGCTTGATACCAGGAGAGCTAAAAGAACAGGCACAGAAGAGCTGCTGAGTGCATTTTGGGGCTTTCTAACACCATAAATCTTGTTATGAAGAATGGGACTATTGGCAAACAGCAGAAAACACAGTGTCCATAAACACATGGATTCAGTGTTTTTCCTTCCAAATGTCTATGTGGAGGAGAAAGATGAGGCAAACAATCGAAAACTACTAAAAAATGGAAAAAAATGTATTAAAACTTGAGCTCTCTTTTAGCCCCCCAAGGAGGTTTCACTGCAAGGATGGAACACAGTCTTAGGCCCTGGGCTAAGTTGCTTTAATTCTTGCAGCAAAATAAGCCCATCCATCAGCCTCTTCCCTCCCCACACACTGCGATTTTATATCAAATTCCCTGAATTTCAGGGAGAAATAAACAGGAGAAAGAGAGATTGTGCTCAGGAAATCTACCAGAAAAGGATTCATCACTGCTAATTCCTACAGGGTGAGTGGAATAGGATTTTCCCAGGATGTAGGAGACCTGTATTTTAAATCTTCCATCTGCCTAAAGAAATTCAAAGAGAGTTTTTCATCTTCTAACGGAATATTCTGTATTTTCTGAGTAGACTCTCCAACACTTCTGCTTTAAACTGTTCTATTTTAATTATATCCGTGTATTTTAGATGTGCAGATTGCAATGAAATACAAGGAATTTTGGAATTTCTGCTTGATTGACGGATCTTCATGAATTTTATGAGAAATGCCTGCATCAAATGGATGTGATTTGTACTTAGAAGGCTCCTGGTGCGACAGCTCCCCAATCCTGTGCTGAACAGATTGAAATCCGAGTGTCATTTACAAAACTCAATGGATGCACTGCAGACAAAAAACGACAAAGTGCCGAATTCAGGGATGTCTGCAAGGATTGCAGTAACACATCCAACCTGCTGGCGATATTGGGAAAGGTTTATTACGTGCTTGGAAAGATTGGTATCCCTCCTGGAGCGCCAGGGAAGTGCCATTCCCTGGATTGGCTGACACGGGTCAGTACCATTGGAGAACTCCATGGTTTTCACTGCAGAGTGAGTTACGGAGGGGGTTTCACGCCCTTTCTTCTTGCTTTCAACGTCCTTGATAAATGGAGGGAGAAGAAGCCTGGCATAGGCTAATTCGGTTTGTAATTATGGATATAGGAAAAAAAAAATAATCTCTGTGCTTTGGAATAAAAGAGTCACCATAAGTAACTTCTGCAAAAAAAAACGTTTCCAACAAAACCTTCAAAAGCAGATTAATATTTTAATTTCAGAACATAACTGAAAAAAAAATTTAAAATATTGCCTATTCTCACCTAAATGGCAAAGATTTTAACCCAAACTTCCAAGTCTGTTGTTCACATCTATCAGTGAAGACACAATAAAGAGAAATGTTTGAATTCAAAGATTTCACAGAACTGTTTCTAGAATGCAATTAAAAATCATTTCAAAGGAAGGCTTAAGTATTTCAATTTCAGAATTTAACTGAAAAAGAAAAGACTCTGAAATAATGCAATTAACTGTATCAAGAGAAAAGTAAAATATTTCTAGTTAAGGTACTGCAGTAGTGCAAGGGTTTGGTCTGGATCTCAGTAAGAATCATAGAATCCTGGAATGGTTTGGGGTAAGAGACTTTCCCCCCTTTACACCTCTCTGGGTCTGTGTGCCAGAGGGGGGAGTGGGTGAATCCCTCTCCTTTGACAGCCTTGCGAGTAAGGAATTTTCAGTGACTGGGTCACTAAGGTTCCTCCAGCCATCGCTGGTCTCCTGTTCTTCAAGAGGCCTTTCCACTGAGTGTGCCCAGCCTTTAGTCATGTGACAAAAACAAATAAAATAACTAAAATAAAAAATTCATCCTACTCAGCTGTGCATGAGAAAACAAGCAGGTTATATTTGAGACATTCCTGTCAAATCCCTCTCCAGAGACTCAATGCAAAATTTTCTACTTCAGGGAGGAGATGTGGTTTGTAACAGTCACAAGAGGTTCCTCTTGTTTGAAGGAAATACGTTCTTGGTTAACATTAGAGCAAATTAATTCACCCCAGAACTTAATCAGTTTTTATAGGAGATGGTAGACTTACAAAGATGAAGGTAAGACATAAAAACAACAGCAAAATGAGTGAGGAGATGTTGTGATCTGACACAGGCCCTACGCCAGGCACCCACGAGAGTCACTCACTGACCCTTCCCTGCCACAGCTGGGCAGAGGCGAGAAAAATGTAATGAAGTTGAGTTGAGATAAGGACCAGGAGAAAACACTCCAAGGGCAAAACAGGCTCAGTTTAGAGGTACAAAGTGAATTTTTGCTGACAAAATCAGAGGAGGATAATGAGAAGTAAAAGAAGACCTTATAAAAACCACCTTTTTCCCCCAGCCCCTCC
>VWZT01001753.1:0-22032 GCA_013397055.1 Pachycephala philippinensis
CCCCTCTCAGAGTGAAATTCAACCAGAAGCCTAACCAGACAATGTGTAGCTCACCTTTCTAAGGCACTGTCTCATACTCTTGTACTCTGGTGTCTGTCAAACCCATCCCAAACACAGCCAAAGATCCAGCTCTCCTTTCTTCCCCTGTCCCTAATAACTCCTCTGCATTTCTGCAGAGCATCCTCCTCTCCTCTGTGGTTTGCAGTGCCTGATCAGGTCTAGACTGCTTTACCAGATTTTCCAGCAGTTGCAAGAGCCATATTAGACAGACCACTCAAAGTGCCAGCTACACATCTCAGGCATGATATATGAACAAAATCTCACAGAGCAGGAAACTGTTCTGCATATCGTCACAGAACTGCTCTCACACACCTGCAGCCCAGCTCAGCAGACTTCTGCATTAAGCACACAAAAAACCAGTCTTTCTCAAGGTGTCTTTAAAGCAGTCACTTGGACGTTCAGGAACACTCAGTAGACACTAAACATGGGCCAAGAATAATGAAACTTTAAATTTCATTTTCCTTCTCTCCCACCAGCCCTCTGCAGTTACAGCCAAAAATAACGCAAGTAGTTCAGCCCTGGAATCAAGTTTGGACAAAACCCATCCCCTTCAGCTACTACAACAAACTGAACTTTTTCCTCACTGTCCTGATACTCCTAAAAGTCAGTGGAAGAATGAGAATTTCCTCACCCCGGGGCAGCAGACATTTCCTCTGTCAATCTCTGCAGAGGAGAGCTACTTCCCACTAAGCTTTTTTTTTGCCCACAACAGGCACTCTTCCACCGTAGGCAACAGCTTCTACACACCCCATTCCTGCCTGATTTCATGCTCCCATTCTATCAGAAAGCACCCTCCTACACGATTTAAAACACAGCAACTGGTGTGTGTGAGAATTGTTAGATTTTAAATCAGAAGAGACCATTACGACCATCTGCTCTGACACCCTTCGGCGACAGGATCCTGCTTGTTTCCTCCAGAAACTTGGATTTGGCTAAACAAGGGAGAGACCTGGCCCGACCTGCAGAGTCCAATAGATGGACTTCCATGGGTCTGCTGTTCCATGGCCTGTTAAACCTTAAAAACATTCCTGATTTACACATTTGGGTCTTTAACTTATAACCATGGGTAAACTGCTGTGATGGGGGTGTAGAGGAGAAACAAAAAAAAAAAGAAGTGAAAAGGTGTACAAAGCTCCTTAGTACCAGTTATTCTTGCTCCTATGAAGGTACATTTCTAGGTTTCCTTCTTTTTCACAGCACAGACAGTAGCTTCCAGGTAAATAGGCTGTTTCATGAACTGGTTTCCAGGTGCTCCTTGGACCACATCCTTGGCAGCCTAGATTGCTGCTTAACACCAGCTCCTGATCCCTGGGAAGCACCACCCCTCCACCCACAGGATAAGGGATCTTGTAAAGCATAGGGAAGAGTGGCAAAATTGCCATACAGCACTCTTGGTGCTTCATGAGAACTGATTGGTCCCGTCCATATCTTGAAAGAAATTCAGATATATTTGCTGAAGGAATTATGCATCTCCTAATTTTTAGCAAATTATCAGACCTCGAGCATCTCCTGTTTTGTGCTCACAGGGCAACTCCTAATATGTATAAAAATTACCTTCAGCTTGCTGCAGAGCTTTACAATTTTGAGGGAAAGCACAATAACAATAATAGCAGTAATAATAATAATAACAACAACAACAATAATAATAGTAAATGGTGTTATTTGAAACTCATGTTTCAGTTTTGAGAGTTACACTTACACTTCCTATAATCTGTGGCAACACGTAATTATTCTGTCCCACAACAAAATCAAGCCAATGGTACCTAAGGGAAGACCTAGTATTTTACTAGTTTCGCTGACAGTGGTGAACAAATTTGGAATAAAGTACAAAGCATCTCCAGTGTGCTTTTTCCCTGCCTTACAATCCCTAGTTATAATTTCAGAATATTACCTATAGGGAGGCTGGACTCTACATCCAGGATTGCAGGGAAGTAATTACAGTATGGGTCACCCTCGAAGAATCTGAGGAAGATATTCTCAGGAAAATAAAGACATCCATTATGAAAAGGTGCTTCCAGGCATGGCTCACATGCTGCGATCTGTTTAAGTGGTTGCTCCACTAAAACTGGGTGGGACAGGTGAGTGTAAAAAGAGATTAGTAAGGCAGGCCCCAGAGTGACTACGTAATTGAGTCTGCAGCTGGAAGTAGCTGTATTTTTTTTAAACAGAACCTTGGAAACCACAATTCTCATTACACCAATTATTTGCTGCAACTGATTACATCGGAAACGAATTTTGTGCTTTGCCACAGGAGACTGGAGGAGACAAGGTGAAGCAGGTGTGACAGGGAGTTGACACTCCCCTTGGCTCCTTAACAAAGAGCAGGTCTGTCCTTACCAAGCCCTGATCTTTCCTAACCATAGGTGAGACAGATTCCTGGGGTTTGCTTTATAGGAAGAGGCTCCTTGTCACCAAGGGATTATTGGACTCTCAAAAACACCTGGCTAGTCATGGCCTTCATGCTATGTGAGGAAAATGTGACTGAGCACAAAGCAACTCACTTCTTTCTTCCCTTTTCTTCCACTCTGTCTCCCCATCAAGACTTGCTCTCTGATTTTAAAGTGGCTTCTTCCTGGAGGGGAGGACCTTCCAGGCTGGAGACACCTCTGACTGACCCTTGCTACACAACTCCTGTCTCAGCCCAGGCTTAGTTAGCCCTTTACACTTTTCTCGGCCAACCATACCTTGCAAAACAGCCACACACATTCAATGTGATTCAACCCCCCCACTGCAGTAACCTAAGTTATGCAAGCCTTCCATTAATCACGTTTTAGCTGTGTGGGAGAGAACTCGGCAGCCCTCACATTCACCAGCTATGCAACTCGGTTCTCACCTATTCAACACACTCCTACGCTGCTGCTTACATAAAAATAAGACGCCATGAGAAAACAGAGAACACAGGCCACTCATCTTTAGTAACAGTTTTGTCTCTTGTGATCCAGTATGGATTAGCTGCTCTATCTTTTCAACCTCCCCTCCCCACCCCACATGCCTGCAGTATAATTAAACCACTACAAAGAACCTACAGGCAAATACTTGTGCTGGTCTTTTACCCCCCCAAATAAAAGTCAAGAGAAGCAATGAACTATCACATGCAGTTCCCCACCCTTCCCCAAGTTGCCTACCTCCTTCCAAAATATGAGTCAAGTTTATTCACAGTAATGCCTGAGACTAAGACACCCGTGACTCGCTAGTAGCTCCTAAACTCTAAATAAAGCGTCAACACCCATCCTTGCCTGAGATTAAAAGCCTCACACCTCGGAACTGAAAATTTAGCCAGTATGCTCCAACACAAGCTGATCTCCCACAAGCACTCTGACCACAATCAGTATTTGGGTACTTTGCTCAGCACCACCGAAGTAGCATTGCAACAGGTCTTCAGGTGTTCACTGCAAATAAGATTCACTATCATTTTTTAATTGCATGACCCATTTCTGTACAATTCCTAAAAACCTCTAATATTGCCAACACCACCCTTGTTGAAGGGTAGTTGCAGGGAAAACGCTGACCAGGAAAGGAAAATCATTCACATGTTGATACAGTTATTAAAAAAAAAGCCAAGGTAATTGCTTAATCAAGACTCCCATGCTTATTAAATACTACCTACATTAAATGCCAATACTACTTTAATAATTCTTTCCAGTTACAAAACTGGATCATCCACATTTGGCAAATCTTGACTCTGTCATTGTAAATACTCCAATTTAAAATTAACAGCTAACAACGGTAGCAAAACTGATGGAGGAGGAACGTGATACCTCCATCTACAAATTCAGAGATGAAATTCTGTTTTCACCTGCAGTTTTTAAGAACCAGGTGAGAAAACAGAGGTCAGCTATATGCAGGGACTGAGTTTATATATGTCTATCCTGCAGCACAGAAAGAAGCTAATTTATTTTGAAAAGAGACCTCTCTGCAAGTTGTTGCTAGTGCTTACTTTCTAAACACACACATTTTTATTTAGTTCAGCATTTCACAATTCCAAAACGTCTGTGAATTCCCCAGAGTCTCAGGAGTAGAAATGAAGACCACTCCAGTTTTGAAGGAGACTGAGCACTCCTGTCTACTCTTTGCTTCCTCCTGGATCACAGAATGTCTCAGGTTGGAAGGGACCCATAAGGACCATCAAGTCCAACTGCTTGTTTCTCACAGGACTGCCTAAAACTAAACCATATGCCTAAGTATCATCAAGATGCTCCTTGAACTCTGACAGGTTTGGTGCCCTGACCACTGCTGTGAAAAGCCTGTTCCAGTGACTGACCACCCTCTCAGTAAAGAGGCTTTTCCTAATGTCCCATTACAGTCCACAAAAGAAAATTCACACAGATCCCACATACCTCTACTTGCCAAAGACAACAATGACTTTTCAACACCAACCACTAAAGAAAACTCATGATACAAATGAAAAGAACCAACAACAAACCAACGACAAAACTTTTAAGGTTCTCCTTGTAATATTGAAAAACTAACATTCAAGTCACTGCAAAATGTTCAGACCAATGTGACTCACTCACTCACTCACAGAAACTACAGTGCTAAAAATAGGCAGTGATGTACAGGAATATGAAGGCTTTATAATGCCACACACTTTGTCATTGTGGCTAAGAGTTTGCATCACTGCCTTAAAGCATAAGCTTTGCGTCTGGAGACATTAAAATAGTAGGTAGCAAGGTAATTCAGAGAAAGAAGTCGCCGCATGCAAGGTTCCAGTAACGTAACAGATTCCATTTACACACACCAGATGAGCTAGATGCCATTTCCTCCTGCCAGGAAGATGGTCACGGACACATTCCACTCATCTCATTCATCACGGAGGACTGCAAAGTGAGCTTAACGCTGGCCCTTGCACATCAGTTCAAGCACGCTGAATTTGCTCTTTCTGGAACAAAAAGGCTTACAGAAAAGAATGAGGAGCTCACAAGAAACTTAAGATGGCTTTTGTGAAATAACTGATGAAAAAGATGCCTGTGAAACCCCAGGGAAAACTCAGCAAGACTTAGGGCCATGTGTTTTCATTAAGCCTGAACACCATCTGCATGCAAGGTAACAGATGCCGTACAATTAAGTGCATCGCCTGGACTGTCTTGGTCAGTTAAGTAGGTGGTGAGTTTAATTATTCCATCTAATGTTCCATAATCACATTACATATCATTACATAGAAAAATCTCAGCAATATTAAAAATCATGCCTGGGTGCTCAGGCAGGTACCTACCAAACCACACAAAAGAATAACACCAACCTTATTTCCCCTTGAGTTTGTACCAACATTTGCTAGGAATAAAGTGTTAATTTGTGCAACTGGAAAAAGAAGTGGCTGGCTGGCCAGGTGAGCAGCTATGCTGTGAAATAATTAGGCAGAACTGTCAGCATGTGGCTAGTGTTACAAGGGAACGAGGTTTATCTGGCAACAACTGAAAGCTAAGAGAAAGCAAAACGATTAGAAGCCAGAAAAAAAAAAAAAAGTGAGGTTCTTACTTATTCATCATGCTCCCATTGCACTGAGGAGCCCTGCTTACACACTATCTGCTTCACTGGGCATGCAGCTTCCCTGGACTTTCCCTAGCTGAGGACCAAACAAGCCATGCATTGAGATAAACCTTAACATTACCCTACCACACCACGAAAACAAAAGGACACCCCCACACAGTATGAAATGAAGTTATAATCTATCTATTGTTTTTAAAAAGAAGGACAGTATTACAGACTTGCATGGCTCTGTGCAAAGAGATGTTTTGGGTCAGAGGGAGGTCACACTGCTAGCACAAATATAAATGCCAGTGCTGCTTTTTCATGGCAAAAGAAGGAACCTGCAAACCCAGGCACCAGTAAACTAATAAAAGCTGTCTTGTTTTTGGAGAGGCAAACTTGTGTTTCTACAGACACAGCCAGATAGCCAGTCACATAGCTCCCACACAAGGTAGTACCTCAGGATGAATTTGATTTCTTTTCATCTTATTGGGAGATCCACAGAAGGTAAAAGATGAAGCCAAGGCCTCCTCTCAGCACAAAAGCTCAGGGGGGAGCCCATCTGAAAATGGGAAGCCCAGGGCCGAGCACTGATGAGACACCTGAGGAGACCACACACAGGTCAGAAACACCCAGCAGCGCACAGTGAGCACCTGGGAACTGCAGGCATCACACACACTTCAGTCTCCTTGGCAGGGAGGGTCTGGGAGCACCACAGGTACCTGCAAGCCTTCCCAAGTATGCTTTGCAGTACCACCAGGTGTCAAAACAAGGCTGGGTACCACAACATTCTTTTGTCTTAAAAAAAATTAAAATAAGAAATAAAAGATCAATCATAACTCAAGAGCCATTCTTATCTGAGAGTCTGTGTTTCCTCTTACTGGTGGGCTAATCCTTTACATAATCTTCAAAGAGGTCTCAGCACTTTGGTTCTTGTTTAACCAGTTGTTTGTTTGGGCTTCTGATCTCTTAAATACAACACAACAAAAAAACGAGGCATAACATCCACCAAATCCAGCAGATGGCAACTTCTTGTCCCACACAAACCAAGTAAGCCAAAACAAAAAGATGTACACCAGGCTGGATCACAAAGAGCATTCACTGTTAATTTGAATTTGGACTCATTCGATTCAGGGACACACAGAAGCACCACTAGTGCTCAAGCAGCACTGCACTGAGTATGTTGCTTTCATGGTATTAAGAGTACAAGTTCTCTGAAAAATATACACAAAAAACTCTCAGACTGTTAGCATGAGCAATAGGCTATTGAAAGAGAGCTCCAAGTTCCTCGCAGCAGTGCACGGGACAGCTTCCATCCGACTTGCACACTGCTGTCAACACGTGATCCTTCACCACTTCCAGCACTCTGCTGTATTACTGCAGCAGCACTTCACTGGCACAACAGCTGCCTCTTCTCCTACAGATCATTTCACTAATACTTAGAGCCTCCTTGTTCTATAATGATGAGTTGGAGACTTACATTTTGGGTGAAAAAACAAAAAGTTCCTGCTAAGTCTGAATACATAAATTAGGACAAATTATTTTATTATTATTTAGCAGGCAGTGCAACCTCTCCTCAAGAGCACTTCATTTGAACTCTGAGGGAGGGTGGAGGGAGAAAGTCAAACCTTTTGTTTTCTGCACACTGCATCATACTGCAGACTACCTGCTGGGTGTTTTATCTATGGAGACGCACCTCAATGAATGTCAAAGACTAATAAATATTAAATTAGGGTGGTTTGCTTGCTTAAGCTTTGGCACCGTCCTTCGTTACTGAGTCAAATTTCCATTGAGCTGCTCAGCCTGTCAGAGCTATTTCTTCCACAAAAGCACTGGCCTATGATGTAGGTCAGTGGAAAAAGTTCATTAGGTAGAGAACAACATCTGAATTTTCCAGTCTGAAGTAGCAAAGGAAATTTGTAGGGAAAAAATTCACATCATTCTACTGTTCTTAAAGGAAGAGGAAGAAAACCTCAGAAATATTTTGCTACATGATGAAGGCCACTTGTAGCAACATTAGACCTACAAAAATTGAAATTTCTTTTTTATATCACTACGACTGAACAGATGCTCAGAAGAGTTACTCTTGCATAAAATGCCTAATGGGAGAGAAGTAGAAAGAGCATGCAATTGTAAAAAATACTACTGCTACTGAAGAAAAACCTTCTCTGAAAGCCGCTTCATGTTATCAGTCTCACTTTGTTATTCCATACAGACACAAAAAAGGGTTGATTAAAAAATTAAAATCAAGCTGATCAGAGAAACTTCCTTGTTTAAAAGAAAGCATAACAACTTGCGTGGGAGTGTATCATGAAAAGTCTAAATACAGACTGCCAGTAAGTTAAAAGGGTAAATATTGTAATTTCTAGGAGCAAATATTGTAGTTTCTAGGAGTAAGATGAAAAAAAAAAACCACCCAACCAAAACAAACCCAACCCACGTTAAAATTTAAACATCTCAGGGCTATATAATGTAGTGTACTAAATTTTTAATTTAAAGTGGGCAGATTCATTAGGAAAGCCTGACAGTGGTCTCAGCTGACTTTCTGTGTCTGAGCATAGTGGAAAAGATGAAAGCAGAAGGCTCTGCACCAAGCTACACAATCTTTTGAGCTTGCAACACAACGATCAAGAAGAAAATTCCAGTTATATCTAGGGCTATTGATAATCAGCCTCACTTTTCAGTTTCCCTTCTTCCTTCTCAAACAAATTCCCAAGTGGTTTTCAATTTGCGCTTCCATTTAACACTTTCATTCCTGCAGCACATTCATTTGTGCTGCTTCCTATTATCTGGATCAAGCAGCATTTCTGTCATGATTCAAACTGCAATTTAACACTCCTCTCTCTTTCAAAAAAAAAATCCAAAGTAATACTAACTTGACCTTCCATCAGCAGCACAGACTTCACATCTCCAAGTGGGTGAACAGTCTCATTTGACAGCATAAGGATTCATATTTATTTTGAGTTTAAGTTGACTTATATTCTTCCTTCTTTTGCCAAAAACAAGAAATGGGGGAAAGTTGTAGGTAAAGCACAAAGATCAGCCAAAAGTAGTTTAAATTCTTGTGTGTTGTCTCTCAGATTAAGATTCAACCTACTGGTCTTCAGAGTTGCTTTTTAATTACAAAAGAGTTTTAAAAGGTGCTTTTTATATTTGTAAAAATATTTTTGAGAGCTAGGCATCAAAGCCAGCTCAGGTCGTGCCTCACAAACTCACCAACAGTTTCACGCCATCTCTTCGTTAATTCACTGCTGAGACAATGCAGGAAATGTCCATGAGACTTGTCCAACCCCACCCAGCCCAGAGTGGGGCTCTCATCTGCAGCAAGGTCAGCTACCAGCAATTACACTTGTCTCCACCTTGGGTGGTGGAGGGAGGGACACTGAATCTTCCTGCAGCTTCCAGAAGAGCTGGGCAAGCTACATCTACCCAAGAAAGTTTGTCCAAGATGAAGCCTCTTGCCACTGTACACCTTGGATGAAATGCAGCTGCTGTTGGCTGCACTGCAACAGTTTTCTGCTGTCTGAACAGGGAATCCAGTTTGCTTCACTGACCCTACCTGCTCAGCGAGGAAGGAGCAAGGACAGCATCACTCCCAGACCGCCTTATGTTACTGCCTGGGGTACTTATGCATTGATGTAATCCTTCAGCCTCACAGCACTGTGATCAGGCTTTGCTCTGGGCAACCATTAAGTATTTCACAATCAAGGGAAAGGAGATAAGGCTTTATTTCTGCAATTTCCAATCCCTCTGCAAAAGTCTGATACAATCAAATTGCTTCAATCCAACTGATGCTGAACTTAAGCTATCACCCACTAATACCTAACAAGAGAGCAGAGATTCCCAACCACCTATTCTTTTTATGCCTGCCAGCAAGAAGATAGATTTATTTCTCTAGGATTAGCATTTTGCTATTGGAATGACGGGATATACCAGTACTGTTGCAACAAATCAGCATAAACCATAATCTCATTACAAAGCTATGGGACAGATTAATCCACTGAAAAATCCAGTTTGTTCCAAGGCAAGCTTTTCCCTAGCTGCAAATATACAGAGACAGCATCTCAGCGAGTCTTCAAAAAAACCCGTTTGACCTACTGCAGGGAAGAGAAGAACAAATATTTAAAATAAGCAGTAAGTGGAATTTTGGTGCCACTGCCACTGATGGTAAACTCTCTGCTGACTTCAGCAATTTCACAGTTTCAACCTTGGCATCTTGCTTTGTGTTCATAAGAAAACTAGTGAGAAAAAAAAAAAAGAAAGAGTAGTAACAACACAGATTTCATTGAGCTTTGTTTGTGTTTATTTCAAGCCTTCAGAACTAAAATCCCAGAATGAGAACCCTTACTTTTCATGAATTCAAGCCAAACAAGCCAAAACACATCTTTCAACACAGACTGCTCCTCACTCCCACACAGGGGGAAAAAACCACTCAGTACAACAACATCTTAACATTCGCATTCCAAAACAGAGTAACTTTCTGTTGCTACCATAATTACTCTTCTTACTAATATTGCGCATCATCAGATGTAACTGCAGATTTGCTGTACCCTCATGACAGATGTAGTTCTATGATTGATCAAAACAGTCAAACACCATGGTTACTTACAACAGCCTAGAAAATATCAGCAATTCTTTGAACTATTCTGATACTCTGCAACATGTTGTATGTGTGCCAACTATTAGTGGCAACTATTAATCATGGTAAAAAAAGGAAGTGAAAAAATATCTTAGAATCACTCAGTTCCTTAAAAAATAAGATTCTTATGGAAGAAAGCTCTCTGGTTTTGAAGTCACCTAAGACCACAAATCTGAAGTGCTAAGAATAATAGCAAGGAATGACAAGCCTAACTGCACTTAAAGTGGTCACAGGTTAGAAATACTGAGGAGAAAGCTAAGTAACTTTCCATTGCATGCAAAAGAGGTTCCAGCCTAGTTCATTGTTACCATAGGGAGCGAGAGAAAGGAGTTATGTTGATCCCATATGTAGTTAATTTTCCATTTTGAATTCTCATGGCCAAAATTGAGGGGGTAAAAAGCTAAAATATTTATCTGCCCTTTGCAATCAAGGCACCAGGCCTGGAAATGAAGAATGCAAAGAGTAGCTTTCAAAAGCAGTCTGATAGGTACAGATAAAGAGAACAATGGTGCTACCTGACCAAAGGAAATACACAACAGTAATGAGACATCTGAGCAGCTTGCTGCCATCCAAATAAGCTCCTTTAAATACTTCATTATTCTCTTTCATTAGAGCCAGGCATTCCTCATTCTAGAGAGCTCCTGCTCAGATGTGTCTATAAATACTGTGAGGTCCACTGGAGGACACACTTCCCAGTGCCTGTTTAGCATCAGGTGCCCAGCTGGGGAAGCTTGATACTTAAGAGGTGGGAGGTCAGCATTTAGCATTGCACTTAACCCACTGTTACTGACTTCCTATTTATGTCCCAGCACAGATACAGAATGCTTGCTTCAGCTGATCAAGCTGGAGGTGGCTGCAATCCTTTGCCGGGCACAGGTCACGGGCAGTGGTTGGAGTGTGGTCAGGGAAGGCTGGGTAAAGCTCCCTAGATTCGGGATGCCAAAGAAGAAAATTTTAACCCTACCAGCCTCATGGATTTCTGAGCTAGAATTTGATTCCAGATTCTGCCCTGGCAGATGGAGAAACAGCCTATTCATTCAGACTTTTCCTGGGCACAGCATGAGAGCTGGGGAGCTCTCATTGACAGTTATTTATAATTAGATGATATTTTAAAATAGCATCCAAGTAAACATGCTCTATCCTCTCATTATACATCCCAAGTCCTAAAGGGACACTATGCCACTTTGTGTTGCACAGCAGTGATCCCTGCTTGAACTTGGGGCATCCTGGACAAGCTCCCAATTAAAAATAAAGTAGCCCAAATGCAGGAGCTGCTCAAGCATAGTTTTCTTTGGCTTTCAGAGAACTCATCATTACAATTTAATTTGTCTCTCATCTTTCTTGCAGCCGGGGTTAAGGATGAAATAAAAACAGCTGGAAATGAACAGAAGTTCAGCCCTGCTCTGAAGTGGGGTTGCCACCTGGCTGCTTGCCCAGTGGCCTGGCGCACCTCCCCGTGCCCTCACAGTCCCAACAGGCACTAATGGATTGTGCACACACGGCACCTGATTGCTGGAGCTGCCATTGCCTCTGCATTTCAGCTGCATCCATCCTACCCCCTCTGCTCAACCTGGAAAAATTCAAGTAGCACTAATAAGCGTGTAATGCCTCTTCAAACGTGGGCTGACTGCATACAGGGACAGAAGTATGGATGTTCAACTCTAATTAGGCATCTCTTTGGTCTCCTTACATCCTGGAACAGTATCTGAGTAATATGGGAATACTAACAGGAGGAACACAATCAAAGCAGCCCCTACATCTTTTCTGAATAAAAACAGTCTTAATTCTGAATACGATTTATTTCCATTGTTTCAGAGAAATCTACACTTAAACTGTAAAGCATAGAAAGAATGGCTTTGCTTTTATTGAAACATAAGGGACAAGTGAATAACAGCTCTTTGATAATCTTTCTATCACCTTAAGAAGGCACACACAAAAACCCCCCAAAAAACAATCTACCCTCCTGTGGAAAGGAAAGCTTCTACTTTTGGTAAGCAGCATGCAGAACAGAGTGGATAAAAAAAGCCCGTCATGCCTCACTCTACCCTTGAGGGCACATTTATCTTTGCCCACAGGCAATTTGGTCTTAAGATATTTTGTTATATATTGACAGGAATCCAAATGATATTTGACATTGTAACCCATAAGACATGCAAAAGAAAAATCTTCTCCTTCAGCTCGCCCTACATTTAGATGCAGTGCTGCTACAGCTTTGCTGCTGGTCTGCAGCCACATCCTGGATCCAGGGGCTGCAGCAACACCTGTGTGTAACTACATTTTGTATTTTGAGCCCCCTCACCTCTCTGAGTCACACATGTGCCGATGCTTTCTATATTTTCCTTCTATGAGTTTTCTGCTTTACATTCAGAGATTAAGATAGGAGAAAAAAGTCTGACTTAGCTGACTTGCACTTAGGTAATTTCTAATAATGAAATTACCTAAGTGCAACTCGGGTAAGATCTCAGATTTAACACTACATGTGTGCCTGTGGCCCCTTCAGAGAGGAAATGGGGCAGTTTGTCCTTTGAATAAATAGAAGCCCAAACAAAAAAGTATTAGGAAAGAAGCAGGAATAATCAAATGTTTTGGAAGCCAGTCTTTCAGCAAGGATATACACCTAAGATTCTCCTTTCAGCTCATCACATCATATCACAAATGGACAAGGATTACCATCATTCTTACAAATACACAGCATCTCCACTCTCATTCTCTAGGTCAAGCAAGCAATCAGTGTGGGCTGAGAAAAGGAAGCATTACATGCAAAGCCTATCAATTCACATTTGAGTCCTGCCAGCAAAACTCCCTTCACTGAAGTTAAACAAAACATCATGTCAACAGCAAAGTGCAGGACTCCACAGGGGGAGATCCCACGTTTTCTGCACTGATATCAGCCACCCCTCCACAGCAGGGAAGGAACTGCAGCTCCTTCTAACAGCAGTGAGCTGCAATTCCAGCTTCTGCTCCCAGTGACCAGAAACACTGAAGTCTCTAGAAATGCCTAAAATAACTTCCCCTGCTTGCTTTCTCACTTCTGGTAGCACATCTGAAGCTATCCCTCCTGGAACATGCACAGCCAAACACCACACTGCTCTCTAATCCAAGAAACACCCCGAGTTCCTCCGGGTTGAGGGAAAAAGAAGAGGGCAGAGCAAAAAAATGAGGGTATAGAGGGATGGAGAAGCAGTTTTCACAGGTGCTGGAAGAAGACAGCACAGCAGATGGAAGGGGTGAAAGGAAGGACTACCCTATGTGAAGACAAGAAAGGATAAGAGAAGCAGCTCCTTGCATTCTGCCACTGCTGGACAGTACTGGGAGTTTTACCTGACACGGACCTTGCAGATAACCTTGCAACACCACCTGGAAGCCCACAAGTTCAGGACAGTAGCTTCAGGAATGGAAAGAATGATTGCAGATTGGAGCCAAGGGTTCCTTGAACCCACCATGCCCCAAAGGGACACACGGAAAGACGCAACAGGAAAGCAGGACAAGAAGAGATCTGGGCACAAATGCCTTTTTCCTCCCCTTCCTTAAAGAAAAAGTTTCATTCATTTTCCCACCCCAGTCTTCCCTCCTTCATCTCCAGAATGGTGAGGTGCCAGAAAGCAACAAGAATAGCATTCAGTGGGGCAAATGAGCAAAACGGCCAGTTGGAACCACAACAACAGAAAAGCTGCTAACTGAAAAACAAACACAGGAGAGGGGGTATACAAGCATTTGTGGGCTACTTGGAAATAGTTCCTGGAAGTTAGTAACCTGAGCATTTAGACTGCATAGCTCTTACAAACCCAGCTGCAAGGCAAACCTGCTCTGCTTCAGTCCAGCTCACGCAGTGCTCAGCAACAGCCCTGGCAGCACAACACCGAGTCAGGGGCAGTTCTGAAATGACTGCTTATGTTACACTCAGGGACCTTCCTCCACCTGGGTCAGTCTTGTGCACACAGCCTGTCCCTTCAGGACAGAGTGAAGGCTTATTCGCTCTCTTTGGGGTGGTTAATCTCTGTTCTCTGTGTAACTAGCCCATATCCTAACTAGCAAAACAGTGTCCCCACGCAGCCTCTAGTCCAGCACGTCGCCTTTGAAGGATGCACACCCCAACACTGGTGCTCCCCTAAACAGTGGCCACAGTCCCCCTGGAAACCTGTCACCCATGGAGCCACATCCTTACCCATGCCAGGTAGACATTTTGCCATGAGGGCACCAAGACAGAAAGCAAACCAGCACATGGCACATAATGGCCCTTCAAAAGGGGCTTTTACTTCTTTACTCAGCTTTTCTTCCCACTCCCCCAGCTCAGACTGTAAGGGGAAATGCCCCAGCTTCCTTGTCGCCACCACAATGTTTTCCCTGCTCATTTCACAAACAGAATTGCAGCATGTTGTGTTTTATATAACGTTTGAGTCACTAAGGTTCAGCCCTGGTATGAAGCAATTCCAATATCAACTTCATCAGGTTGAGCTCTTGGGCATCTTCCAGCCTCTGAGACCATGTTTAAATCTTTATTCTTGGTTCTCTTAGAAGCTCAGTGACATTCTCATAGACCAAAGAAATATGCACACATCCAAGTTCTCTGTGATTACAAGATTATAACATCCTGAGAGAAAAACCCCAAAACCAAAAAGGACACTTTTCAAGTAATTTTGCATTTCTTGAAGCTTTGCACTTCCAGGAAGCTCCAAGTGACCTCCCCCACTGCAACAAGACTTGCTGCTTTTCCTGGCAAAATCACAGCCGCTCCTGTGCTGAGAGCACATCAGCTCGTGCCTGGGTGTGCAGATGCTGCAGTCCCTGGCACAGGGCTCCCCACACCCCCAAACACACAGCCCTGGCAGCTATTCCTCAGCACTTCACGTCTTAATCGTGGCTTGATCCACTCAGTGTGCATCTTGCAGTCTCAGGAGCATCTCCCCCTGCATAACAGGCAACCTGAAGGAAGAGGAGGCTGGAATCCACAGCCTCCCCAGCCCCAGGAAGACCCTTCTCCCCTCACCCCCCCTCCAGCACGCAGCACCAAGCCTGGCAGGGCAATACATCACACAGCAGCAGTACAGGAGATATTGAGACACAGCAGCTATTCTCGGTGGTG
The DNA here is from genome assembly GCA_013397055.1 of Pachycephala philippinensis. Lineage (NCBI taxonomy): Eukaryota > Metazoa > Chordata > Aves > Passeriformes > Pachycephala > Pachycephala philippinensis. Next base: position 15,249 of record VWZT01001753.1, read on the forward strand.
CAAAGCCTCAGCCAAGCACGCAGGTGCCCTGGCAGAGCTGTGATTTATTAGTTTTATGCCGACTTGCACACCGCCTCAGAGACTGCAGTGCAGATGTGGCTCTGATCCCCAGCAAAGACACTCTTCAATCTGCTTATACACCTCAATTTTACATTTCTGTGCTAAGCCCTTTAGATGAGCAGACGTGGCTTACAGGTGGAGGCACACTGAAGTTCGCTCCACAAGTTTTTCATACTGCAAACAGTATGAAAATTGCAAACCACAAATGCTACGTAAAACTCTTTCCAAAGAGAAGCACCATTAAAAGCAAAAAATTTCAGACCTGAAATATTGGCTCACTGAGTTTTATGAAGGTTGGTTTTGAGTCATATGCAATCCACACTAAGATGATGAGTATTTTCCTATAGGGGAGAGACTTAAGCTTCCCTAATCCGACCAACTTGTTACTCCTAATGCCAAAAGGAAATACAGCAACACCCATGCCCTTTGCTTCTGACAAACCACCACTGGAATGACTGGAACACACTGCAGCTCTTCCCACAACTTCCATCAAGTCCTGTAGCACCAGACCATGCTGTCCAATATCCTCCAGCACTTCATCTTGGCATAGCTGCCTTTGCTGGGGCATTACAGGGAGTGCCAGTTCACGTAATCACCGAAGGCAGGAACACCTAGTTCCAGAACAGCACTTACAGACAAAGCAGAAAACAACGAAGCCCTTCTTTCCTATGCTAGACTTATACCATTCCTTGCAACAGCAGCATATGATTCATCACACCACACTTGTTTTAAGATTAAGGGTTTGACTAACTGTTCGAGGCACCTTAGCACCTTAGATTTTATGTGTATCTTGTGCTTTATTTGAAAGCTAGATGTAATTGGCGGGTGGGAGGGGGGTGGGGGGAAGAAACAAAACCTCCCGTGGTCTTTAGTTATAGCACTTGAATTCCAGTTAAGAAAAGACTAGTGGCATTTCACCTTCAATACCTGAACTATGTCATTATCCAGGAAGTGTTTGTCCAGGTATGTACATCAAGGCTTCACCCCACAGTCAGAACTTTAGAAATTGAAACAAAGAGCTGGAAGTTTCACATCCTGAATAACAAAGAATATGAACATTTATTAAGCACGCAAGAAATAAGAGCACTGTGGCTACTTTCCATTCTAGCAGCCCTAACACACTACCAAGGGTTCAAATGTCTGGTTAAGAACACACAATACACACTACTGAAATGGGTATGATGCTGAACTCTTTATCTACCTCACTGGAGGTCCAGGGTACTCCTGGGAACAGGTTTTGCCAAGGTACTGGCCTCCATCTCCAGAAAGGCATGATAATCTTCACAGACACCATTCGGTAGCTGCAGGTTTTAAATGAATTAAAAGCTTTTTCACTAAAATGTTTCTGGAACACATCTCTGCCAGCAGGGGAAAAGGAAAAAAAACAATCCAACCAAAACAAAAACCCAGGAGCAGTGGTTAGTGGAAACCTGTCAATTGTTTTTTTCATTTCAATTGTCTTGATGGAAACAGCAGACCGCACAGTAAATGTAGAAAGAGGAGGCAGAAAGCAGGAGATGCTACTGGGATTATTCTTTAACGGCAGAACACATGGCATAAACATTCGGAGTTTCAAAGCAGTTCATCACCTAAGAAAGAAATCAAGCCATGTGGATACAAGGTATCTTGAGGATATCTGCTTTCGAATCAGACGCTTGTCTTGTCTGCCCCATACATAAGAACTATCACCTACCACACCTCAGTGGACAAGGCAGCCACACCTACAGTGGGCAATCAGATCACGGCCATTGCCCAGGGTCTGAGCACATCGGAAACCTCTTTCTTGGTCCCTTCAAAAGCTTTGCCCTACTCCCACATGATGCCTTTTAAAGATTTATTCAATAGCAGACTACTGAGACATGCTGCACTAGCTTCTCAAAAGAAGGAGGTCATTCAAGACAATTAAAGCACGGATAGCAGCATTCAGACCTTTAAAGAATAAGTCTCTTTGTACTTTTAAAGTATTGTTCAGCTGCACAGATAACCCGCATTTGTGGAATGACGCAATGCAAAATTTTCATTATGTACACGGCCACGCTGTTCTATTGAGTACGATGTTCTTTGATAAGATGTGAGGGTGCTTAGTTTCCAGAACTGGAATCAGCTCTACAGTAATGTGCTGAACAGAACAATAGTCCCCTGAACATGGCTGGGGTAGACAGTTGTCACCACAAGAAAGTTTTGAAATGGAAGAGAAAAAGAGAACCTGAAATAAAACTAAATAAAAACCCTTTGTCCCCAGGAACAACAGCAGCATGAACTCACTATTCACCCACTGCTGATACGTGCAGGAGTTCACCCACGGGTAAGAAAGAAGAAGATCACCTTTTAAATCTGTTACCCGTTTTACAGATTTTTCCTTTCTTTATAGCCATCAATTCTGCCATTTCATCTTACAGCACATTTACAACGCAGAAGGAAGAATTTCCTTCACTGTCTCAGTGGCTTACTTAGATCCATCATCGCTTTTGCAGGAAAGTTCAGCATGTTTTCCCTACCATGCACAGTAGGGAACCAGTTCTCTCTGAGTTGAGGTCAAGTGCCACTATATTTGATCCCAACAGCATCACCACATAATTTTTTTTTCTTGGATATCATTGAGGAAAAAAGTAAATAAAAGCAGAGGACCACGTGGCCTTTTAACCCCATAAACTTTAGTCTTTGTACACAAACTGGGAGTTTCTGTGAACTCTTCCAGTTCATAACCAATATATGGGTAAAAAATACCTACAAGCAAAGGCTGATCTTTACTTGTGAAAACACAGCAAGACTGTCTGGGAAAAAGGGAGTTCCACTAAGAAAAAGAATGACAGGTTCTTGGGAGTCTGAAGGGAGCAGTAAGTTTGCAAAAAAAAAGCTTGGCCTAAAGCTCAGCTCTATGCAAAGCAATATTTTCCAGATCTTAACCTTGATAGCATTTCTCTTTTACCCTCCAAAATTATCCTTAGAAAAATAATTACCAGAAATTTAGAGCCCTGAGATCACCACGCACAACATCATTTCCGCATTAGCAACAAGACACAGTCACAGCTTTTTCTCCTGGTGGGCTGAGGAGAGCCGAGCCCAGCCTCACGTGCAGCCCTGGTTCTCACAGGCCAGCGATGCTCACCTTTTGCCCCGCTGCAACAACCACACTGTGATAAGATCTCTTTCTGCTGCGGGTTCCCAGAGCAAAATCTCTTCCCCACTGCACCCACCCACAAGTCTCTCACTGGGGTGGGATTCAGCTGTGACAATGCAAATCAGGACTAGGGGGCGGAAGGGGGGGGACAGGAAAAACACAGCACAAAGCTCGTTCCTCTCTTGCTCTTCAAGTCTTGCTTCTTTTCATCTGAAAGAGCCCACTCAGTGAATTCCACAGCATGAGATCAAGTCCATGCATTTTCTCTGGAAGGGTGTTTAGCTCTCTTTTTTAGCAGTTTTGTATTTGAGTTATCATCTAGAAACATTTAGGTTGTTATGGAGGTTGAAAAAAAGACCCATATAAAACCCATTTGCTTCCTTCAAGAGTGACAGGTTTGGGTTTTTCTTCAGTCTATTTGTTCAATTAATATAACAATATTCACCAGCAAAACAATAAAACACATGAACACATTTAAACAAACAAAATTTGATTTATGACTTAACAGTATCCAAAAGCATAACCTGAAATGCAACCACTCTTAAAATGTAATCTGAAAAAAAACCCCAGAAGCTGACACATTTATCATTTCTAGATGGATAAGGTAGGCACGAATGCCTAACTACTTCCAACTATATCTTGATGTAACAAAAGACTACTTCCTCCCGTACCATCAAGAAAAACCCTCTCTTCTTAGCAGAGGACCAAATTTAGTGCACATAAATATTTCATAACTTCATCCTGTCAAGAAATCAAACTGAATTACTTAAGGGCAATTTTCCAGGAGCTGCACATCCAAGCTCGAAGAATAAAACTGAACTGATCATACCCATTCTTCTGCTTCATACTGAAAGGCCAGAAGGTAAGGCAACAGTGAAAAACTGGAGATCTTGTGTGGGTGTTGTCTAAGAACATTATCCACCAAGCGCTAAACTCCATCAAGAAATGTAGAAACAACACAGTAAGAGTGGTATCTTCTGAAGAAAATACAACTCCAGCTTTACAATCCTCTCCTACATCCTGCTCTGCCAGAAGAAACAAATTCTGGCTTTCACAAAACCTCATGAAAACTGAAACAACAGCCAAGAAACAATTTGCTGCTACACACAGAGGCCAACCACAGAATCAAAAGGTGACTGAAGACAGACATCTACAGGTGGTTCGATTTCCAACAGCATGAAACACACACAGCTTCCACTGACTTGGAGAGGAATTCATCACCTGAGGAAGACATGAGGCCATTTCTGTGCAAACAAACCCTGACCCAAAGATAAGAGGCACACCCTGATAAAGTTGGCACAAGACACTACTTTACTAACAGAGGTAGCCTTAAACTTCCTAAGCACTGGATGACACAGATTTGGATTGGACTCTGCATTTATTTTCTTCAGTGTTGCATCAAGAAATTCTCTGACAGAGCTCCACTTGTTAACTTTGCAAGACAAGAACAGGGATGCAGAGCAACCACCCCACGACAGCCTGGGCTCCAGTCAATTCCACAAGCATTGCACATTCCCAACTTTCCTCCTTTAGAAGGCTATGTGCTGATTCATGGTTGCTTTCTCTTACTGCAAGATAACCTCCTTTGGAAGAAGGAAAAGCATTCTCCTTGTATCCCCAAGACCATGGCGTCTGTGTTCTTTATAAAATATTGATTTGTCTGCCGTCCGTAGTGCACAAAGTTAAAAGTACATGCATTTGAGTAGGCAAAACCAGACCCACGAGCTGCTGAACTGGGCAGACCTAAACCAGCCCCAACCTGAAGCCCTTCACACAGAGCTCTACCTGAGCCTGCCTCCTGGCAGGGCTTAGTGCGGGGCTGAACCACGACTGCAGGACACCTACACCAACAGCTGCCTCGTGTCTGGCCATCTCAGGGCACGGGCAGAAGAGCTCAGATCTGTTTACATCCACTCGCCTGTGCATATGCTCTGAAGTGTGGCACACGGGACAAAAAAGCCTTTGCACAAAAGCCACAACATCTTTGTCTCCCCAACAATTATGGGATATTCCCATCAACAGCTCCAGCGCAAGAGTCCCCCTCCAAAAAAACCCCAACAACTGCTTGCTTCAAAACCCATAAACTTTCTCTACCCACAAAGCTTTTTCAGGTGCCTTCCAACAAAGGAAGACAAGAGGAGCAGGGAGATTGGTACGTATAACACACAGAGAGGGAAATTAATAAGTCATCAATATATACATCCTGTTAAAGCCTGAATCAGTGCCAGGAGCCTCAAGTAAATTGATGGCCTTAAGTGCAGTGACTGGAGGCCATCTTAGCTGTTCCTAGTGACAGAAGGTACTACCACGAGGAACTCCTCAACACACCATTCTCACAGGACAACATACATTTGACAGTACGATGAACAGGCAGATGCAGTTAAAAAAGCAAAAAAAGCTTTTCTTTAAGATGCTCCTGGGTGCCAGCTCTGAGGAAGCACTATGAGTGAAAGGAAAAATACTGCATAATCCAGGGGCAAAGTCAAAAATCATCACTGCATTTTGGAAACTGCAGTTAAGTAATAAAACAGCCTTGGTCTCAACCTGTACACTGGGGAGTAACAGAGGACAATGCCTATGCTCGTTTTTAACTTTCCAAATCAATACAGAACTTGATAAATCAAGAATTGCTCTATTACATCGTAGAAGTACATGGTGACTTCATAAGCTAATGAATTAAAAAGTCTAGAATTTTTTTCCAATTTGTAAGTTATCTTCTGCATTCCTTTAGAGAACCGGGCAGTTTTCATGGAGCTACCATGCAATGCACATTCACATTATTACAAAGCAGCTGTCTGAGCCTTTATAAAAAAATTCCCGTATTCCCCTAGTTCTCTGTGCTGACACATTACTTTCCAAGACATGGATCTAGGAAAGGTAAAACGCTGCTGTCATAGCTGTTCTGTCAGACCTGATTCATATTTCCTGGAGTAAACAAAAAGCTGCACACTTGGAAACGGCAGGTGAGCACCCAAGTGAACTGTAATAAAAAGTTATCTGGAGACTGTAAAGGCTTCAGACGTTACTCCTTTTTTTTTCCCGTGGCTTTCTTAGGGAATTGTAACACTAGCGATGTAGCTCACTTGGCTACTTTATCCCTTCTTATTTGGCCTTGTGGTAGCATCACTTCAACGAAACACCGGCTCTCCAGTGCTGAAAATGCCCTTCCACGCTTAATTTGGGAGTGCGAGGACCTCTCTCAGTGGGGCAGGCTGCTGACAGCACACAGGCTCCACCGAGCTGCCCTCCGCACGCACGGAGGGGGCACGGGGGCACATCACCCAGATATTTTGGTGCAAAGCAACGCGCGGCGAGCCGGAGCCTTGCAGCGAGCCCCGGCAGCGGCAGACGCCAGCCCAAGGACCGCGGCAGAGCGCTCCCGGAGCCGCGGGAGGCGCGGGGCGCTCCCGGGACCGTGTCCGGCAGCCCGCCCGCAGCCCGGCGCCCGCCCGGCCCCGCTCCCCGCCCCACGCACCGCTGTCCAGCCGGGCGATCTGGGGCAGCCGGTAGGTGCTGACGAGCAGGTCCAGGGGCACGGCCACCGCGCTCCACTTCACGTCCTTGAGGTTGCAGCCCAGCGGCGGGCCGGGGTCCATCTTCCCG
>VWZT01001753.1:22075-152239 GCA_013397055.1 Pachycephala philippinensis
CCCCCGGGACCGGCTGGGGCCGCCCGCCGCCGCCGCCGCGCCTGGCCCAGGAAGCGCCATCCCAGCACTGACTAATCAACAGGGTGCGAGCAACGCCTGCGCAGCTGCCGCTCCTCCCCGCGCCGAAAAGGAAAGTGCCGGGCTGCCCGCCCGCCCGGCGCGGAGAGCCAGAGCCGGAGCCAGAGCTGCCAGAGCCGCCCAGCCCGTCCCTCTCACTCCACCCTCCGACCGCTCGCCCGACGTGCAGCCCGCACTTGGGCTGTGTATCTGTTATTTTAGTTTTCACCTGTGAGTCATGTATATACGTGTGAACTCATGTGTACAGGCTAGTGCACAGAAGTCACTGTTACTGCACACGCAGGTATTACATATATTGCGTATTCAAACGTCTTCAGACCATGGGAACATTTGTAGTCATTCGCTCTTCAAAGTGGCTTATGTGATAAAATCTTATGTGATCGTCATAAGATATTTTATTTAATGTTATCCTTTCTTTTATACATTTTGATCTCCAGGCTGCCAGACTGCAGAAACTCTGGGAAATTAAACCAGAAAATCTAACTGCTGGGTGGTTGCACTGTACTGTGCTCAAGTTTATTTTGCTCACTTCTGTGTCAAAACTGTTCATTTTATTGCAGTAAACTTGGCTACATTTAAGCCTTTACTGTTGACTAGAGACATAAAAGTGATTAGCAAAACGACTGACAACATCCACAGCCAACATTTCTCTCCAGGCTCCCGCTTCTCCATCTATCCTTGAGACTGCTGGGGATGGCAGAGCTCAGGGAAGAGCTGTGGTACCAAGAGCCCTCCTGCCGCTCACCCTTCCTCATGGCCTGGGTGAAGGGCCAGACACTGCTGCGTGCCTTTGTCACTGCTGGTGCCACAGCACTGCCAGCACGAGGAGGGCTGAGACAGACACGCTCTTGTTCTGCTCTGCCGCAAACAGAGACTGGGATTTTATCCATGGTCTCCAAGATGAAAAAAACACTGTGGAAACTAGTCGGCATACAAGATTACAGAAAACCCAAGTTATTTTGCTTTAAGTGGATCTAGGTTGGCTTGAAGCTCATCCTGCTAGGGGTCCATGCTTTAACTATACAGTGTGGCACTGCGTTTTCCCAACACTGTGAAAAACCTTCGTTCTCTACACTCTATCATGCTGCTGTTAGATCCTACCTACCAGAATAGTTAGCTTTAAAGTTTGTAAAAATTTAGCTTGAAAAGATACTTCTTTACGAAGTAGTTTCCCTTTTACCAAGTTCACCAAATGCTTTTCAACAACTTCAGTGAATTAAGCTGTTGAAGTGCAAAGTAGTATCACAGAGTGGGTCAGATTGGGAGGGACCACATTGGGTCATCTGATCCAATCTCCCTGCTCAAGCAGGGTCATCCCAGAGCATATGGTGCAGGATTGCATCCAGACACTTCTAGAATATCTCCATTGAGGGAGACTCCACACTTCTCTGGGAAATCTGTTCCAGTCCATGGTCACCTGCACAGTAAAGAAGTTCTTCCTCACATTCAGGTGGAACCTCCTGTGCCTCAGTTTCTGCCTGTTGCCTCTTGTCCTATTGCTTGGCATCACCGAGAAGAGCCTGGCTCCATCCTCTTGACACCCTCCCTCCCTTTAGGTACTTATAAACATTGATAAAGTCCCCTCAGTTATCTCTTCTCTCTTCTCAAGGCTGAACAGGCCCAGCTCACTCAGCCTGTTCTCATAAGTGATGCTCCAGCCCCTTAATCACCTTTGCTGCCCTCCACTGGACCATGTCTCTCTTGTACTGAGAACTGGACACAGCACAGAACTGGACACAGCACTCCAGATGTGCCTCACCAGGGCACAGCAGAGAGGCAGGATCACCTCTCTTGACCTGCTGGCAATGCTCTTCCCAATGCACCCCAGGATACCATTGGCCTTCCTGGCCACGAGGGCACTCGCTGCTGGCTCATGGACAGCTCATTGTCCACCAGGACCCCCAGGTCCTCCTCTGCAGAGCTGCTTCCCAGCAGGTCAGTCCCCAGCCTCTGCTGGTGCCTGAGGTTATTCCTCTCCAGGTACAAGACCCTGCATTTGCCTTTATTGAATCTCAGACTGTTCTCTGCCCATCTCTCCCACCTGTCGAGGTCCCTCTGAAGGGCTGCACAGGCTCTGGGGTATCAGCCACTCTCCCAGCTTTGTGTTGTCAGTGAACTTGAGCACTGTTGCTAAGAGCACTATTGCTGAAATATGGAAAGCATGGGTTTAGCCCATTCAGGCTTGATGAGGTTGCCAGGTGCAGTATGTAAAGCAAAGCAGATCAGATCAGACTGAGATTCACCAGGACTTGAAGCACTAGTCTGTCAGGAATTGTTCTCAAACACTATCTTGGGTACCATTAATTCCAGGATAGATACCATCTCACAGCATATGCTTCTCTCAGACATCATGCACTTCTACTGTCTGGGAAGAAAAGCATCTTTCATGCAGAAATAGTTACTGCTGATTTTTCTTGAAACGTTTTTTCATTCTTCTGCACTATATGTCCTACAGCATTTAAATCTGCCTTCCTGTAACTGTGTTTGTGTTCTCTCCAACCAGTGAGAACCCAGCCCACCCTTAACTGTTTTACTGGAACAATGTGCATTTGGAAAAAATGCAACTCCTAGATACTATCTAAATTTCATTCAGTTGTCTGCAGGCTGAGAGGTCATAATGCTCACTAGTATTTAAATGTCTTGCTCTTGGAGTCACTTTGTTATGTGTGCTAACTGTACTGCAGCTCCACCTTCTTAGAATATATTCTAATATTACATAAACGGCATTCAAGTCACCAGCACATAACAGAAGTTTCTTGTTTTAACTGCACCTTACGTATAATTAACACTTTAGAGATAATTTTCCTGATGTCTAGCAATGCCTTGGTGTGATCTCTTACCAGTCTTCTACTGGTGCAAAATACTAATGAAGCCACCAGACCCGAAGAGCAAATCCACCCTAGGGCCAGGGCCTCAGTTACACAACATCTTAGTTTTTGTCTATGTGCCTTTCAGGTGGTGTTCAGAGACAGTCTTTATGAATCAACAGTAAATTCTTGCCATAAAACCATAAGCAGTGGCAAAAGGACCCAGAATAATTCCTGAAATTATTCTTGAATGCATTTTGAATTGACTTTCATGTTGACTTCACAGCACATTTATGCAGCAGGCTGTAAAATCTGTAGTATTTATTCCATTGCCAATAACATTATTTTTAAAGCATTTCAGATCATCATCAGTTTCTATCTGTGCTAACACCTGAAAAGGAACTGTTTACAACAAACTTGTTTTAGTATGAGTCTGGTAACATGCTTTACAGTGTAGTATGCATACATCAAATAAAACTGAGCTTTATACAGTAAGTTTCATGGGAAACCACAATATTTGGTATTTCTTTAAAAAAAGCCCCAGTAATTTGCATTCCTTGTTCCTATATGATTTTTTTTTATACCAAAGGCCTGATTTTCCTAATATTTACAAGTCCAGTGGGATATAACAGAAGATGCAGTGATCATTTCAGAATCAGGTCCTAAATTTCTCTCTGAATCACAGGATTACAAAATTATTTAAGTCAGAAAAGACCACCAAGATCATTGAGCACAACCTTTGACCAAACACCACCTTGTCAACTAAACCACAGCACTAAGTGCCACGTCCAGGCATTTCTGGAACACTTCCCGGGATGGTGTCTCTATCCCCTCCCCGGGCAGCCTGTTCCAATGCCTAACAACCCTTTCCATGAAGGAATTGCTCCTGATGTCCAACCTGAGCCTTTTTTGGCCCTTTCTAGTGAGAGTGTTGTTTTTTCCCCAGTGGCCCACTCCTGTAGTCTACAATGAGTACGTTTGGAAAAAGGCAGTTGTTTTGCTCCAGGAGATGTGAAAAGGAGAGCACTCATGCAGCTCATGGAGTGTTAGGTGAAGCACACTGCATCAGCTAGCAGGAGTTAGCATCCTGCAAAAACTACCATTGGGAACCTGAAAATCTGCATCTCCCTCAGGTGGGACTGGATCATACCTAAGCACAAGTAGTAGGAAACTCTGCAAGAAGGAAAAATGTATAGAAGAAATTCCTGTACTTGAAATTCTCATTAGCTATAAAGAGAAGAAATCAAAATTACAAATGAACCTGACTCTTTTTAATCTATTTTCATTGTTAGAAAAAGGAGGAGGAATTACATGGAGGCTTAAACCCAGAGAACTAGTAGCTGAACTTCTGTGAGTTCAGGACAGCTGAAAGTTCACCAGAGATCCACTGCTGAAACACAAAACTGCAGAATTTAATCTATAAAGAGAAGAAGGAAGTGAGATAAAGATTAAGTTGGATGAATCATGAGATCTTCAATGACCTGAAAGAAAATAGAAAGTAGGTCAAATTACTAAATTATTAATAAATATATAGACTATATATGGACTAAACATGAAAGATAAGGTCCCAAAATGCTAGAAAATTGGATTTTAAAGATAGCAAGCCTGTTGATAAGATGCATAGTGAGAATACTAAGGAAAAAATTGGTCTGTTATTCTACAGAGGGGGATCTCTATTTAATCATCTCTGGTGATGTTGATACTTTCAACCTCAGCCTTCAATTTTAGCAGACAAATGTGATTTCACTACTAGCACCACCAACAAAAGTCTAAGGCTAGAAAAATGAACAAATAAACTGGAAAATACATAGGCAAGTTAAAGATTTTTGGACAGACTGGACCTCATGAAACTCCCTTGTGGTTCAAACTATGTTAGAATTGCTACTGATTATCTCCAAGAATCAACAGAATGAGGTTCCAGGAAACCCAAAAGGGATTGCATCTCTCTCAAAAGAGGGAAGGAAATACCTCTACAAACTGATCAAGTGAATTTCTACTAAATAAAGAGGTTTTAACAGGCTTTGTGGATGGGGGAGAAAGACTGAGGATCGTAAGAGCGTCTTATAATGTGCTCTTCACAAAAAACCCCAAACAAACAGTCTAGGCAATATAAATACAAAATTACTTGGAAATAATTAGTACTCCAAAGCTGAAAGGATACATTGAACAGGATTTCACTTAGATCCATCTTGGATCCAGAACTATCCAGGACCTTCATCAAGATCATTGATGACTGAACAGAGTACACTTATATTTGGAGACTCTATCTATAGGAAGAGGCTCCAACAATGCTGGAGCACAACATTACAATTCAGAGGGATCTTGGCAGACTGGAGCACCTGAAATGTCACTGAACAAGGAGAAACAGAAGGTTTTTACACATCCAAAGGAATAATCAACTGCACAAGTTCGTAGCAGGATAAAAAGAGCAGTTCTATAGATCACAAGCAGTGCTGGGCTACCTTGCATTATGCTGATGCTGGAATCCATAAATAGGAGTATCACAAATAAGATAATGAAAAAAAATTAAATCTAACCAGCTGTTTTTATTTAAACTGGAATAGTCTGCTCAGTTTTCAGGTCTACAGTCCAGGATAGCTGAGAACCAACTCAAGAACCTTAAGAGGAGGGAGACAAAAAGGGCAAAAGATTCTGAAAACCCAAACTACAATGGAAGGTAGGAAGGTCAAGAGTTCTCTGGAGAGAAGGGAAGGGAAGGGAAGGGAAGGGAAGGGAANAAGAGAAGAGAAGAGAAGAGAAGAGAAGAGAAGAGAAGAGAAGAGAAGAGAAGAGAAGAGAAGAGAAGAGAAGAGAAGAGAAGAGAAGAGAAGAGAAGAGAAGAGAAGAGAAGAGAAGAGAAGAGAAGAGAAGAGAAGAGAAGAGAAGAGAAGAGAAGAGAAGAGAAGAGAAGAGAAGAGAAGAGAAGAGAAGAGAAGAGAAGAGAAGAGAAGAGAAGAGAAGAGAAGAGAAGAGAAGAGAAGAGAAGAGAAGAGAAGAGAAGAGAAGAGAAGAGAAGAGAAGAGAAGAGAAGAGAAGAGAAGAGAAGAGAAGAGAAGAGAAGAGAAGAGAAGAGAAGAGAAGAGAAGAGAAGAGAAGAGAAGAGAAGAGAAGAGAAGAGAAGAGAAGAGAAGAGAAGAGAAGAGAAGAAGAGAAGAGAAGAGAAGAGAAGAGAAGAGAAGAGAAGAGAAGAGAGAAGAGAAGAGAAGAGAAGAGAAGGCAGAGGTGTTCACCTACATCAAGAGGAAAGGGAGAACCTACTTTTCATGTGTACCAGTTAGGTTAGGTATTAGGAAATTTCCTGCTTACCAGACCAGTTAGGTAAGGACTGTTGCCACTCAAAGACACTGTGAATCTCTGCCACAGCAGCTCCCTGACCATCTTCTTGCATTATATCAGGGGCAGCTGATCAGAGGTTGAGATATGATGAGAACCCAGACAGACTCTCAAAATCCCTTCCAGCACTATTTCCTTCCCCTGCTATGGTTTTAAGGAAGGCAGGGATTATCCTTTGTTCCGTGTTTTCAGATTTTGTGATAAGCACTAGCTTTAGTGACTGGCCATGATGAGTAGTCAGGAGCAGCTGCAAATACACAGCCCAGCCCATCCTTTTGCACCCTTTCTGCAGGCACATGAACTGGGCTAGGGGCACATGAACCTGGCAGTATGCTCAGGCACATTTGGTGCCATGTGCTTCAGAGAGCATTTTCCAGTTGAGCTCCCGTTCTCAATACCAAATTTAATCATAATTTTATATCACGACAATCTGCAAACAGCCCTCAGAAAAGAAGCAAGCATATTTCAGAAGGTTAGTGGCATTGGGGTTAATTATTTTGGATGTGCTGGGATGGCTCAAACTGCACAACAGCATTATTCATTCATAAATGGTGATAAAACGGCCACATCTCCTATGCAAGGGAAAAGAAACAAAACAGTATAGTCACCACAATTCTTCAGGTTTCCCGACTTATGTTTGCTTCTTGCTTGGCCATGCAGGTTTGAGTTGTGCCTGCTTTGCTTTTAAATAAAAAAAAAAAAGTAACCAGCATCCCAATTCTGCTCTTGTTTAAAATTAAATAAGATATTCCCCACAGATATTACAAGTCAGTATAAAACAGATCTAAACGAGCAGAATCAGATACCTCCTCTATTTATACTTTAAGAAAATAACATAAATGTATCACAATAACAAACAAAGCCTTTTATTGTGATCATTTGTGACTAAAAGAATATTTGAAAACACAGGTATGCTGCTAACACCTGTGTAAATTATTTTAAGGAATTATAAAATTTTATATTAGAAACATTATTATTATTACTGGATGCATTCTGTTGTTCCATGCTTCCTGAATTCTTAGGAAGGTCCAGCAACATACTCTAGTGGAAGGTATTCCTGCCCATGTTAGGGAGGTTGGAAGTAGATGATCTTCAAGCTCTCTTCCAACCCAGACCATTCTATGACACCAATCTTTATATGGTTTATCCCTTTCTCTCAGACATCACCTTTGCAGAGTCCCTATTCAAGGGTATTGAAGTAGCATGTATGTTTCTGAAATGGGTATAAAAGAAACAAAGCCAAAAATTCTCTGAGCTGTGTCCTATGGGACTGCAGTAAATATCAGGTACTTAAAGAGATGTTATATGATTTCATATATCAGAAGGTTGCTTGTGAGATGATGTCAATGTTCACTGTATTACGAATCTGGTATAAATAACACACACGAAAAAAGTGAAGGGTGTTTTTTTAATAAAAGAAAATTAGTACACTTAGGCTTCATTTCTGCAAACATTTGCATTCAAACACTGTCACCCTAATAATTCCAAAATCAGATAACTGTTTTATCTTCACATTAAAAATATGAAAATATAATATAAACATATAAAAAAAATTTGGCAACAAAGTCTGTGTAATACAAAGGATGCCTAAACACTGTGGTTTTGGATTACAGGCTCACTTTTAAAATCTTGTATGTTCCTTTGCAACACTTGGTATCTCCTGAAGAGAAAATGGAATAAGAAACAGTATTTCAGAATGCACAGCAGGTTCTCTTCTTAGTTTGATTTAGAGACACAACGTCTAAGTCATGTAATACACAGGATTTCTGTAAAACAAACAAAAGCAAACATTAAGATAACTAGAACACAACGATTGAAAAGTTTGCTTTTTCACATACTTTAATGTAAAATACTTGGTGAAGTCACTGGACATATTTTTCCTTTGAATATTTAATTAAATGATTGAAGTTTACTAATAAGTTAGATGGAAACTGATGCCCACGCAAGTCCCCATTTGGCATCTTTACATTCTTTAGCTGCCTCAAACATCTCTCCTAAATCTGAAGGTGACAGAAAGTGTCTTTTGAGGAGTCACTACAAACCATATGCGCCAATCCTGTAAATCTTTACTCACGTGAACTGTTCTATAAGTACAGGTTCTTCTGTTGACTACACCAATTTTAGCTAATTTTCAGTTAAGTACACTTATCTTTGAAGTATTGAGCATGGGTTGAAAAAGCCCAGTTGAAAGGAAAAGGAAATACAGAATATCAGTACTCACGAAATAAAAAGGCACAGGCTATTAACTGTTATAAAGGACATTAACTTGCTTTGTGAAATTCACTAAAATTATGTTTTCTTGCCTCTATTTAATAACCAGGAATACCCCCAAATAGAAACAGTTTCATCTTTATCATGATAAACTATCAAAATAGCACTCCACCCTTGTAAAACATTTATGTACTGATTGCAAAAGCAGATTATAACAAAAATGAAAATCATCAAAACCAGGACTCTTCCTTTCAGCAATGAACTCAACTAGATAATTAGTGTTGACCAGAGAAACAATCAAACCCGGTTGTGCAATGCAGTACATGTCGCAATCTTGTACTCTGAAACTATGAACACTGAACCCTGAACCAGGGCACAAAGACACACAGAATACTGTCACATGTGCAGGAAAATAAAAGCCCCAGCTTCTCTACCTGCCACCCTCCTGCCTGTGTCTTGGCAGGTTTACCAACTAAGTGCAGAGAAATAAGTGAAACCACTGGATTCACCACATTCCTCTCTCAACACAAACCCAACAGCCACAACCAACCATTTCTGACAATAAAAAGAAGCTTCCGGAGACAACTGCTAAGCTGGAATGAATGAAATCCAAAGCACACGAAAAAGAAAGGAAGAAGGGGAAAAAAGGCGTCTCATAGTACAATGCCAATCATAATTCAGAATTGAAAACTCACACATACAAAGTCACAGAGTAGTTGAACATTGACTACATCCGGAAAGATTCACCTAAAATTACTCGGCTGCATCAGAACAAAGGCAAAATATAAAGTTTCTCCCATGCTACAAATAACCCTTATGCCTCTTTGGCTGGGAATATTCATCACTACCTAAAATTCTGGAGAAGACGCATGAAATTTGTTTCCTTTTTCCTTCTGTAGCCATAGTTCCAGCTCTTCCAGAGTGCTGGCTGCCCCCTGCCAGAGCTGTCCCCACAAAGAGAGAGGCTGAGCTCATTCCTCCCTGGGGCTGCAGGCACCCCAGGAGGCTTCCACAGTGCATGGTGTTGGGGGGAGAAGATTAAACATCTGGGAAGGGATCAAAAGTGATGGATAGAGGAAGGAGCAGAGGGCAGGAAATGTATTGTAGTGTCTAAACCCCAGGATGGATGCTGAAGCTGTCAGCAGTAAAATTATTAGCAAATACTGTCTAACTGTAGAGTGCCCGAAGGCTGTGACTTACTGATTTTAGGGATTTCTTGTCATAATGAATTCTTGTCCTAATGAATTCTCGTCATAATGAATTCGCCACATAACGAAGAAATACAGCATGTGCACTATTACTTGGTTTTTTGGTTTGTTTTTTTTTTTTAATTTATTTTTTGAGTGGTAAGGACCAAGAGACATAACATTTTTATTATCCTTGAGAATTACCCACAAATACCAACATGCAGCTTTATAACTTCTGATTAGTTTTAACTTTTCACACAGTTGGGGGAGGTACAGGCATTAACTATTATGATTTCTGATGGACAAAGATAGCATTTGGTAGTCTGCAAGCACACACAGTACATTTAATGTATTAAGACCTTTTTAAAAGAGGGAGCAAGGCAGAATCAAAAGTACACAAACAGAACCTTGTCATCTCAAGGAACAAGATACTACTCTGGTTTAGAGATAAGATTTTGAAGGGAAAATAAAAGCTTTGGAAGATAATGGTACAATAAGAAATTTAAATTCACTCAACTGAGACCAAGAAATAACTCTGAGCATTGATTGTTGTGAACATCAACTAAATATGTTTTATTTCACCCCTGCTCTTTCTTGAGAAGAAAACAACCAGTTTAAGTAGCAAAAGAGTTCCAGAAAAATCCCTGTTTGAACAGTTTCAGAATTCAACTTTCACTTACTTAGAGGAAACAGGTAATTTGAAGATGTTGCAGATTATACTTCAAGATCAAACTTTATGCTTTCAGTCAAAGGGGAGAAACATATTTCCTTAAACACTTACGATACTTATTTGCATCCTTAGCATTTTACTACTTAATAGTACTTTTGGGTGGTGAGTATGCTGTTCATGTATCCTTAGCAAGGATACTCAGAACTGTTAAGTGATTAAGAATGGTGAAACATATTTGATAATGTAACAGTTCTTATTAACCTCTAAAATCGTTACTTGATAGTTCATCAACAAATTAGCCAGGACAGAAAGACGAGAACCACCACTCCACAAATAAAGAAGAGCCATTTAAAAGTTGAGGACTCTTAATCACTTCAGTTTGTAAGACTGTTCCATACAGGGTCTTTGTGACGCAAATAAGGGTCTGGGACCCATTTAAGCAAATGTGCTGCACACACATTTAAAAACTGCACATTCATAATCTAAAGAGATACCACAAGTCCTGCATAAAGCGCTGAAGCAACGATCAGATTTGGGCAATCCCACGTAGAGCTCAGCCTCAGCCAAGCCTTGGGAGAGGTGGGGCACCCCCTCTCCCGAAATTACAGCAGGGAGGTATGCAAATCTCTCCCACCTGTGAGAACAAGGCGGGCAGCATTCCTCCTCCAGGGCTCCATGAACACTAACACTTCCAGCTCACATTTCAGCTCAGCTTGCTGAAACTCACTGCCCCACAAGTTAGCCAACAAACAGCAAAAAACTGTGAAAAGGTGAGAAGAACCAAAATGGTACCAAGAAGCTGGAGTTTCCACTTGGGTATCCTGGGCAAAGCGGGGTTTTGAAAATACCGCCACAGACGCAGATGCCACTGTACCCTGCAGTGATTTCAGTAAGATGTTGAAACTTCCTGCTATCAGATACTAGTTTTTCCTGTTAAATAGCACAGCAGACACATCTCACCTAACTGGCAGGCACCTCTCCAAGCCAGTTTTACACTTCCTGCTTAAAACTCCCCTCCTAGCTGTCTCTCCTTCCCACTTCTATGCAGAGTTTGTATGACTGGTGTGCAATAGATACCTAGACACAGGAATTGTGATGAGATGGCTGAGTTACCAAATTTTTTTTTTTTTTTTAAATCAAGGCAAGAAAGCTAGGGTGGTATACAAAGGAAAATGTAATGAAAAAAACCCCCACAACCTCTCTGAAACGTTTTTAATGGAGTAAATATATAAATCTTCATTAAGCTCAGCTGCCCATTCCTTGCCGAAAATCTACTCAGATTAATGGTGGATCCACCTTCTCTAGCACCAGTTTTTAGTATTTTATACTGGTTTAGTTATTTTGAAGGTGGGGCTCACTGTGGGTTTGAAAGAATGACAGGATTTTGCTTTATCCATATCATGTCCTCAGTCAAAGTCAGACCTGGAGTGCTTGCTGAAAAAATAGAAGCTTTGGAGAAACAAACAGAAGAAACTGTAACTGAGGTTACTATTACTTATAACTTCTTTCAATTTTAAGGATTTTTATTCTAACTACAAAATGATCCTACTTACTGCAATCATTTTGTTTATATTTAACAGTGATAGTTGACAAAGACTGGCAGAGAACTTCATGCAACCGAGTCGATGTGACTTCTGTCACGTGAACTGCCATTAGAGAGAGCTCAGTTATTAACAGTCCCAGCATTTTCTATGTATTCCCCCTATATTCTGTAATTCTAATTACCTGTTCAAAATGCAAGAGAGTAGTCTCACAATCACAATGGGCTGGACATGGCACAAGCAAGGGCTAGGGATTTATTAGCAGGGAAGGCAATCAGTGTGGGAACAGGGACAGGAGCAGCAGAGGAGGATATGAGGTCTGGCACAGCAGGATCTAGCTGCTGCTGACTACATTCCTCATGAAATGTTGATGAAGGTCTCGTTCCCAAAGCCTGCTATTCCACCATGTCTAAAACATCTAACCCACTGGCAAAGCGTGGGGCTCTATCTCCCTCTCCTGTTACTGCCATGTAGACTGTAACAATGCTGCACTGCAATTAGTTATTGCACAAACTTGAGAAGACAGCTGTGGATCTCCTGTGAGGTTCCTCAACCCTACAGATCATCTAGGTGAGGTTTAAGATAGTTGCATCATGAAAACTCTATTTAAGAGAGCAATATATCTTCAAAGTCAATATCCTGCAGAAGCAGCAAATGCCAGAAGTAAGCCAAGTCTGTAACTTTCTTTTGGTCTCCTGGAGTTTAATTTATTTAATTTGAATAATATGAAACCATAGAGGCTGAGATATGGAGGCCTCCATAATCAATGGAGGGAGAAAGGCACCTCCAAAACATAATTTTATCCTAAAGACTCATCTCTTTCCATTGAATAGAGATGATTCCAGACAACCAGACCAGTCATGCAAATTTTAGCTGGCTAAGGTTGCATGCTAAGATGAATCTCATCCCCTATACACAGACATTGTGATTAAGTTTTGATTTACATGACCTAATTATATGCTACTGTTTCCAGAAGAATATCTGGCTCGTTCAATGTCCAGAACAGACTTAAAAAAAAAAAAATTAAATAAGAGAGTGTAGTTAAATTATGCCTTACACTGCATCAGCACTAAGTGAGTTGGTAGCATTTATCCTCTTTGCTTTAATCTCTGTACCTTGGTTCCCACATGTGCAATGCTGAATATACTACCTAATGTTACTAAGAAAGTTAAGGAGATAAAAATCTAAAATGGATCAAAAGTACAGCAGTACAAGCATTATGAAAAACCTCTCGAAGGAATTAATATTCTGTGGTCAGTACAAGATAAATAAAGGGCAAATAAAGCCTGGGGCTCAATGCATGACTGAGGATAATAAAGAAACACCGAGTATGCACTCCTGGAGACACAGGGATCTTTTAGACAAACTAACAATTCCATGAACCTCAGCAATAATGAAATCCGATTTCCTATGGATTTGGGTCTTGAAGTGAATTAAATTTGATATCTGTGATGCAAGCTCCAGCTGGAGTAGATGGTTGAAGCATTTTTCAGTCTCTCTATGTAGTGCTCTCTATTCAATATTCTATGAACTAATGCTGGAGACTCCTTCTGCAGAGTACTCTGCCTCTCACCTTATTTTCAAGGAATTACTCAGGAACTTAACTATCTTTTAGTTTGATCTGTCAAATTTGTTTAAAATCAGCTAACAAGTTCCAAAAGTACATTAAGAGCAAAGGAATAGGAAACACAGTATAATCTCAAAAATCTTGTTGCCACAGGAAAGAAATGTAAAGAAATGAAGGAAGGGCAAAATTGAGGCTTGTTACTTCTGAATTTTCATCTCAAATGACATCCAGCTGTTAAACATTAAATGTTTCAACAGCACAGGGCAAGGTATTAAATGGATTTTCACTGTTCTCTACTCAGCAGATATATGTTTATTTAATATTATTAAAATAATCTTCGTAGTCAATCACTCCTGGGAGGCAGGCAGAATATAAGTTTCGTTAGTTTTACTACAGTTTTCAGAAAAATGTGATAACTTCATCTTTTTTTCCTTTTTTTTAATGGAGTTCTCTCCTGATCCTAGTGTAGAAAAATACCAACTATCACACCCACAAGGACATATACAAAGGCTTGTAATATCTTTTTAAAATCCTACTTGAGAACACTACTGCTTGTCAGGCATGAAACCAAAGAACACTAAAGAGCAAATGCTAACTGCGTTCTGGGTGGTATTTTTTTGGTTTTGCTTGTTTTCAGAGGACTGACTCACAAGTACAAATAGTTCACTGGCAACCAGAAGCATTGTCAAAGAACAGCTGTCATCTATTAATGAACAGGTTTAGGCATATCTGAGATTCATGAGAATTGTAAATAAATAAAATACTATTATTTGTCAACATGTCTAAGCAAACTCCTGGAATAATCTGTGTCATTAACGTTTATTTCCACTGCAGCCTTTCAAATACAATCAAATCAGTTACTATTGCCCTTCTCCAAAACTCGTCAGTCAGAGGAAGTTAAAACTCAAGTATTGTATTCAGTAATTATTAACTGATTGGTTTGAAAATTGGGAGTTCTCAGAAATATGGCATGACTCCTTAGGTAAGCCGTCAAAAAAAGTCTGATGGTTTTAATGAGACTGCCCATGTAAATTAGAGCTGCAGGACCGAAACCCAGCATAGAATGGCTGAGATGGAAAGTATCTGAAAGGTCAAGCAGCACTTTAGTTATCCAGACCACTGGGATACAGAAGTCTTCTCTCTCCCTTAAGCCCACGACAAGAAAAACTGCAAAAGAGATGGGAAGATGCAGCACAAAATAGTGACAATACACTGAAAAACTTGCCCTTTTTTGTTTTGTGGTGTTTAAATGTCTGAAACTTTTTAATATGTTTTTTCCACCAAACCACAACTTGTTCTAAATTTCAAAAGAATCAAGAAGCTTAGTACTTCTGTATGAGCTCTATAACTCTGGACATCAATCTTCCCCATCTATAGGAGTGTTTTGTGTAGATTAAGTTACTAAGGAAATGTCCACAGTAGATGGCAAGCAAGAGTGTACATAAAAAGTCCTAGATTTCCTGAGATTAATGCAGTCTACTGCAATGCATCTGAGAATGGTCTACTGCCTGCCAGCCTGCCCTATTTATCTTACCTCTGAATGAGCTTCACGCACTTCCCAAAAGCACGGCCATAATACACTGTTCTGGGGAGTTCCTTTCTTCTGTGGGACTGGGAAAGCAGTGACGTGCTTCCACTGAAGCATCTCATCAGTCTGGGACAGGTGGTCCTGTTGCAGAGGGAAGGGAGGCCCAATATCCCCAGACATAGGTGCCTTGGGCCAAAACACTGTGCAAAGCTGTATCTCCTTTCTACAATCAGCAAATGTATTTCACCACTACCAAATGGATGTATGACTGAAATGATCTCAGACTGGCATCTATCATGTCATTTTTCACAGCTACTAGTCACACTTGCTACTGCATTTTCCCTTCTCCAAAATTTCATCAGTTAGAGGAAGTTAAAATTCAAGTACTACATTCAGATTTCACAGTTTTGTGAACAGGCAAATTATTTTGTCGAACCTGAAAACCAAGATGAAACTGTAAGGTAGATTTTTTTTCCACTGCAAACTCTTTCTTATCAGGCCAGTGGTAAAACCAACTGGGCTAAAGGGGTTCTTGTTTATATCAACAAATGCATTTTACTAAAAATGGCAAATTATACACCAAAGTAATGGCACATGATGCCTCATCAGGATTCCAAATATTTTAAGCTAAGGTGAAACGTTACTACAGACAAATACGACAAATTCTCATGGGCATATTTTCCAAACACACATATATGCAGAGCATACAACTGTTCAAAGCAGTTCTAATTAAAACCAAGCAGCAGTATAACATGCTGAACGTGGTCTGAATTTTTTTGCCATGTCCACGCTACAAAACCCATGAATTTTCATAAAGGTGAGTAGGAATACTGAAGTTTCACTTACAGTAAAATAAGTGTAGGCAATCTTAATGTGAAAAATACCCA
The DNA here is from genome assembly GCA_013397055.1 of Pachycephala philippinensis. Taxonomy (NCBI): domain Eukaryota; kingdom Metazoa; phylum Chordata; class Aves; order Passeriformes; genus Pachycephala; species Pachycephala philippinensis. The sequence continues at coordinate 37,885 of VWZT01001753.1, forward strand.
AACATAATTTCTGCATGTGCAGAGAATTCTCTTAGATATCATCCAAATACAGTCTGCAGAAATGCTCACTTTGCACATATTTGTCTTTGCAGCAGTAATGATCATAGCTATTGTTTTGTAGTTTTCATGTTTCATACTAACAATATATTCTCTATTTACAGTAGACAATGTCTTTTTCATTTACAACAAAATCAGAGTTATCTTACTTGAGACTTTTTTCCAACAAGCTCAGTAACTCAAGGGCCTGCCATTATCCTCCTGTTCTAAACAATATTTGACTGTTCAGTTGCTGAGCTTCATTTTCATGTTAAAGTAACCAAAAGATTTTTTTGCCTTTTTTTTTCCTCCCCCAAAATAACCAGCTACAGCTTGTGTTACTATGTAGTATGACAGGACCCCGATTTAGAAGCAGTCCAACCCTGAGCTATTATTCTGACCGTTCCCTATGGCTACTTAATCAAAACACTGCTACTTGTGACTTTGTCAGTAATTTTGCTCATTTATCTTTATTATGACTTCAAGAGTATTTGGAGTGGAAGGTTAGTTTTGTATAACTAATATTGGTGATGAATGGCAGTGATAATGCATTGCATGAAGAACATCTATTAATGTCTAAAATAATATTCTACTGTCTAAAAATAAATTGCAATGCAAAACATTTTCAAAGCTAATGAACAATAGTTCAGTCCTTGTAGGAATTGCAACTTTGAGGAGTAAGGACCTTTAAGCCAACACACTCAAGTTAGAGATGCTCACTCGGGCAGCTACAACATTGATTCTACCAATAATTAACTCAAATCTTTAAGCTCTGATAACTGCAAAAGCACTAGTGTAAATCAACCAAACAAACAGCTATGAACCTTGGATAAAACATTTGATTGCTGAACATAAAAGCTCCACTGATTCCATCATCATGCAGCATCTTCACAGTGTGCACACTCTGCAGAAAACTTAGAGGAAAAAGGAATCTTCCTGGCACAGAAGTGGAACTACCCTGGAGTTGTTAACCACTCCCTTAAAGAAAAGCATAAGGGAAATAAACCTACAAATGCAGTCTTCCTGAATTTTCACTTTCTCTCTGAACTGCATTGTACCTGCTCGCCTCTTCTGTTTTTCTCTTCTCCCACGATTCTTCTCCCCCATGTTCCTCCTCTGTATGCCTGCAGCTGCAGGATCCCCCCAAAATACTAACTCTGTAATGCAAAACCAGCAGTGGCTGTGCTTTGCTAAAACTATTCTGTAATTACAACCTTGTTTACCCAATCTGTCAAGAAAAATCTACCATTTTCTTTCTACTTAGAAAAGAAGCCTACCTTTTCCAGGATTTCCTTAGTCAAGACTGAGAATGCATGCTCAATGTTCACATTTTCTTTAGCACTGGTCTCAAAAAATGGCATTCCATATTCCCAAGCAAGCTGAAAAACAAATGTAGGAAATGGGATGAACATTCTTCAGGAAAAAAACCAGTTCCTAATACTAGAGATATGGAGGTGTTCTGACTGCTTCTAACATGCCATAAAAACACTAATTAAGTACATGACTGCTCAGTAAAGTACTCTATATTCATCCTCAGTTTACAAATTTCAGGTAACTCTTAAAACATTCTTCTTAAATTTTTGCATTTTCAAAACAGCTCTTTAAAACTATCTTTGCTTGTAAATAACAAGAATAAACTCCAGTGGGTCTGTTCTCAGCGTTTTGATTTATTTGGAAAATGAACTGTCTCCTAAGCAATTATTTAGAGGAAACTAATGGAGTGCCTGCAGATAAAAATATGACAAAAACTGTTAAAAAAAAGTGGCACGATGAAATATAAAAAAAGATGTTTCTTTATGCTAGACAGAGAGAAGCACAGAGGTAACAGGCAAGCAAAGAAAACATATGCATGCAACAATGTATTATGGTAAAAGGCATAGAAGAAAACACTTAGAAGGGCAGCATAAACTTTACATTGGTTGGTTTTATTTAATTTACTCCTGTTATCTCATTTCCAGTGTATTTCCGTTAAAAATAGCTTTGAGTTCTGTTGGCACGAAGAAAAAAAATCCCAACACAACAAAACTAACAGTGTTTTAAGGTCCTAAATTTTTCTACTTTATACAGTTAAATACATGGAGAAAAAGGAAAAAAACAATTGCATCATTGCCTCACATGAGAGGGGGCCAAGGTGGAAATAAACAAGCAAAAAAAACCATAGTGGGAGAGTCTATTCCCATTGCAATTATTCCCATTGCAATGGATCACTTCTTGGAATACATCTGGAGAAGATAATCCCAGGCAAAGAAAATACCCCACTGCTTATAATGTATAGAAAATCCTAGAATTACTGACCACTTAATGATTTATTTGGAAGGCTCTCCATTAGGCTAAAAAGTCTAAGGTTGTTAATTTCTGTTTGCTTTCAATAAGGTCTAGAAGTAACTAATCAACGCTTGACAAAAATTCCAAAATCAGGCATGAAGATGCAGATACAATAATCAGACTTTAAAGTTTTAGTCGAAATGTAATAAAGATTATGTTAAAGGTAAAAAAAAAGTAAGCAAAATAGTTTCCTTTCCAAAATGCTACAAGCAAATGTCATTCTGCAAATAAAGATGAGATCTAACTGATTGTTTAGACAGAGACCACTTCATAAGGGATTCTGAAACTCAGTGGACTGCTGTAAACTGTTTTCGGTACTGCAGCAACTTGTTACAGAAAGTTAAGATCATTCAACTATTGCCAGTACAAAACAATGATGCATAATGGTTCATAAAGAAAAATACAAGCAATAAAAAAATACTGGGCTAATAAAGTAGAGAAGACTGGTTTGCTGACTATAAAGTACACAGAAACTACTATTAAATAGCCCTTTTCCTTCCTTGCATCATGTAACAGATTCCTAGAGGTTACCTATGTACAAACTCTGATGAACACAAACTAACCCTTTTCATCATGGAATCACAGAAATCATTTTGAAAGATAACCCCACTTGAAATGAGCCTACTGCCCACACAATATTGGGTCAGCATGGCTTTGCCTACAAAAGTCTTGAAATCCACCGATGATGGAGATTCTGTAGCCTTTATGGGACTCTCCTCCACAGCTACATCACCCTTCTAGTGCAACTGGTCCTCCTCAACTCCAACCTGAACCTCCCAAGCCAGGACTTGCGTCTGCTGCCCCTCGGTTTATTGTCTCTACTGAGAAGAGTCTATTTCTGTCATTCCTCTAGTGCCACTTCAGTTGCTGTAGACCAGCAACTGCTCCTTCGCCTGCTCTTTACCCAGCTCCCTCTCTCATGGAATGCTGGTACTAGACCCCAATCACCTTTTGTACCTGTCTGCTGGACCAGCTGCAGTTTCTCAACACCCTTCTTCAAATGGGAGAGCCAAAGCTGGATACAATGTCCCATGTGGCCTTGCCAGCACTCAGTAAGAGGGGTAATAATCTCCCCAGATCTACATCCATTATGCTTCTAACATAGCCCAGCACCTTTTAAGCCATGGGGAACACTGCTGACTTATATTCAAGCCGGTGTTCATTTTGACTCATGAGTCTCTCATAGCAGGGCAGTGACTCATGACTTGGATTATTCCATCACTGGTGCAAATCTTTGCACTTCATGAACTTCACAATGTTTCTGCTGGCCCAGTTCCCGAGTTTATCAAGGTCCCACAGAGTTGGCGTTCTCCCATGTGGTGTGCCAGTGACACCCCTTAATCTCATGTCACATGCAAATCTCCCTCTATCATCAGCCAGATCACCAATGAAGATGTCGAACAATGTGACTGAGGCAAGGCTGACTGCCTATAGTTCCCTGAACCTTCCTCCTTGCCTTTTTTAAAGGATACACATCATGCTGTCATCTTTCTAGTAAAAAGAGATCTCTCCCAACCACCATGATTTTTCTGAGTTGACTGACAGTGGCTCAAATCACAATGATCAGTTCTTTCAGCACAATTGGGTGAATGTCATCATGTCTATAGGTGCATCCAACTTTCCTAAGCAATTTCTAATCCAAAGCTTTCCTACTGCTGGTTGACCTGCTCCTTCCCAAACCATGACAGTACCTGCAGAGGCCTGGGAGCAAGCTCTATTTGCGAAGACCAAAGAAAAGAAAAGTCAAATAAAATCAAACAAAAAAACCTGGAGTATTTCAGCCCTCTCTGTATCGTGTTACTACATTGCCTACGACATCTATCAATGCACCCCCATTTTCACTATATGTGCACAGTATTGGTCAAAGAAGATTAATGTATGTATTTTTTCACTTTACCCTGCATACTGCTAAATTCTGTGGCAAGCAAGTTCTCCAAAAATGTAGCTCAGTGGAAAAACCCCCACTGATTCAGTGGTAAAGCAATCGAAAGTATGAATATGTATTTGGCTACTCCCTCTCCTAAAGACAATAGACATATTAAAAGAACTATTTTTTTTTATCTTTGGGAGCATCCTAAATAGATCCATGAATAAAATACCTAAATACATCTAAAAACCTGTGGGAATTATGCTACTGGAAAATGCTATTTTATAACATCCTTGATAATCGTTTGGAGAATGTGTGTGAAATAAGCTCATATCTTACCCACAACTATAAAATAAGTAATGATAATACTACTTCCTAGCAAAGTGCTGGTATGATTTCTTAGTGTTGAATCAGAGAGATATGTCTGAAATATTCCTAAACTGAGCAGAGTTGTATTACATGGGAAAAATCAGCTTTGAAACTATAAATCAGCTTCAGCTATGAAGAGAGCGAAAGAAAAAAAAATGAAGAAAATTTTACTTGGCTTTTTCTGTTAGAAAGATTTGATAGGAGAAAAACAGCCACATTCTACCAAGTCACATAACCCCCAACATTTTTATCTTTCAACGAAAAAGATAATGATATTGGGGGGTGAACAGAGGAGCCCAAGAAGGTTGAGTTAAAACTTTTGTCAAAATTGATAAAAAGCAGTTAACAGAAGAAAATTAAACTTCGTAGTGTTAAAATTAAGTATCTTAATTTCGGAGTGATCAACATTACATAAGTTTGTACAACATGAATTATTACATGATTTTGTACAAAAAGAAACAACAAAAAATCTTCTCAGCATTAAATTGAAATGAAATGATATATGGCAGCCACTCAGTTATAACAGATTTTTTATAACTGAGAAATGCCAATATAGATAATGAGATTCCCAGGGAATCTAGAGTTCTTCTGTGCAAGAAACTGAACAGAACAACACTTAAAGCTTCTACTATCAGGGTAATACGGAACACGTAACTTTGACATGTGTCAAAGTTAGAATCAAACTGTTTTCCCCTCTTAATAAGGATATTTTCTTCTTTAGAGTGAGAGGACAATTACTGTCTCTCTGCTAATGGAATCTTCCTCCAGCACACTCAGTCAGATCCTTTAGCACTTGTAAATCATATTAAAAGAAGAAATAGTATAACACAAGAGTTGCCGTGCCTCAAAACACAGGGCAAATCTAGAAAACAGACTCACTGTGGAGGAGGAGGTAATGATTTTTTTCTGGAAAAAAAATACTACATTAAGAGGAATTTTGGTTGCATGGTTAAGAACCCAGAAGTCAGAAAATGTCATGGTTAACACCCTGTGCAAAACCCTACTACTGCCCTCTTGTGCACACGCATCCAGTGACTCTCTAGGTTTCTGACAGTGCATCCTTTGTGTGAGAATACAACATGTATTTTTCAGCAACCTTATTCCTTGTACACAGATATGGTACATTAACACTGAATGCATCTTGCATATGAACGATGAACTTTCAGGAGTGTAATGCTGTCCAAGAGGTGGTATTATTTTTTTAAAGTTCCCTAATCTGGGATTATATAATTGGCAAGAAGCTATAAGTGTGTTTTTCTTCAAACATGAGACATCCTGCCTGACTCACCATGCCTGAAAGCATAACAGGAGGGCTAATTCCAAGTTCCAGAGCAGAGATGCATACAGTTTGCAGTACCAAAATTTACTGGTATATAGGACACTCTCTCCTGCAATATTTAGTTATTATCCCAATTTCTTCTGTCATAGCATGGCTTCTGAATTTCCTCACTAGCTCTCAGTGAGAGACATTTGCCATTCCCTTTAGAACAGCACTCCCCACCTAGTAAGTTCTTCCCCCACCCATGGTCAGCAGCTATAAACTCCACTGTAGTCACAGCTACACGTCACATACACAGTTATGGGGAGCTGGACATTCAGTATCTGTACAGTCTCAGTTAAGGCCACTCACAGACAATGAAGATCACTTTGCACAGGCTGCCAGAATAGTTCTTTATAGTCAGACTGTAGCAAAAATACGACTGATGGGTGGTATCAGAAAAATTATGCAGCATGTATTACATTTTAATATTCCACATTGCAACAGTACTCTGAAAATGAAGACTCTATATAAGATTTCTATAGTAGCACCTAAAACTTTTAAAGTACATTTTAACCTTTAAAAGAAAAATCAGTATTCTGAAGAGATCAGCTAGGAATTACTTAATGTATTTCTAACACTCCAGAACTCCAGAACTGGTTTTCTAGAGCAAGTCCTAATATAATTTTTGGAATTCAGGAGCTTTTTACCATTTTCAGTTTAACAGCTCACAGTCACATACTAAGAAACTCAGGAGGACCCAAAGAAAGTACCAAAGATACCTTTTCTCCTTTCTGTTTTGGAACTACCCGTTCTGACTCCTTATCACACTTGTTGCCCAACAGTATTACGTCCACTTCATCACCTGCTTTCTAAAAGAGAACCAGCATTAATAAGCATCAAGTAAGAAAAAAGCAAACAACAAAAGCCCTTCACCTTCAGCTCACACTAACCTTCAGCACTCCATTTCCTTGAAAGTAAAGGCTAAATTCTGTCGTGACCTTCATACGTGCAAATATTTTCCACCAGTTACTGGGATTTGGAGGAAAACAGCAAGATTGCAAAGAGCAGAAAAAAGCTACTTAGAAGTGCCACGTATAATTTCCAACCTCTTTTGTAAGATATAAAGTATATGGTGCATGGGCACCATCTTCTGATGAATGCTCCATCTTGAGGCTTTAAAGTGACTGGAAATGCCCTGAATTCACAGACACTGCCCTCCTTAAAGTAATAGATTCATGGATTAGCATATGACTCTGGTCTACATCCAGCACTCACAAGTAAAAGGGAAGGAATTTGCTGCACCTGAAAGAGCACCTCTCTGTGCTTCACTTTTGCACAGAGACAGTAAAATTACTTTCAAAGTGTTCAAACTCAACATAAAAGTCTGATTATTCCAAGACACTAGGATGAAGGCAATATATTTTTAATGAAGTAAAATTTAAAAACCTCATTGATTCCAAAAGGAAGAAAAATCTACCTTTTTGACCTTGTCTCTGTTCCTCTAATCCACTCCCATGCATGATGACTGTGAAATGCACTGGGTTTTTTACATCAGTGTTATTTTAAGATAAGTCATTGTAACTATATGTGACTGGAATAATGACAAGGAAAGGGAATAGGTCTGCAACAGCATGTGGAATTTGAAAACTGACATTCGTTGTGAAAGTCATAATATTTAAAACCCCTTTTGGTGCTTAAATGGAGGAAACTGGGGGTCTCAATCTACAAACAATAGAAGCTAATGTAGTCTGATGCCATGGGTTTTATTCTGCAGGTACATGCTCCCACAGCTTCCCTGATGACACAAAAAGCCTGGTCTCAGGCTGCAGATGTCTCTACAGGGACTTTGATGAAATCTCTGATCTCTGTCAAATCCTTAACTTTTGTAACTTTGCCATAAGACAAAATCCATCACAACCATACAGAGAAAAACCTCTATTCATTAAAGGATTAAAGAACACTATTTTTAGTCTATTTCTACTCTTACAATTTGAAGACTTCATCAGTAGGCAAAATCTAACATTATGGAACACTATTTCTTTTTTTCAATCCATTCTCCTCTTAGAGTCAGCTAGACCTATTTCATACCCACAGTTTATGCCCAAGATAATGTAGTATTAAAATGAAGCAAACTTCATAAGAGTATGAAGTACAGGCCTAAAATAATGAGTTCATCTAACCTGGATTAATAGACCAAAATGTTGGCTGTTTCAGAATGCATTGAAGCTTGACTTATTAAGATCAGTGACTCTCCTACATAAAATCACATACATCAGTCCCAAAAGAGGCTAAATAGACAATTAAATCTCTATATAATCAACTTTTAATTCGGAAGAAGACTGAAGGTTGATGAAGGTTTTATGAGTGACATTTGACTTCACTCTGAAGTTAAAGTTTAGAGGGAAATACTTTCATACTGCATGTACAAACCCACTGAATTAATTCTGTAACTTAATTTCTGTATAAACAGCACAAGTTTTTGCAGTAGGAATGTTCTTTCTAAACAGCTTCAAACAGTAACAAAATTTAAATGAGGTTTGAGGTACCAGGCCTTTCAGCAAATATTTATTAGTACTACCAATCACGAAATATTTACTTCTGCAAATAAACTACGATTTCTACATCAATATAATGCATTAATGTATTTTCACTTTGTCTGGACCCTCCTCCAAAGCACTTACAGTTCTCCTTTTTAAAAGATGATATCTTGCAGTTTCTTGCATTTAGAAAACTGAAAATTGTAAGTCAAAATGATGCCCATTTTAAATTCTGAAAACTGATTATGTATGAAGTCTTAAAAAATTAAGTCAATACGACTAGGCAGAAGTTTGACCGTGTGCTCAGCCGGCATAAAAACTGCATGGGTATGCTGATTTGAACTGGCCAAAAATATGGCTTTTCAGTGCTTCCAAAAGCTTGTTGTATATTTTCATACTCTGTTATTTATAGCTTAGGAATAAGCTTTCCAAATGCAAAATCTAGAGCTAAAAAGATGATGGTTATTTTACAGTTGTTAAAATCTTATTATGCAAGTCAGCACAGAGTAAGCTCATAGACTCAGGAAACATTTTTCCCCCTGTATTATGGAGAAGTACTATTAAAAGTTTCATCAATTTCATCAAGGCAAAAATTTTTTTTTTTTCCAGATGAAGTTTTTCTCTGGTATCTCAAAAATGCCAATTTTTGGTTCACTCGCTCACTTTTTCTTTGGGTTTTAACATTTCAAAGTTAACATTTTACTGAAGGTTAAAATAAATATAATCTGAACCTGGAAAATACCTACACTACTTTATTTTGAAAAGGAAAACATCATCACTATATTTCTCTGAAAAAATTGGAGCCAAGAGGTTTACTGAGACTGACCAAGTTTTCTGAAGTGCTTGGCACAGCTTGGAGCCCCCACGTTTTGGCAGAAGGGTTTTTCTTCCACTGGGTTCCCAGGCAGCTGGATCTGGCAGCAGCAGGAGCCAGGCTGCTCTGAGCAGTGGCCACGGGAGGGAGCAGCAGCAGAGCCTCAAACTCAGCGGTGCCACATCGTGGACTCGGAACACTGGACACTCACATCACAGTACCACAGCCTCTGTAGCACACTACCGACAGGGGCCACCCACTCGTGCCCTTCACCTCACTGCTTCATGTCCACCCAGCCAGGGAAATACACAACCTGACTATGAGGCTGTTAACAGAAATCAAAAATGCAAAAGCAAAAATATCTTGCTCATCCCTTTTGTATGTAATTTATTTGGGGATCTGGGTGGGGTTTTTTTCAAATGTTAGGGGTTTTTTTTCCTGCAGTTTTTATTTTCCAGAAGTGCTGTGAATTTATGTGAGTATGAAAAGTAGCAGACACCTTTTCTATAAGAAAACTACACCATATCTGTACTTACAGGTTATTGGAAGACACTATCCCTTCACTTAAATAGTGAGCACAGACCTAGCACGAATTACCTCAACCTCCCCTGCAGCAAACTGACCATGGTGATTATGAGCTCACCCAGACTCCCTGTATAAAGCTATCTACCCAGGGATACATCTTCCAGAACACCACCTTGTCCCTTCATCACACCTCCAGGGTGTATTTGTGAAGGGCTGCGTGATTTTGATACTCATTAATTACAGTTTGAAAACGCAACAGAAGTTTGTTCGTAGGTCCAAACAGTGAAACTGAGAACGCATACCTGATAAATACACTACGGGAATAATTAAATACTCTGTATTTGAGGAAGAAATGTAGCATAAATATAGTTTTTCACATTCAAAGATGTACATGGTCAAACATCAAGATGAAGGCAGAGCTGGAGAAGGCCATAAAACTGGGGAGCTACTTCTTCTTACTCACTAGACAATGACACTAGGAACTTAACCTTTGTAGTATTGAAGAACAATTTGTTGGGAATAGATTGTCCTCAGAGTGTCTTTGAAAGCATCACATGGGCAGTGTTCATATTAGGATTGCCAAACATGTCTCTTTCCACATGTTTTTCTAAGTGCCACCTTATGACCTCAGTTACAAATGCCTGGTTTCCAGGACTTCAGTGGAAATAAATGAACGATAAAATTTATTTGGCTTTTAGCAAATTTAGAAGGCAGTAGATATAAACCAATTTATCCCAAAACCAGCCTAGGACTACAGATAAACCAATTTAGTAAAATGACAAGAACAAGAATTTTAAGTTCTAATCAGAGCCGTAACGACAAACCTATCCATGAACTGGGACAATTCGATCTTTCGACATCAAGCTTTCCCATCTGAGAAAGAAAAACTCCGAAGAGTTTGAAGTCAAACTGATTTACATTTGTAAAGCAGTTTGTTGTGCTGCTTTTAAGTTTGATGCAGAAACACTGAAAGACAGTCCAGTCTCCCAAATGCACTAGAAGAACCAAACCAAAAAAGGGCATTATGCAGAAATGGCAGCAACTCAACAATCCATACAGTTCATGTCCTGGTTGAGGGGTCACTTCTTCAGGGAGGACAAATAGAAGGTTAATGTACTCCAAAAACACTAAACTACTATCACCAAGGAAGGAAAATTATCTTCTCCATGCAGAAAATTCTGTGATGGCACAAAATTTCCAGCACAGAGAAAATTGTTAGGAATTGGTAACGCCGCCTTCATGGCCACACCAGAAGACTAGCACTATTAAAACCAGTTTAATAGTTTACCTTCAAGGTATTTGGAAGTAAACTAGGACCTACCATCTATGTCAACAGTTTCTGGAGACCCAGATGCCTTGTGTGAATAATGGAGTGATTCAGGCTGGCAAGGACTTCTGGAAGTCAGCTGGTCTAATCCCCTGCTCAAAGATGGCCCAGCTTCAAAATCAGGTCAAGGCACTGTTGAATGCACTTTTAAGTGTCTCTTTTAAGTGATCCTCTCTGGACACCTATTTGAGCATTTGAACACTCTATTGGGAGGAACTTTTTGTCAGTGTTAGTTGGAATCTTGTTCAAAACATCCTGGAAATAACTGTTTTTTGCAAATGGATTTGTTACACGGCTGCTTGTATTTAATTTTCAAAGGCCAAACAGCATCAGCCTTTCAGAACAGGTGCATACAGTAGCTAAAAGCCATGTCAGCAGACAAGAGGAACACTTTAATAAATTGGACATAACCTGCAACCCTACAAATAAAGAATGGTTTCAGGTTCTAAAGTTATCTTCCTGCAATTATCATGCTCCTAATGAATGCATTACAAATCCAATATCCCTATACTGGACTTGACAATAATGTCCTAAGATATTAATCTGTGAGTGAGTATATTTTTCTAGCAAGCTTTTAAAAAGTACAGTCATGTTACTTAGTTTCCTCTAGTTCTGAATTCAAATTTTACAGCAATACAGATATGGCAGCATATTTGTGTCTTGAACTTCCTTGGACAATAATTAATTTTTAATAGTAAAGCTGCTGTATTCCACACTTAAAATAACTGAAATATAATGAGAACATTACTGGTAATCTGATTGTAATTGCACTGACTGGCCAGTTTTTATAAAATCAATGGGAGTCGTTAAGAATGCTAAATTGCTTGGATTGTTATTTTCAACTGTTGCAAAAATAGCTTAGCACACTGAACAGATTTTTAAAAAACTTTATCTGTTTAAAGTCTTTATGTGCAAAGAACCAAAAAATGAGAGCATAATGTAATAACTGAATTGCCTCAAAATTCCTGTTTGACTGGTTCAGGTGCAAGCTTTACATTACCTATTAGTCTGGTATTTAGTGAAACCTGTATTCTCTCTCCTTCCCTTTTAAAAACTTGTTTATTTTTTCTACGCTTGCATATTTCAAATGGTCCTGTAGCAACAGTCACTTTGATTCTGGGCATTTGTGGGGAATTAAATACTGGTTTGCATTCACAGACCAAAGCAAATGCAAGGAATGTCACCGACCTCCAGGAAGTAATTAATTTTCATGAAATGCCCTGTGTTTCAACAGTTATTGCTTAAAAACATTTCTTTTGCAATGAATGGCCCCATATATTTTCACCAAGACACTTCAGAAATTGATATCCCACTAGGACTAAATTAAATTTTTTATTACGATCTAGCTCTATTACAACACTAATTGCTAGTTTTGAGATTGGTACAATCAATCATGCAATTTACATTCCTAGAAATTGTTTTAGATTGAGTATTTTTCCATTTTTTAAACTTTAACAAAGTACCTTCAGGGGTTAAGATTAAACAGTCCAAGCATTAATAGCTTGAGTACTTTTACACGAAAGCTTTTAAATGTCACCAATGGAGAGCAGGTGTCATTTCCTGATTGACTAAAGCAGATCTTAGCCAGCGTGGTGGCTACAGGAGCTAGTCCCATCCTTCCCTCCCCCCCAGCCATCCAGCCCTGACACCTTCTTGGTGTTCATGGTTGTGCATTGTAGCCCACTGAATCAATCACCCTGTTGACCTAATTAAAGACAACAGGACAAAATGACCCCTTTGGAGCCAATGTGAAGACAGACCAGTATCTTATGTCAAAATTTAGATAGATAGATCGATACACAGATAGATAGATAGACAGATATAAATGGATATATGCAGATAACTTACATTTTCAGTTTCAGGTAACAGTAAACCTACTATCATACTGTTTGCTGAGCTAAATCTTTGTTAACCATGAAACTGTACAACCAGTGGCATATCTAGCTGTGACTTTTGTGTGGCCAAGAGAAGAAGGGCACATGCTTTTCTTAACAAAATAATAAAACAGATGTGTTAGTTTAAAATGTGTGCATACAAGCCAGTAAGAATATTGTGCCACTGAATCTCCTTTGTAACATGTTACTGAAGTTAGGCTCTGTTGCCACTAAGACTTCTAAGACAACTCTAAGGTCAAGAATAATGATATACTAGGTCACCAGAGTAATAGTTTTAATAATAAGATCATGTGAATGTAATCTTTTACTAATGGTATAAGATATCCCATGTAGATATTATTGGATACATGATCATGTGTAGTTCATTAATTCAGCTGTATACTGAAGCTGTGAAGAGAGACAATAATGCATTTGATGTTTTATTTCAAGCCCCCTTTCCCAAGACGAACACTCCATCCATCATGTCATATCCCCACCAAATCACAAGAGTATTAAAAATCCTGCCTGAAAGTTTACTTGATTTTAATCAACAAAGAGCAGTACCTTGCTTGTATTCCTACACTAACTTCCACAAGCATGCTAACTACAAACTGCCGTGCTACTGCTGAGGGGAAATCTCACTGCTCCCTACAGCCTCCTGAGGAGGGAAAGTAGAGAGAACAGTACTGATTTCTTTTCCCTGGTATGAAGAGACAGGACACATGGGAATGGCTCAAAATTGTGCTAGGGAGATTCAGACTGGACATTGGGAAGCATTTCTATACTGAGCAGGTGGTCAAACACTGGAACAGGCTTCCTAGGGAGATGGTCAATGCCCCAAGCCAAATTAAGAGGCATCTGGACAATGCTCTTAGTAACATAATTTAACTTTTGGTCTGTGCTTAAGTGGTCAGGCAGCTGGACTAGATGATCACTGAATGTCCCTTACAGCTGAACTATTCTATTCTAAAACTGCCTTGCCTCTGTCTAATAGAGAACACATCAAGAGAGACCTACCAAAAAATACTTGGAATACAGGGTTACAGGCGGCTGAATGATCTCGTATCTAAGGACTTGCCCACTCCTCCCTTCCTTCATATTGTTCCCACACATTCTTCTCCTGGCCTTCCTACTCCTACCCGTTTACCTTGCTCCAACTCCACCAAGCGTCAGACCTTTCTATGGGCCTCTTAAACTCACTGATGGAGCAGAAAAACCACCCAACTTCTTTTGCTGTATTAGTTTTCTACCACATTCGGAAGTTAGAGTGAATCACAGAGGGCTCTGACAAGCTCCAGTGGGAACACATACCCCGTCTGGCAGCCATGTGCTGTTGAATCACTTCCTATGTCACATGAAAGCACGTATTTCTGGCTGCAGCACCACGAGCAGCTGAGCTAACCAAACAGCTTCCCATCCCACTTCCTCCCTCTTGAAACCATCCCCTCAAGGACTATCCAGCAAGGACAAAGAGGATGTTTAATTCCTTTGATCTTGGGATGAGGTAACTACACTGAAGTAATGAAATTAGGAAAGGGAAATCACTGGCTGTGATACGGAATCTTGATATGGAATCTAATTAAAATCCGAGGATGAGCTCATAGAGATTTATCTGTGCATAGCCACAGCAGTGACAAGAGCACCATAACTCAGCATGCACAAAGCTGGATTGGAAGCTGTGTTTTAGAAGTACTTCAGAAAACATTCCTCCATCACCATGGGTTTGTCTAAATATACACCATGTTCCAGTTTCAGATGACAGTAATTCTACTGTCATACTGTGTGCTGAGTTAAATGCAAGAAATTCTGGTTAGAAACATACAGGAACAAGAATACATCTCATGCAGTCACTTAAAATGACACTTTAATTACCTTCGTTAAGAGATCAACCACTGACAGATATATTTACCTCATATATGTCGTTCATCCAGATTGTTATACTTTGAAAACTCTTCAGATTTGTGATGTCATATACGAGAACAAAGCCTTGTGCACCACGGAAATAGCTGGTACTAAGTGTATGGAATCGTTCCTGGCCAGCAGTGTCCCTGAAAGACATTGTAACAAATCACACACAAACAAACAAACAAAAAAGGGATGATCAAACTGCAGAATCCCCAAGAAAGACTATTTTACTTTAAGGAGTATTGTCCAAATTTTAAATGATGTACTTTAACACGAAAGGAGCAAGAAAAAACACAGATGAGAGAAAATCTGGGTGCCAGATATAGCAGTAAAAGAAATACACTGGAAATTTATTCTGAATAATACAGCCCTACTAGGAAGCTAAGCCAGTGGCTGGAATCTGAGAGTAATGTCAAGCCCACCATTCCTTCTTTACATAAATAACTCAGGTGATAAAAAAAATCAAATGTCAGATGACATCCCCATATTCTGACAATCCCTTTGTAAACTGTGATACAAACAGCAACCTGGTTTAGATGGAAGACAGGTTTTGGGATAAAGCCATAAAATATGGACACAGATTCCTACACATAATGCCAAAACTTCAGGAAATGAACACAAATGGGATCCCTCAATCTGCTTCAGGAGATGTTGGCTACAAAGTACCACACCTGAAATGTTTCTACGCTAATACACCAAGCAAGAGGAACAAATGAGACAAGCTCCAAGATTTGGCCGAATCCCAGAGACTTGACATCATTGGCATAAGTGAAACCTGATGGGAAATTAGATGAATAAGGAAGGTGCATGCCCAGGGGAAGCATTTAATAATTTAAAGTCAGGTGGCATGGGAAGACTACAGAGATGCTGTTTGCCACTGTAGGGAGAAAATTTGCGTGGCCGAAGCCACACCGGAGTTGAAGCGGCAAGAAACGTGGGAGACAATAAAAAGTTTTTTCCAGTATATGAATGGCAAAAGGCAGTGTAGAAATAACATCAGCCTGTTACAGGACGAGGATGGTCACCTCACCAACAGGGACACGGACAAGGCAGAGGTGTTTAACAATTCTGTCTTCAAGATGGATTTCAGACCAAGGGTCTCAGTGCCCTGAGCTGGAGGACCACGACTGTGAAAATGATCAACTCCCAGTCAACCCCGAAACTGTGTGGGATCTGCTTCTCCAGCTGGATTCCTAGAAATCTATGAGGACTAATATGATTCATCTGAGAATTCTCAAAAAGCTGGCTGATGTCATTGCAAAGCCTCTCTCAGTTTTTGAGCAGTCTTGGGAATCCAGAGAGGTCCCAGCTGACTGGAAGCTGGGTAAAGTTGTCACAATTTTCAGGCAGGCCAAGGCCCTGCAAACTACAGGCCTGTCAGTCGTACTTCAGTGCCCAGTAAAATAATGACAAATATTATTTTGGAAGATAGAGAAAAACACATGAAGGACAACACACTTATTGGTCACAGCCAGCACAGCTTCATGAGGGCAAAATCTTGCTTGTTGAACCTGATTTCCTTCTGTAACATGGTAATCCACCTAGTTGATCTAGGAAAGCCAATAGATATGATCTCGTTGAAGTTCAGAAAAGCTTTTGATACTGTCTCTCACAGTCCCTTCCAGACCAAATGTCCAGCACACAGCTGGGATACCGTGCTGAGTGATGGATGAGCAACTGGCTCACAGGTCAGGCACAAAGGGTTACAGTGACTGGGGTGACATCAGGCTGGGGTCTGGTCACTAGTGGGGTTCCACAGAGCCCCATCCTCAGCCCAGCTCTCTCCAACATCTTCATTATCCACCTGGATGCAGGACTTGAATACTTGATACTTGGTATTAAGTAAGTTTGCCGAAGATACTAAATTGGGAGGAGCTGCTGACTCCCTCCAGAGCAGAGGCCCTGCAAATTAGAGGACTGAGCAATCACAAACTGCATGAAGTTTAACAATGGCAAGTGCTGGATTCTGCACCTGGGATGGGGCAATCCTGGATGTGTGTACAGACTGGGGAATGAGACGCTGGAAAGCAGGGCTGCAGAAAGGAACGTGGGGGTCCTGGTCAATGGCAAGTTGAACATGAGTCAGCAGTGCCCTGGCAGCCAGGAGGGCCAACCCTGTCCTGGGGGGCATCAGGCACAGCATCGCCAGCCGGGCAAGGGAGGGGATTGTCCCGCTCTGCTCTGCACTGGGGCGGCCTCACCTCGAGTGCTGGGGGCAGTTTTGGGTGGCACAATATACAAAAGACATTAAGCTCTTAGAGAGTGTCCAAAGGAGGGCCATGAGAACAGAGGAAGACATAAAAGGAGTGGCTGAGGTCACTTGGTTTGTTCAGCCTGGAGAAGAGGAGACTGAAGGGAGACCTCTTTGTAGTCTACAACTTCTTCATGAGGGGAATCAGAGGGACAAACACTGATCTCTTCACTCTCAAGACCAGTGATAGGACTTGACAACAAAGCCTGAAGCTGAGTCGGGGGGAGGTAGGTTGGGTATCAGGAAAAGGTTCTTCACCCAGAGGGTGTTTGGGCACTGGAACAGGCTCCCCAGAGAAGTGGTCACAGCACCGAGCCTGACAGAGTTCAAGAAGCATTTGGACAATGCTCTCAGGCACATGGTGTGATTCTTGGTGCCTATTCAAGGCCAGAAGTCAGACTCAATGATCGTGACGGGTCCCTTCCAACTCAGCATATTCTATGATTCTACGATTCTCTGAATTATGCCTTAAGAAAGCTGTAAAGAACCCTCTAATACTTTTGTATTAAACCCTGAGATGGAATAACTACAGATCCAACACCAGACAGATAATTGATGTACAGATTTACTCCTTGAGAAGTTAAATAGTTAAATAGTGGTAAACAGTGGTAAATAAATCTTCTGTATTAGATGCCTGGAGAGCCAGCCGTCAGAAGCCCTACATACCCTTTAGAAAAACTTCCAAACCAAAAAATAATGTACATTCCCGAAGATTCATCTTTTCAAAAGTCATTTCTCCTGGTGACCCTTCCAAACAAACATTTGATGGGTAACAAAATGTAACATCTTCTTGCTTTGTCACTTTTCTCCATGTTCCTATACAATTAAATATACTTCATATGGATCATAGATCTGCATTTGTTTGTATGCTGCAAGTTCTATTGTTAAAGCAACCCAGTGAGAACCCTCTTTTTAACTTACATTAGTTGCTCAAAAAAATGTGCTCTTCTAGGCTAAATTCAAATTTTAAAATTACCTAGTAGGAGCACCTGCACATTATGAAGACACACAATTAACAGTAGATGAGATTTTTCATGCCATAATGCAATTTAGTTGGCTTTCTTTTGTGATACTAATTAAAACTTACCATATTTGAAGTTTCACTCTTGTATCATTAAACATTACTGGCTTTACTTTAAAATCAATGCCTAGAAGAAAAAAGGAAAACCTGTAACATTTCTCATAATAACATGGATTCCCTTTGAAGATTGTTTCTCAGCTCTAGTTATCATGCAATTTCAAACAGAAAGTGAAAAGGAACAATACCATAGAAAGAATAACTAGCCAACCATGTACATTCAAAATGGAAGATGTAAAAGGAAATTACTCAGTGCTGAAAGCAACTACGTGCCAATACACTGCACAAATACAATACAAAGCCATGCCAATACCAAGCAAAGAAGGGGCAGGTCAGAGCAAAGGTGCAGATACTTGAACCTACAAGTATTACCATGGATCGGCAAGGGATGTGACAGCAGTTTCATGGCCTATGCACAATGGTACATTGTGCAAATATAGTGGTGATTTTCAAGAGCATGGCAGCTGTTAATGGAAGGCACAAACGCTTACAAAGCTGTCACATGATCAACACAATTTTTCTGTCCTCATTTCCAAATCCCTAAAAAAAAAATCCAGGGTTACATGAGCAGAAATAGGAATTGGCTGTACTCATTAAATTCAAAGACAAACATACATGGGATTTAATTAAAAATGAAGAGGATTGGCTCTACAGCCTAAATCAGATCCAGAAAGCCAATCCTAAAGGCAAGTATTAACAATTAAAATCAGTGCAGAATGTTGTCTTTACACACACTACAGATCCTTCCTCAAAGATATTTTCCTTATGATTTACAGTGTTTTCCTTTATTAAATAATCAAATTAGTACTCCAAATGTGTTAGATGATACCTAGATTTATGAACTGTTGAAGTTCCAATTTTAAAATTAGAATCTGCCAGCTATCAGCTGCTATTTTAGAGTGACTTATATTTTTGCACAGTAAACCATTGTTTCCCCTATTACTTCATTGCTGAAGTCTGAAATACCATCTGATATTTTCTCCGATTGCTTTTTTCCCCCACTGAAAAAAAAAATAGGCTCTTTTTGTCAATTGTAGTAAGTGAAGTCAAGGTAATGTTGTGACAGCTGATGATACTGTTTGGTTAAAATTCCATAAGAGCAAACTACAGATACTTAAAATGACAGAGTGTCTTTTCCCCAGTAGTAATGTCATTTGAAAGAACCAGATAGATTGAAAAATCACAAAAAATTTAAGTTAATACCACTGTACGGATTTTGAAAGAACGAGCAGGCCAAATTACTTTATCAAAGGAAAGCACCCTTGGCAGCAAACCAAAATGCAACAGAGGAAATGCTACCTTCCTTTGTACTGACAAGTGTATTGTGCACCAAATTTTGACAAGTACACTCTCACATGCATGCACTCTCATGCTCTTTCAATGCAATTAACATTTTTTGTCTGTATGTGGTAAGGGAGTTGAGGTGGATTTTAAAAATTACTATGATAATCATGTCCTTCACTTGATAAATTTTCATTGAAGCTTCAATGAAAAGGAAAGATGAAATAATATAATTGGTATCCGTAATTAATATTACACAAAGCTTCCTTGATGGAATTAATAATTTCAGAAGGAAATGTAATTTAAGTAAAATTTGCTCATGTAAGGTGAAATTCCAACGTGATGGAAAACATTTGCTCCTGAAATTCATATGGTTTTGTTTAATTATCTGTATCATTTTCTACAACTGATGTTGGAGCAGTTGAGAGGGAGAGAGTATACACTGGGAGGCTGGAACATCACTTGCAAATGGTGCATTGGGAATACAGCAAAAAATTACATTCCAGACAGGGATTCCCAGAACTATAGGAAAAAGTTCTTAGTTGACATACGTTTTAATAATAAATTGCTATAAGCTTTTTTAAAAAAAAAAATTATTTGTAAAAAGGGAAGCAGAGTGCTGAATCAGACTAAAACTTAATCTAAATTAAAATCAGGCATATTGACTTCTTAAGTCAACTTCAAAATTTATTGACCTAAAAGGTCAATGAATGTTAGTGAAAAACAGAAGTCAATATGTTCTGCATGCATGAATTGTTCATGTCTTTATATGAAATTTCCAGCAAACTTAGCAAATTGGAAAGACAGAAAAGAAAAATGAGATACACAATGCCAAAGACAGCTCACAGATTTCAGATGCTTTTAGGCCTACCTGGTATACAACATGATCAACATAACAAAGCAAGCATTGATTACAGCTCTTGAGATAAATGTTATTGGAACGCAACAGCATGTACTTGCCTCTTTTAAGCTGTCAAATAAAACCAAGAAGGGGGATGCTGAGTGCAAGTTCAAATTCTGGTTATTTCCAACTTTTATAGCCATGAAATTAATTTCTTTTCTCTATATTTCGAAGAGTAAATAATGCCCATATTAGGACTGAGGCACCTTAAAGACAATTAGGTCTAAAAAGCATTAAAATAGTTACCCACAGGGTAATTCAGCTGTCAAAAGCCCCTCTCTTCCCTCCCTTTGGCCATCTGCAGAAGTCCTCTTCAAAGAGGTCTTTTGCAGCTGGACTGGAAAATTACAGCACACTTTTCACCCAAACAGAGCTGGTGAGTTCCTGATAGAAAATGCTCAAAAACATATGTCTACCCAGAGAAAATGCAAGTTTGAGTAGCTTAGCAGGATGCAAGAGTGAAAGCAGGGACAGAGCGTGGTGAATGCCCCTGTGCAGGTTCTACCCAGCCTGCTGCCTGTCATACAGTATCTTCAACTCCAGAACCAGGGAATCACTTCCTATCAGCTCCTGTGCCTAAACTCGGTAAGTGCCCAATGAGATGTTGTGGGCTGAGTTTCCACTCTTACTCCTACCCATATTTAACCCCTCCTAGCTGCTGGTACATTACTTGCATCAGATTCTTTTCTGAACATGTCAAGAAATGTCTGAAGCAGAGTGGTATATGAGCAGTCACAGGTACTGATAATTCCTGGTTTGCTAAGAAAAGCAACTCATGGGATAGGATGTTTATTAGGAAAGTAAGAGTGACAAGAAAATCCAGTTTTGTTTAAAAAAATTAATTACGACATGGATTGCTACTGGTGTTTTTAACACTGGACACATTTACCTTCAATATGGTTCATTTTTGTTGATTACTTCTTTCCCTTCTAAAGTAAGTATCTACGCAGACTTTTTAATCCTTAAGTTGTACCACTTTCAACTATGACAGATTTGGGAGGACTCACAGCTCTGACGAAATGTTTCTCACAGAAAACACACATGCTGAAGGACCACAGCCACCGTAATGCAGCAAAATAACCTCACAGCCTGTGAGATCACAATTCTGTTCTTTGGTATACAAGGGGGTTTTTTGTCCATAAACCTTCTCTATGACTTTATATGCAATGTCATTGTTTAAGCAAAAACACTTCTTCTTTATAGTCTATTCATAATACAATGCATCCACCTTATGATGCGTATAAGTTTAATTAGAAAACTATAACTGCTTATAATTTATCCAAAAGGAGGAAGGGCACCCAGCCTTGAGTATTTAAGTGCTGCATTAAAAGCTTTCAATGAAAATTTACTGTGGATGTATTTTTTGCATTTTCTCATAAAATACATAATTTTAGAAAAGATCACTACAACTGGAGCCTACAACAAAATGCTTGTTCATTTTTTCCCCCTGCAATAACACTAGGATTTTTCCTAGTAACACAAATCTGTGATTCATGATGACATAGAAATGAGACTCTCAACAACCTTTTAACTTTTGTGCCTATGACCTTTTGCCACCAAGGAAGGTGATGGCACATGATTTTGTCAGGGAACTCAGGAAGCTGCAAGACTGCACTGCCAGGATAATCTTCCCTCTACTCAAATCACCATTTCAACTGGACAGGCAAGGTGAAAAATAACCTAACAGCAGATGAGCATTTAATAGGCTGTACAACAGGAAGGGATCATTCGACTGAGCTTGTAGGAAACAGACATCCAGATAAAAACAGTTATTTGTTCTGATGGTGCCAGTTATCTGTTTGGTGGTGTTAATGAGGGAGAAGACATCACAAACAGAAAGCACGATATTGTGTCTTCTTCCTTTACACCACTAGGGGCCACAACCTCTAGAGCACCCTCTCCATTGCAGATGTCTTCATGACGAAGGAACCTTCCACTTCCAGCATCACTCTTTTGGAAGACACCACTCATAATCCCATTTTTTTTCTAAGTCTAAGCTCTAAAACACCTGGTAAAATGGAATTAAATGGAACACAGTATTTCAGACACAACTTTAAGAACACATTCAGGTAACAAATACCATGTTTGGATTATTCATTTACATTTCAGATAAATATTTTTTTTTTAAGTTTTTAAATATCTCAGTAATATGTGTCAGTAACAAAACTAACAAGATTAATCTTAGTCCATAAACTATCACAAAAACTCTATTATCTTCACTATTTCTTGAAATAGTTCAGGTCACAACTTGGGGAATATATTCTCAATATCATCACCATATAAAAGTTTTTTGAGTCTGCAGTGGACTGAATCAGGAGTAAAAGAAATTATATCTCAAAATAGCCTAATGGTCAGGAATCAAAATGTAAAGCACATCAACAAAGTCGTTGTTTATTTTTATAGCCATTCTTTGGGCTTTCTTGCTAAGCCTGGCAACAAGTTGCCTATTATTAGGATAAACTTCCTGATTTTACTGTTAGTTGTGTTCTTCGTTCTTCATCTGTGCTGGTTTCAGAAATTGTTTTGTAAGAAAGGGCAAGAAAATAAAAAGTGGTTAAAGTTCAGCTGTTCTTATGTGGGCAGGTCAAGTTATCTCATGTACATTAAGTATCTGCTGGACCAACCACTGCCACAGCTACCGTCTGTTATTTAGTTTAGTTATTCCAACTCCTCCCAGACTGAAAGATGTGTAAAACAACCATGTAAATTCCAAATGCAGGACTACACAATTTCCTGGCATAATTCAGTTTTCTCTTCAAGATCAAATAAAATTAAAATAAAAAAATATTCTTACACACAAACTCTTAAAATTTAACATTTCCCAATGAAAATTTGTAAAAATCTCCACAGCAAATCAAAGCACTGCACTCACGTAACACATTTTCATGCCGGAGAGAAGGTTTTCAGCATGTGGACAGTCAGCCTGCCATTCCCTGTGGCACTGTGGGTCTGCAGTGCCAAGGCAGTGGGGAATTCCCCATCACCCCCCATCTGCAGCGTGTGGTGCCAGCGCAGAACTGACATGGTCTGGCAGGGTTAATTATTTCCACCATAGCAACAGCTCTGCTTTAATCATCATGCACACCGCTAACTACTGCAGAAGATATCTTTATACCATTAAAACTATAAACACAAAGTTAAAGCCCTTTTTAGCCTGAAATATGGATGAGCTGGGCATTTTACTGACATCTGACAACTCTGTGAGGTTGGTACCTGAAAGGAGGCTGTAGCCAGGTGGGGATCGGCCTCTTCTCCCAGGCAACAAGTGACAGGATGAGAGGAATTAGCCTCAAGCTGTGCCAGGGAAGGTTTAGGTTGGACACTAGAAAGAATTTCTTCCCGGAAAGGGTGATTAGACATTGGCATGGGCTGCCCAGGGAGGTGGTGGAGTCACCCTGGAGGTGTTTAAGACTGGGCACAGCACTTAGTGCATGGTCTGTTTGACACGGCTGTGTTTGGTCACAGGCTGGACTCGATGATCTCAGAGGTCATTTCCAACCCAGCTGATCTGCGACTCTGTGTTGTTTTATCCGCACCTGCACTGATGTACAGCAGCAGGGCCTCAGTGGGCAATAAGAAACAGCGAGAAACAAGTCTTCACAAGTTTACAACTGCAGTAGTTTCCCAAAGCCCAGACCAACAGCAAGGACAGCGTAACAAGCCAGCACTTTGCAGTGGCTCCGGAGCCAGTGCGTCATGTGTCCTGACACCCCGGCAAAGGTTTTAGCTGCTGGACGCGGCTGCACACACGCTCAGCTCAGCGCAGGGAGGTTTGACATCTCCCAGCCCGGCAGTGCCGCGCTGACAGCGCCGGTCTGGCCGTGTGTGAGCCGCGGGCACCGGGAGGGGAGGGCGAGGAGCGGCAGCGAGGCGGGCGAGGGCGCACGGAGCCGGCGGGCACTCACCGATCGTAGCCATGTAGGAGGTAGCGGGAGGGCCGGCGGGCTCCGTGTACCTGCGCACGATGGAGGTCTTCCCGACGCAGGACTCTCCGGCCATCACGATTTTCACCAGCAGCGGCCGCGGCTCCCCTGCGCCGGCCGGCGCCGGCGCCGGNCTCAGCACCGCGCCAGCCACGGCCCCGAGCCGGCGTTATGAAATTATGCAAAGATACACCTTTTTTTTCAACAAGTTTCATCACCGGGGAGGAAGCGGGGAACTTTCACAACCCCATGACGCTTCCCCCGTGAAGTACAGAAATAAACAGTCTGGTTTCACATTGCTTCCTAACGTTAAGTCAGAGGCAGAGGAAACAGGTTTTAGGAACTTCCTCTTTTTCACTTTTAATTTGTTGTCATCTGACAGTCAAAGTGAACTGTAACACACACACACACAAAAAACCCCAAATCAAAAAAACCTGTATCTACAGTGTAGGCTTGCTGCATGTGTATCTGGATGTTTTTACCAGAATCCCTTATTGTCCAAATTATATGGCCCATGGCCATTTGCCAGTGTGCCCATGGAACTCATCCAGTGTCACAAATTTAGGAACAGGATATATTTGAATGAAAAGTGCTAATGTACGTTTGTAAATATTTGTGTCTCTCTAGGCCTGCAATGACTTCCCACGGGATTTGACATTGTCACCTTCAACCCTTCAAGCAACAACCTGATCAGTTTATGTATCAGATGTAGATGTGACACACTTGCTTTTTGTGGAGGACAATTTATGACTCAGTGAGCTCCACCTAGCATGAATCAGGATTACAGAATCAGGATCATCAAGGCTGGAAGAGGCCTTTGGGATCATCCAGCCCTACCATCAACCCAGCACTGCCACTGTAACCCCTAAATCACTAAACCATATCACCAGCACCAGATCCAGATCCTCTTAAACACCTCCAGGGGTGGTGACTCCATGAATGTCCCCTTATCAAAGGCCAAGTATTATTTCTGGCTTATGTCCCTTTCACCCCTCATACCAACCTCCACCTCAGCTTGCCAGTATCAGACTTGGTAACCTTTAGGACTTTGTGGTAGAAAATCTCCAAAGGATGTCAGCAACCTGTTTCTCAGTCAATGCGATTTCCTTCATTACTGGAAAAATGAGAATTTCTACTACAAGGTGAGAAATAATGAGTAGGAAACAACAGATGAAATCAGCTACTGAGTTAGGTGGGCTTTTTAGGAGTGACTTCTGAGATGCGACTGTGTAAAAAACCCAACACTGGAAAAGAAGGCATCAGTTAAAGTGTTTCCATCAGGGACAGAGTAAGGTTGTGTATTGATGAGTCTGAATACGTTCTTGAGTGACCGTTGGTGGAAAAAGTTGAGCCCACAGTTCACTTTCAGGTGACACATCGCCTTATGAAGATGTTTTGGGAGCCTGGCCTGTACAATAAAGCAGCAGGCATGTGGCTTGCTTAGTTTGACAAAATAAAGGGTTGGAGGGAATATGGTTACTCTGCCAGGAATTCAACTATAAAGAGGCAAAAAAAAAGCTGCGTAAGATAAAGAATAATATAGTGAATAGATATACATTGACCATGAATATGGCTAAGCCAAAATTTGTGAGGGTTCTAATGATATTTCAGAAAATTCTTGCAATTGAGGTAATTGGGAGAAAATTCTTAATAAAGGCAAAACAAGAACTTCTTAGGGGGCCTGTAACTGCCTGTAATAGGGAAGGACTAGATTTCATAAACCAGAACACTTCCTATGAGAAAGATCCCCTGCTATCTCAGCAGTCCCATAAAGTTCTGCTTCCCCATGCAGAAATTTAAAGTTAGCATTGATTTTCCCAGATCTGAGGGAAGATGGGGGTGCTGGCATCTTCTGGTATTTCTCATGGGTCAGAGGCGATGATGTGTATGGGGAATGTCTAACACAGATAATGTAACATCTGCAGGCAGAGACTAATGTCTCCAGCCAGATGTGCGTCAGTCCTGCTCCATTCCATCTGTCAGTGCGGCCGCTGGAGCCAGGACAATGGTGCTGTGTCCTGTGGATGGATGCTCTAGCAGGGGCTGGACAGATGCATGCATGTGGGTAGCACACTGCTTAATAGATACACCATAGGGCTTTGTCTCTGATGTGGAGACTTCTCCCATTGTCTGCTCTGAGGTTGTCCTTCTCAAAAGAGGTTTCTTCAAATGCAGGCAGCGCTGCAGCTGCCTGCAGCAGTTAGATTTACATGTTAGCCTGGACTGGTGGTGTTAACAAGGATGCTATGTTAGCTCAGTCTTTACCCTCTGCTGTCTGTCAGGCCAACCAATTTAAATAAAAAGGCTCTCCATAGCATTTTGTACGTTCGAGTGTTGATTTATGAGCCATGCGCAAGGCAGGATTCTAGCCAAATTCCTAATGAGACTCCAAATACCTGGGGTTACCGCTGCTCTCAGTGAGTTACAGTATCACTTTTCCTCATATTCCTATCCACAAGGGGACAGTCTTTCCATCTCTTACCACCGACTAAAACCATTTAAAAGTTAGCTCCTTGAAAAACTACCATTCAATGAATGAAATTTATTTTTTTTAAATGCATGTTTCATGCTTTAGAAAAAAGTTCCAGGTCTTTGTAAACTATATGATATTACTATACTTACAGAGCTAATCATAAGCAAAGTTAGTTTAATGAAGCTAATGACTTGAAAATAATGACAGTGGCTACAAAATAATCGGTGCAAAGCACAAAATGAAGTTTCCATTATGTTTATTGAGATATCTTTGGAAAAGGATGTATTTTCTTCTCATTCAGCTTTTTTGATTGTTCACTTCCATTTCTTGACTATTGAATATGAATAGTACTTGTAATAAAGACAGAATTTTAAAAAATTTTAAGATACAATTTTTAAAAGCATTTTGGTGGGAGACCTTTGAATTTTCATATAGAAAAATGACTAGATTTATTATGACTTAATTTTATAAAATGTTAGATTATTAAAACATCATATTCATTTTTCTTAAGTATTTGTAAATTGTTGCAGTTGCTCTCATAGATGTGATTCTTACATTTTTGCTTCTTACCTGAAACATTCAGTTTAGAAATAACTGCTTAGTTTACTCTGAGTACAGAAGTACTTTGGGCAAAGCAGATAATACCATATTTTTAAATTGTCAAACTGCTCCCACCTCCTAGTTTGCACTGGTGTGGGATATGACCCCAATCTCTCCTGATAAGTTGATGCAGCAGCCGATTTTTCATGGAGCCAAACCCCCACAAAAGTGGTCCAACTCCTCATTGCAGTTACAGAAAGTACTGTAAAGTGCTCTGAATGCAGGAAGGAACCAGAGAGATTCTTCAGCAAAATATTTCATGCAAACCATGCTGTATAATCTTGTCACTAAGCCTGCTTTGCACATACTTGCAAGCAACCATCATTTTAGAAAAAAAAGTTAAGGAGGAGAACATAAATATGAGCCAAGGATGAAGAAACATTCTTTTGAAACATAATGGTACCATTAGAGATGACACAGCCTCCCTAATAAATGAAGATTCTTCCTTAATGAAATAAAGCTTACAAAATATTGCTAAGTGGTTCAATGTATTTCCATTTGAAATTATTTTGATGGAATATTGGAATACTAATGCAATGACAAATATTAGCAGCATATTCATGAAAATTTTCCTGAGCTGGAGATATAAGCTAAAAATGGTAATGAGAAGAAAGAGGAAGGCTTAATTTGGATTTAAAATCCTCACTACTAAGTCACTGCTCATGTCAAGATTACTCACTGAATAGATTCTCCTAAGTGACCAAAGTGGAACTTCTTGCTTTGATTTCTGTTAAGATAAAACCACTTCTGAGTGGACAAAATTGAGGTAAATTACTCATGATAGGCAAAACAGGGTTCACTAATCTTTAAATAAAATTTCTGGGCCAAGTGTAAAGTATTTTAGTTATTGAAGAGACAAGATTCTCTGTCAAACCAGAATATAATTTTTAAGAATTCATCGGAGAACAGGACATGTCTCTGAGTCAGAATGACTCAAATGTGTGGTTACTGATAAAAACTGCTGAAAAGTGATTGTGATGAGGTACCCATTGTTTGTAGCTGCTCGCGATCCACTTTGGATTTGCAGTAGGTTTTAATTTTACTTTCTTCAATGGCAGAAGTCATCACTACATTCTGCCTTGGCTTATTATCCTCAGTTCGTGTGTCCCTTGATATCTCTGGATTCAAAGCCATGTTTCTCAATATATTTGAAAGAGGCAGTGTGTTGGTCACAGTAACAGGTAATTTCAGCTGATTGAAGAGCAGTAAGGAGAATAAATGAACGATGTGAGGATTTCTGTAATCAGAGGGAGAGCTAATTGAGGCTAAGAGAAATATTTTAGTTACAAAGACAAATTAGAAGGATTCTGATATGTAACAGAGAAAGAAGTAGGGTCACAAGTCCTGCCAGGAGCCTGCTCCAGTGCAGGCTTCCCACAGGGTCACAGATTCCTTCAGGCATCCACCTGCTCCAACGTGGGTACCTCCACAGGCTGCAGGTGGATTTCTGCTCCACCATGGATCTCCATGGGCTGCAGGGCTGCCTCACCATGGTCTCCACCACGGGCTGCAGGGGAATCTCTGCTCAGGAATCTCTGGAGCACCTCCTCCCCCTTTTTCTGCACTGACCTTGGTATCTGCAGAGTTGTTGTTCTCACATATTTTCACTTCTCTCTCTGGCTGCAGTTGCCCAGGGTTTTCCCCCCCACCCCTTCATGGACAAATTTGAGAAGTGGGCCCACGAGAACCTCATGAAGTTCAACAAGATGCAAGGTGAAGGCAATCCCAAATCTGAGTACAGACTGTTAGAAGAAGTCTTTGAGACAGCCCTGTGGGGAAGGTCTTGGGGGTTCTCACAGATGAAAAGCTGGACTTGAGCCAATGCTGTGCACTCGCAGCCAGAAGGCCAACCTGGGCTGCATCAGAAGCAGTGTGGACAACAGGTGAAGGGAGGTGGTTCTTCCCCTCTACTCCACTCTTATGAGTACTTGCAGTACTGCATACAAGTCTGGGGTCCTCAACACAAGAAAGACATGGACCTGTTAGAACAGGTCCAGAGAAAGGCCACAAAGATGATCAGAGCTCCTGTGAAGACAGGCTGAGAGAGCTGTTGTTGTTTGGCCTGGAGAAGAGAAGGTTTCAGGGAGACCTTCCAGTACCTCAAGGGGCTTTATAAAAAGGAGAGACAGGGACTTTTTATATGGGCAGATAGTGACAGGACAAAGGGCAATGGTTTTAGACTGATAGAGGGCTGGTTTAGTTTAGATGTTAGGAAGAAAAAGAGAATAGTGAAGCATTGGAACAGGTTGCCCAGAGAAGTTGTGGATGGCCCACGTCTGAAAGCGTTCAAGGCCAGGTTGGGTAGTTGCCAGGAACAACCTGGTCTAATGAATGGCATGCCTGCCAGGGCAGGGCTTGGAACGAGATGATCCTTAATGTCCCTTCCAACCTAAACCATTCTATGGTTCTATGATTAACCCAGGTGTGCTACCATCATTGCTGATGAGCTCAGCCTTTGCCAGCTGCAGGTCCATTTTGGAGCTGGCTGCCACTGACTATTGGACATGGGGGAAGCTTTTAGCAGCTTCTTACAGAAGCCACATATGTGGCCCTCCCACCTACAAAAACCTGGTCATACAAAAACAATACAGAAAATATCTTGGTAAACAGCATCCACAGGCATTGCCACAGGAATCTCTATTATTTGAAAAAAGCTTGGGAAGCATCCTAACATCACAAAAAGAACCCTGTAATAGGAAGAGGGGTGAAAAGATATGTTATCATCAAGATATAAGGACTAGGAGGAAGACACTAAGTACATGTGCTTACTCTGATTTTTCTTAGCACCTGTAATGTCAGGAGCAGTGTGGACTGAGGGAGATGATTGATCTCCAGATCAGGGGGATGGAGAGTAGCAAATTAGAGCAGATGTAGAGGTGAAGGACTGAATTCATCCTCGTAGGGGCCTTTAGGTACAATTTATGGGAATGATTTCCTACAGCAGTTTTAAAGGATCTAAATGGAGTATGTGGCTTAGAGAGGTCACAAACTAAAGGCCAAGCAGCCGTGACAGTCAGCTTTGAAGGTAAGCTTTGACGTACTCTTCCAATTACTTTTTTACCCAGTAATGGAAACAAATAGGAAACCATGCAAGCCTGCTGCTTATAGATGAGCCTGAGAATACACAGGCTACATCTGTATCATCTTCAGTAGAAACATCCATATTTCAGTTCAAGTTCACCCAGTGAAGTTGCTGGAGGAGTAAACCAGTGAAAATGCTCCATCTATCCCGTAGGCATTAGCTCATTTCCCCTGGCTGTCACTCACTGGTTTGCTCTTGTCTCCATGTGTTGTGCCACAGCTGGTCCTGCTAACCCCCATGCCACATGCTCCTCTTCTGTGTCCAGACCTGCTGCTCCAGCTACGAGGTGGCTGTCAGCCCATCACAGACAGAGTTGAGGCCACAGCCCTGCTGCCTTTGGTGGAGCAGTGTTTTTGGAGAAGAGGTGCTGGTAGTTGCTGATGGTGATGTTTAATCCTCTGAATCTTGGTTAGCAAACTCTAAGGCAGCTGGCAGCTTCCCAGACAAGTCAGCTTTCCAGGGCAAGAGTCTCCATCCGTGTCCAAAAGCACCCAGTTACCCCCAAACCCTACGCAAGGAGCAACATGAATATATATCCTCTCCTTTTCCATCCTCGTGAGAAGCTCTCACATCTGGACTGTACCATTCCCCTGTGAAATCACCTAATTCCTTTGACCTTCAGATCTGATGGCCCCATCTCCAGTCCCCACGAGTTGTGGAGCACAAATCCAGGACTGGGTTGGGTGCACTCAGAGCTGGGGGCTTGGCGAGCTCCTTTTTTTAATGCTCTTAAAATTTGAAGGCACCTTCTCCAACTGGCCTCATGGTTTTGGTTAGTGCAGGTTATCT
Organism: Pachycephala philippinensis; assembly: GCA_013397055.1. NCBI lineage: Eukaryota > Metazoa > Chordata > Aves > Passeriformes > Pachycephala > Pachycephala philippinensis. The sequence continues at coordinate 69,103 of VWZT01001753.1, forward strand.
GAATGACTGTCTGGAGCAGGCAATGGTTTTAATTTATTTTTCCGTGACTGTTTTCTGATTTAATGGAGGTTGCTGGGTTTATACTTGTTTTTTGCCAGTTTGACTATATCTTCCTATATATCAAAAGCATGCAGAGTTGCAGATAGACCTTTTTATGTATCATATAAATCTATTTAAGTGAATAAATAAATAAACACTTCCAAGTGGAGTAAGAGTGAAAGATTGCGTTGATGCTATTAGGAGTAGAAATATTTTGGAAGTACCACTATCAAATCATCTGTGAAAATGCCATGTAGGCACATGCACATACATAGCCCACAGAGAGTGTGTTTTCCTTGGGATAAATGTCAAAAATTCAGGCATCCATTTTCATTAAAGTATCTGACATATTCTTCAAATCCACAGTACTTGGCAGATACCAGAGCATCTTCCACCAATTCTAAAAAGATTTAAATAGCACTTTATTTATATTTAGCCTTCTGAAAGCAAAGTAGAGAATAATAAGATTATTTGATGCCTAGATCCTATAGGATTTTTTTCCTGGAAAAGACTGCTAGAAGAATAAGGCTAAATGAGTAGTACCCTAATCTGTTGTAGCTAATCTAATTTATGTTGCTATGTATCATGTTAACGACTCTAAACCAATGTGCACATTATATTTTTTTTTTCATTTGCAATTTGGCATTCTCAGAATAGGAGATGCAGAGACAAGGATAACCCATGTTTTCCACAAGAGATTCATGGAAACTGAAAAATAAGGTCTTTTAATATCTTTCATGATAACTGTTTTTCTTGGCTTAAGTGTAGGTTTTAAAAAATGGTGCTCATTGTTTTGCTTGTAGTTCTTTCATGCATGAACAATCATGCTGATGATGCATTTACTTCAAGTGAATTTTCCAATTGAAAAAGTGCTCTTGAGTAGTTTAAGTACTATGAATCACCAAAACCTCATCTAAGTCCCATAAAAGCACTGGCTGCAGAAAGCAGCCTTGGAAAGAAGACATATTTGGATTGTACTGCATGATTCAGCTGAATGGAAGTATATTTGGTCACAAAAGAAGAAGCTGAGGAACCTGACAGTTCTGTAAAAATGAAATTATAATCTGCTAGACAGACAGAAACTAACTGCTGCAGCCCCCTCTTATATGCCTCACTTGTTCCTCACAGGTTTGAAGCAGTGATTCTAAACGTGAGAACCTCAGCCCTTGAAACGCAGGATTTTTGTGGGGCATATTTCATTCCTTATCTCTTTTTTAACTTGTTACTTCACTGTTGTCTTCCTTTCTCCCTAGTTTCTCTTGTAGTATGACTGTTGGAAGTTCTCTTTTTCCTGGTATCACTGTCTGCACCCTTTGGACAACTAGTGTTTCTGATACAATATTTTCTTAGTATTAACAAATGCAGTCTATTTACTTCTTATATAATAACATTTTGACTGAAACCACTTTGAGTCGTAAGTATTTGTCAGGCAAACATTAGTGATTTTTCAGTTCTTTTGCAGCTTTTATTTAAGGCTACTTTTGAAAGCAGATAAAGCTATTCAGTAAATAACTGCTGTGTTTAAAAATTGCAAACTATTTAATGATAACTTCAAAATATTAAGCTATTGCCTTAGATTTTTTTTTTTAATTTATGCTGTAACTTAAGGTTACAAATTCTTAACAGTATCTTAAATATGTTGAGAGTTTAAAAAATTTAATGTAGCTTTCTGTATCTTGCATCATGACGTATTGTCTCGAGTGAGCAACACAAGTGTAGTGGGTTCCTTATGCTTGGAATTTCTGTCAGGATCCAAGGCCTTGGGGCCCAGATCTGGTCACAGACTGACGAACCCTGTAGTGAGAGGCTGAGAGGGTTGCTGTAGTCACAACATCTTTTCTGCTTGCTGCCACTTATGCAGATTGCTTGTTGCTGGAGCCTGGGATGGTGGATGGCTTCCATCTTGCCCTGGTGAAAGAAACTATTTTTACCCACATGAAGCCATGTAAAACATTTACATTTTGATTGGTTTTCTGAGAAAATATGGATACAGGTTAAGATGTTTAGTATGAGCTGGGGGAGTTTGCACAAGAAGTCTGGGCAGCAGTTCTGGCAGGCTGACCACTGATAGCCAGTATCAGTTTGTGATTGGCACTGCTCCTTGGGAATCCAGAGCAAGAGTACCTGAAATGCACCTTTAGGGTAGAAGATACCTGAGAAAATTTGATGGTTTATCTCATGTTTTATTTTTTGCCGACATCATTGGTGCACAAGCCTTACTTTGGAGATTAGCATTCTTGTGCTGTTCTTTGAAATAAAACACTTGGTGAAAGTGAAATGTAATTAAGTAGCTCACACCCTCTGCTGAGTTATTAGAACAATAACTGTAAAACAAGAAGAATAAATAAATTGCCTTTTGATCTCTACAGCTTCCTAAGCAACAAGGGTGGTATCTTCCCCTTCCTGTCTAAAAAAAATTAAAAATGCCTTGAGGGAGGTGTGGAAGGGAGGGAAGCTATATGAAACGTGAATGCTTAATGCCCATTGAAGAGAGAAAAATCAGAAGGTGCAGTTTTGCTACAAAGGTATGAAATAATCAATGCTCACTTCTAACTCAGCCTAACTTTCTTAAAGGTATGCCTCCCTTAAGTAAAAGCTGTGTTTTAAGAACATTTTCTTTGATTTACAGTTAAAACAAACCAAACTTCCATCCAGGTCCCCACACACACATAGAGGTGAAGGAGTGATTGTACACATCATTTGAAATATTGATCAAGCAGTTGAAATTTATTTGGAGAGAGAGTAAAAAAATTGTTGAGAAAGGCCTCTGTGCCTTGTTTAGCAAAATAGACTCCTGCAGTGGGACACACATGTACACCTGCATGACAAGCTCTCTTCCCATTCCAACAGAAAGCAAATTATCAATTTTGCATTTCTGTAATATTTCATGTTTACCGTTTCTGGAAACCCTTAATATTGCTGCAGAACAATCCAACTGTATGAAATTGGTGCTTTCTTGGGAAACACCATTCTGCTCAATTGCTAACCTTCTCTGGTTATTTTTACGCCAGAAATTTTGAAGTCACCGCTAGGACTTTTTAAACAAGCATGGTTGAGTGAGCTGGTGTTGTGCTGCCCAGTGTGCCACACACAGAGCATTTTCCCCATATCCTACTCTTGAAAATGAGTAGTTTAGGCCACTAAAAAAACCATCACCAAAAGTATTAGCAAAAACAGGTTCTAATATAAATTTGCAGAAGTATGGCTTAGCAGAGTTCAATGGCAAGGTTCATTCTATTACTCACTACATAAAAGAAGAATACAAAGGAAAATCAGTTTAGAATCAATTTAGAATGATTTACACTGAGACTGAGGATGCAAAAGGGCAAGGGTGCAAAAGGATAAGGGAGACCCTTCTGTTAAGTCACAAAGTTCATAGAGGACCCCCTTGCTTTCTAAACTCCTGAGAGATCCTAGATGTAGCCGAGTCCAATCTAAGTCCCATATTTGATCAATGATTTATGTCTAAAGGGTTTAGCAGCACTTAATCATTGACTAGTATTTATAAAGTGATCCAATAGGATTTACTACACTCACAACAACTACTTAATTATAGATCGAGGATGGCAACATTCATACTATACATGTTAGAGGGCATTTGGATCAATTCACAAATGCATACACACAGATGTAGAGGTGTATATATATATGTAAAAAGGTACCTGTTAAAAATTCCCCTTGAGTTCCGTGAAATACTCCTGCTGAATGTATGAATGCATTTCTCAAAGGGTGAGGGCTGAGCATCGGAAGAGTGGAGGGTATCAGCCCATGTCCCCATCAGCTTTTGGTGATGGTCCTTCAAGTATCACAAACTTGAGAGTTTGTGGGCTCTGAGAGGCATCCCACTCAGACAGAGGTGCTGGCACAGTCCACTGCAGTCCATAAGAGTTCAAAGGGCCACACTTAGGTCCCCTATTCATAGGGTCACAAAATGACTGACTTTAATCATTATGGCCATAATCCTGGCCATAACCCAAGTCGGTAACTACTGAAGTTTTTCAAAAGTCTGATAACAATGGTACCATTCCACTTGGGCTACAGTTCAGCTAAGTAATGTTCCAAGGCTGTCAGGGGATAATTGATTATCCCTTGTTCTCCACCTTAGTCAGGAAATGGATATCCTGGGTATGAACAGTGCCACTCCCAGCTTTGCAATTCGAGAGTTCCTGGTATGGTCAAGGAATGCTTCACTGCCCAACTCGTACAGTTAAGGGATGCTTCACCGCCCAGCTGGTATGGTCAAGGCTTAATGGGAATTGCTGGAGTCACAGAGCAGGTCCAAGGGGGCCATGAGGCTGTGGGAAATGCACCACCACAACCCACCCCATCACTTAACATCAATTCGTCTTGCTCCACAGAGTGATGACGGGGTCACCTCTTGCCTCAGGGCCTATAAACAGATTAATGCCATATTCCAGTTGTAATTTGAAGGAATTTTTGGTTGTTACATAATTTTTTAGGTTTTATTAAACATGATTGAGTAATATTACATATGTAAGGAGGACTTTGCAACTCTGCCACCCATCTAGCTATTTTCCACACTCTGTTCAATAACAAGCATAAAATAACATAAATAAATAAAATTACAATGGGATTCAATTTAGAGTTCCTGTTGGTGATGAGAACCACTCAAATAAGGTATCCCACTAGAGATGTTCTCCATCCTTCTTCACTCTTTCTAGGACATTTCTTGTCTGTGTCAGAATGAACAGTGCTTAGAGTTCTATGTCCATGGTTTTAGACATGTATGTTTTGCTTCTTGACTCAGGTGATCATTTTGTAGTAGTTTCTTCACCAAGGTAAAATTCATACCAGTAGGGGTAGGTGGTAAATCTTGATATGAGATGCAGTTAGTTTGCAACAATTAGTGGGTTGTGGCAGGAGCTGAATGGTTAAAATTGCATCCCAATTTGGCAAAATTACAGACACAGATATTTGACTGATTGCTTGTCTCTACAGTGGTGTTATCCGTAAATACAGAATCACAAAGAGTTCTCAAAATACCCCAAATCCATTTCCAACATATACAAGTACAATTTGAGGGTTTCGTCAGGATGTATTTCAAAATGACAAACATTTTGTTCAGTGTCAAACAAATGTCTTGGGCCGTAAGGGTATTACTTTCACAAATAAATCCCTGTTGTTTCTGAACAACACATGCACCATCATCAACAGGTCTGTGTGCATTTTGTTGGCCCCATAGTCTATGTTCTATGAGATAGAGTATGGTTTCATGCTGATTTAATCCCATCACAATGATTTGCTTTGTGGTATATCCCAAAGTATTGTATTCCACATCATATCAAAATGATGTCTCTTTTAGGTCCATTTAAAGATGGAATTTGTTGGTTTTCCTTTTCATCTGTACTAATCCTTTCCTGCCTACAAAAGGAGATGTTGTTGTGTAGTGCTACTGCTGATATATTTAGATCAGGTATAGCTACGTTCAGAATTACGTATGCATCAACCCATAGACACCCCGTTGTACACAAATTCCACATTTTGTGCTTAACAATAATGAAATCAAGTAATAGTTCTACATCATGTTTACCCGGAGGCAAAATGTGAGTATGGGTTGTGTAAAAGTAAAATTGAACCAACAGTCTGGTTCTGAGAATTTATAGCAAGATTTCTCATTATTTCTTGGTTTGAAAAAATCAGTATAGTGTATATTAATCTTGATGGGACTTTCTGGGGTAGATCCATTGATTGCCCAGCACCCTGTTTTTATTTTTTATCTCCTCCCCTAGTATTATAATTATTATTATGCTAATTCTTTTTCCATATAGTGTCTCCCATCTTCACTTATCTTCAAGATATACCTCATTTCACTGTATAAACAAAGTAGCAAGGTTTAAGCTTGCCTTATCTTTTGGCAGGATCCCCAATCTTCCAGTATAATGTAGTGCATGATACCAAGGCTTTTGTGTTTGATCTGGAGGGATTATATTGTCTCAATCAAGAGGAGAAACAAGCTGTTTTCATTGCTATCAATATAGATTCTTTTTCTGCTGTAAAAGAAAAGAAATAAAAGGTTTTGATGGGGAAAGTGGAATGGGTTATCCCTTTTGTGATGCAGGATAAATCCACTGTGCATTGATTCTGTATTTTTCAACACTCCTATCAGTAGCTTCCCAAGCAAGTAAGCCACAGGGTTTAGTCAGAGTCATAGGCACAGTTCCCATTTGTGGTAAATTTACCATAACGGGTTGTTCTGGCTGCAATGCTATCCGATATTTTCTTTCATTAGAAGGTAAAGCATCACGTTCAGCTTTTGCAAAGAATGCTTGACTCACAGACTGCCAATTATTCAATTGATGAAGCGCTTTGGAAAGTCAAGTATCCCACTGAACATTGTGTGTCTTAAGGCTCCTTTTCAATAATCCCTTAGGTCGTTCTACCATCCCATTTGATTTGGGGTGATTTGGAGTGTGTAATACCCATTTAATTTCTTCTTGCTTGGCCCATCCTTCCACCTCTTTACATGAGAAGTATGAGGCAACATTACTTTAAATGGTATGGGGAGTAAGTCAACTCAAGAACCAAGATCATAACCCCTGTACTCTCATCCATCAGCCTTTCAGCTCTTAGACACCATAGGTAAGCTGGAAGTCTACTGCTACACTCTGTGAGGATAGGTTGGTAACCTACAGAGGGTTTGAATGGCCTGATTCAGTCAATTTGCCATGTAGCATGTAGACCATAAAGTTTCCCTTGACTGATGTGTAGGGTGATGCTTTAGCAGGGTGATCTGATTGTAATTTTAAGCTGCATTGAGGACATTCTGTAAGAGTAGCTACACAAGTTTTCCAACCTTTGCTCTGTGCAGCAAAATAGCGTGCTGATTTACCAGTGTGACCTAATTTCTGATGTGGCTATTCTCCCAATTGATACCACTCAGGATTTAAAGAGTTCCCTATTTTTATCTCCCTAATTTTAGTCAATTCATCCACCTTTTGATTCCAGCTTGTGGCTGGTTTATTACCCTTGGCATGAGCTTTCCCCCATTCCATTTTGAATGATGTTTCCCTGTCTATATCAAGAAGTAATTGCCAGTCTTGAGTTCTCCAAACTGAAGATCTGCCTACTTCCCAGTTCAGTTATTTCCATTGACTGAACCATTGTGTGATGCCTATCCACGCAGCATAGGACTCCACATATATCATTTTTCCTCCATTTTGTGCTGCCAAGATAACTGCCCTTCATTTTCCTACTTGTGTACTACATTCACCTTCTATCATTTGTTTGCCAGTGTCAGTGTTTAGTGCAGCAGCTTTACATTGCCACTTACCATTTATCCTTTTTGCTGAAGCATCAGTGAAACAATTTGAAATAGGTTTCTGGAAGTACCCTGTTCAGCAAATCCCCATTCCGTTATGACAGGGTCATGGGGGTGTACTGGTCCCAGTGATTGATGGTTTTAATTCCTGTATTAAGGTTTTGACTGCCTCTTCATGTTCCGAATTCCTCCTCTGCAGTTTTCCCATTCATGAAAGGGGATATAATGTGCAAGCAGTGGTAGAAAATCCAGGCACTTGTTTTCTCCAATATCCTTGAGTTCTCATTAGCTTTTGTAACTCTTTCCTAGATTGGGATGACTGCGGCTGTTCTGTTTTTCTTAAGGTGTCTGGAAAAATTACCACACTGCCTGCTATCCACCAAGTACCCAAAATCTTTGCTTCTTCATTTGGCCCTTGACATATTTTTCAGGTGGGATCTCAACTTCTTTATGCAGTGCTTGCACTGTTACTGATGCTTCCCCATCTTTTCAGGTGAATCTCCTGCAATTAGAATATCATCTATATTAACATAATGTCACATCTTGAGGAAGTGAATCTGTCTGTAAAAGTTCAGCAAGTTTAGCAAGCACAGCATGAGCAATCATGGGTGAATGTTTATACCCCCTTGAGAGTCTGCTAAAGGTACGTTGTACACCTTCCCAAGTAAAAGCAAATTTATCTTCCTGTAAGGGGACCATAAAGATCATATCTTTTCTGTCTAGTGCTGCCATCCATGGATGTGTGGCTACTTGTAGTGTGGCAGCTGGGTTTGCAGCATTGGGTACTGCAGCTGTTGGTGGGGCTGTGTTGGAATTTAAGCACCAATAATCCATAGTAAGTCACCGTCTTCTGTCTTGTTTTCAAACTGGCCAAACCAATGAATCACGTGAGGAGTGGGTTCTGGAGATAGTCTGTCATTTTCTCAAATCAGTTATAACTTCCTAAATTCTGTTTCATGCTGCAACAGAAATTGAGAGGGGTTGGGGGGTGTCAGTGGCAGGTGGAAGTGGGCTGTGGGTGGAATGCACCAGCACAGATGTTCCATACAACTCTTCTTCAACCCTGTTTTCACAGCTGCCTCATCCATCATCTTCTACACTCTTCTGGGTTTTCCACCTTACATATCTCTCCAACATTGTGCTTCACTTGGCATAGGTGGGGCCTGGTGAAATGGAAGGACCAAAAGGATGAGAGGAGCCAGGATGGGAGACACAGGGTCTGGTGAGTTGTTAGAAGATTGAAGCAGACTGTGAAACTTGACTCTTCTGTCCTTTACAAACTACAATTGTTTGTGCAATACTGGTGGCATGACTTAAATCAGAATCCAGGAAGTGACCTGCCTCAAAGATCACTTTGTTCGAAATTTGGAGTTTGTCATTGTTTAGGCAGAGGAACAAAATTACCTTGGGCTACTGCAGATTGTGGCTGAGCAGAGCAGAGCAGCCAAATTGACAGTGGTGCTGTGGTTGTGGATACTAAGGCAGCTGTGGCTTTAGTTTATCCACAAGCATGAGCACTGATATCTTCTGTGAAATACGGATAGTTAGCACTGAGGGAGTGCTCCAAAGCTCTTCTGGAGACATTGATCATGCACATTACAAAGTGCACAGGAGTGTGTCAGCTTAAAAGAGTGCTGCTTGATGACCGATGAAGTTGACCAAATCTCACCTTCAGAGGAAGCTGGAGATGAAAACAAGTAATGAAATGTGTGCCAGATAAGTTACACAGGATAAGCCTGGAAAATGATAAACGCAAAGCTTATCTTTAGAAAGCAGGGAAAGGAAGAGCTGGAGACTAAAGGAACAAATAATCAAACAAGCTGCAAGGACAAATGGGATTTGTCAAGTACAAATTGTATTAAACCAGCCTAATTTCTTTCTGTGACAGGATAACAGGCCTTGTGGATTAGGGAAGAAGGAGTAAGAGTCCGTAAATCACAACTTCAGGGAAATTTTTGTCACGGTTACACATGGAATTCCCATAAGCAAGCAAGGAAAATACACTCTGGGTACATCAGTCCTAAACCACTTCAAAAACTAAAGGGAATAATTAGTAGATCACTGTCACACTGAAGCATGTTTCAAGAGAGAATGTCCCAGAGATCTCTCATGGACCTGGTATTTCTGAGTGTTGAGTATTCATTCAGAGTAAATTTCAGTGAAACACTGCTGATGAAGTAAATAGCATATTGATTAAATTTGCAGAAAACACCAAGCTAGGAGAGCTGCACACAGTTTTCAGAACAGAATTAGGATCTAGACTATTGGTGTCTTGAAGAAGGTGATAAGAAAAAACATTGGGTGAGTTCATAAGGAAAAACCCTACACTCAGAAAGGAGAACCTGCACTCCAAACCCCACAAACCTGGGAATAGCTGCAACAGCATAAAAGTCATGGAGAAGATCTGGAAGTTACAGTGAATATGAGTTGATGATATGGCAAAAAGGCAAACATCGTACTGAGATGTATAAAAAAATGCACTTTGTCTGCAGTGTAGACGAAGTTTTCTTCCTCTGCTCAGTGCAGGTGTGGTGTTCAGCTGGAGAATGGTGTTCAGTTTTGAACACTGCTAGCACTTAAAGAAAGATGAAGGTGAGGGAAGTAAGGTGGATCTGGAAATTTTCTTCATTCTCCTCTAAACAAGATTAAAGGGACAAGGCTTTTTTGATCTAAAGTCGCTTCTTTGAGAACATTTTGCCAGTTGTGCAGAAGAGTGAGATGCCGTTCCTGATAAATGATAAACTCTTTTCTCTCTGTAACTTTCTCAGCAGCCAAGAATTTACCAATTCTTTCATTAGAGTCACCTTTGTCTGAGGAATAAAGACATGTCAGAAGACAACCTGAGGTTGTATGGAGTCCTTTCCTGTGATCATGTGTTAAAAGCCAACAGGATTGTGAATTGAAGATAATTGTATGCACAAATGAGCTAAAGACCCATGTGACAATTACTAATTCTAAATAAATAAAGGTCTAATTCAATTTTTTGGTAAGGTAACACTAAATGCAATAGAAGAAAAGACTATTTTCTTTCTCAGCTTTTCACAGGTAAGTTAGACTAACCCTCCCTGCGTGCTTAGCTTGACTTCATCAAGGCTGTTGGCAAGTATGTAAATTAAAGGGGATGGACAAGCATGGGTTTACAAGAGGCACTAAATGGTATCAGTAGAGTAAAACCAATACATTCTTGTGCCATGTGATGTGCCAGCACTCGTTTAACTGCAGTCTCTTTGGATTCCCCCATTTTGATCAGACTCGCGGATAGGCAGAGGTGCAAGTCTTAATAAGTACAGTGTATTTCTTTCTTGAAGACTTAAGATCACTGAACATTGAGCACCTCTTGTCATTAAAAGTAGAGGTTTTTCAACTGGGTTCCTTCTTGTCTTCTGGAGCCAGGAACGTTGTACATGTAATGCAATAATATGGAACTCCCTGTGGCAGAAGTACCACAACAAGGAAGGAAAAGGCTGCTGAACCTTCGTGGTTCCACTGAGTCCCTGGTGGAATCACAAGACAGTAAGTTAAAAACCCAAACTGATTTCAGGTTTTTGAAGGATCTATTTGGTGATTAAAGGTTTTGGGTCTTCACTGAAGCTTTTGATAATATTTTTGACATCAAAACTCTCTCATAAAGATGGATGTATAACATCAATAAGAGGAATGATTTTTGCATTGCCAGCCTGTTCTTTGCAGTCACATGTTAAAGGTGAAATGCAGATATTTTCTGTCAATCTGTGGCTTTTGAGAAAGTACCTAGCCTCTACTGAGTCACTTATCTTTGCTGCTATCCTATCATTAATAGTTATATGTAAAAAATATAGGTGCTTCTCTCATGCAAAAAGGAATCCCAATAGCACATTAAGGCTCTCCAGGCTTCAGTTCCAATCTTCTACCACTTTCCATGGTGTGTAAATAAATTCTGGTGTCTGTAAAGGTCAGGTTGAACATATACAGATTGCAATTAAAAAATGGTTTGAGGTGCACTTGTGGCTCCTGGACAACATGTCAGCAGGCACGGATCTGCAGCTCACACTGAATGGCACGTGCTGAATTTCAGACCATGATGTAGCTGTGATACATATCTACAGATATGATAGACACAGACTGCACTAAGAAATAACACCTTTTTTTTCATGGAGCAACTGAAATAGCTGGGAAAAATACGTTTTCAGGCACAAATTTCTCTGCAGATAAAAAAACTAGGAAGCTTTTCTGTGTTTTCACAACCAAGTAACAGGTCTAACCAAAGGTATCATCTCTCCTGCTAGGTTTGCCCCGCTGCAGCCTGGGCAGCAGGACTTGACCGTGCTTGCTGTGCTGGGACTGTGCTGGCAACTGCAGTGGGATCCTCCATGGGGACTGTGGTCCTCCCAGACACAGCGGAAGCAGGACCAGGCAGGGATGTGGCAGCAGCCAGTGAGTGAGGCAATAGAAGGAGAAACCTCACATTTGCCCCCACAAACCCCATATCTATCCTGCAAACCCCATCAGGCTTTAATTTCCCTTCAGGTGCCCCAGCTTTGTCCCTGGTTTGGACAACATCCTGCCATCTCTACCCAACCAGGCTTCAGCCCCGTTACTCTTGTTCCATCTTTCCAGAAAGCCCACTCACCACGCCAGCAGCAGCGATCACCCAGCAGCCACCTGCTCCATTGTTGCCAACAAGCAGCCATCACTTGCCACAGACACCAAAGATGAAAAAAGAGGAATGCCACAGCTCTTCACTGAGTACAAATGCAAAGTATTTCTTTCCAGAGAGAGAAGTTATAGCAGAATAAATCATACAACTGCAAGATTGATTCAAAAGTGCTAAGAGAGGCAACACAAAATATGAGCATTCCCTCTTAAAGTAAAAATAAGGGATTTAAAATTATGAAAGGGGTCTAAGGAACTAATTTTAAAAAGGGCAAATATTTTAAGTCACATGCTACTTTTGCAGGCTTGCTGACTTCACCTTCTGAACGCTTTGCTCAAGTCCAGAAGTACTTAATGTTCTGCATTAACTAGACTGTATTTCCACAAAATACAGCCTAAGTACTGGTTTTTGACCTCCTTCATATATTTACTTAGACATGAACTTGTGGTAAATGCAGAACTGGGAAATTTTTGAATGCTGAGTCAAAGTTATAACGAGGAAAACAATAGAAGTGATAAGAAGACTGGTGTGTACAGAGAATCTGTTTCACCCTGGAGCTGCTTCCACCTCTGTCGTTCCCTGTGTACGAGTCTGGGGAAATGGTGTCTGTACAAAAGCACCAATTTCTACAGCAAGCTGGTGTTCAGCGAGTGAGGCGTTGCACAAGGTGGTGCTGGTAATCCGGAGGCTGTACACCCCAGAGGCTGATTTTCGTGAAGCAAAAAGTGTCGTCCTGTGCCCAGAGTAAGGGCTTTGCCTTGCAAACAGCAGCTCTGTGCCCTAGCTGGTGCCTCAATCCCTTTATTCAAGGAAGCCAAAGCAATATTGTCCTCCACTGGTCCTGAAACTAGTTTAACTGCTAATGTGAGTTGGACAAAATCTTTGTTGGTACCACCAGGGGCACTTTGAAACCAGAATCTGACTCAGATTTCTGGGATGTTGGTGTTGTTCCATCTGTGCTAGGAGCTTTTGCTTTTCAGTCCCAGCTGTGGCAGGGGCAATCATTACGAGTGGCACGGCATGGCTGCGCAGCAGGAGCGGGGTACAAGCAGCATCACCTCCTGCGAGGGATCTTTGGTCAGGACATCTGTGGCTCAGCTTTTGCTCAAAGCAGATAGAAACTTCACTCAGCTCGACTTCTGGCATTGTCCAGCCTGAGCCTGCCCAAAGATTGGATTTGCTGTCGACATTGAACAGTGACGTTGCCATCAGGTAAAAACCTGCAGGTCCACTAAGCATTTCAGATTTCTAAAGTTTGTGGTGCTGTGTTGAATACCTGTGTTTTCAACTATTATGTCTGCTGCTTCTCACTGCTGGCTGAGGAGGAGGTGAGGTATGGAGGTTACAAAACCTCAAGACCTTGCAGGTGTCAGAGCTGGCTCCAAGGTGTTGTTTGGCACCCAACAAAGCCAGCCTCACTTCAATAACTCAGCCAAATACTGTCATCCAACAGCTCCATGCTAACAGCAAGGGGGTTTAAATACTTTCCCTCGTGCTTTGAGGACCATCTGAGCACTGCAGGCAGCAAAGCAGGCTGCAGGTTTATTCCTTGGGAGCATGGAGTGAAGGTGTGTGGCATTGGTGGGTTTCACCTGTGTGCTGGTGGCACAGAGGAAGTCTGTTAGGTGACAGGGATTTCTGGTGTGGTGAGCAGAAGTGGGAAGATTAACTGTCCTGGCATTTAAGTGACCAAAATTAGGCTTCCCGTGAACAACCCTTTGAAATAAATAATAGAAATTCACACCTATCCGGGTCCTACAGCTTTTCAGACTATTTGGGGCAGGCTGAAATTGGGTGTGTAAATCTCCTTGAGTACCTTGGGCACTCTGCGGTTGTCTTCAGGAGCTCAGGCAGTTGCTGGCTTTGCCTCCCTAGTTCAGTCTTTTAACCTGCTGTTCCCAGCATCACCTCCATGAATAAAAATGTTCCTGGTTTGCAAGGCATGCTTCCCAGAAAATTACTCTTCTAAGCACCCACAAATCTTACTTCTGTCTTGATACACCTAGAATAGCTGTGGGAGATAAGTCCAAGACCACTGTGAATGGTCCAAGTATGAAAGATTTTAATATTGATACATTTATTGTGACTTATCGCACATCAGAAAAACTTATTTAATTTCCACCATTGGTTTCTTTCAATGAAGTTGGAAGAGGTGCATGGGAGCAGCTTGGATGTCAGAGAGGTTTTTTGCAGACTTAAGGACTTAATTTTAGAATAATTTCCAATAAGTTGCTAGGAAAGATTATGGGCTGAGGGTTTTTGCAGGATATTAAGAATTATATCACCCCTTCCAGAGCTATCTGCAAATCCTGTGCTGGTGTGATAAATAACCCCACACTTGTCAAAAGACAGGGAGAAGCCAATGTCCTTGCAAACTAAGGGAGGTCTGTTTTCCAGACAGTGAGGTAGTGAGAGCTACAGTTGTTGTTCTAATGCTGTTAATGGGTGACTGTATGCTAATTAGTCAGATTAACTAAGCGGATGAGTCATGCACTAACCCTTCTTGAGAGAAAGTGCCCATTTTGAGATGCTAAATGAGAACATAAATGCAATCAGGTAGAGAATTCTTGAAAGATAAGACGAGAGCAGACCTGCTTGTTAATGGAGTCAGTGAAATTAATTCTGCTCTGGAAAGGGGTGCACATTTTCATGTTCAGGGTTCATTTTAATGGGGAAGGGTTCAAAACCTTCAGATCTATACAAAGCATTTTACTAAGTAGCTTTAATGACCTAACATAATCAAGGAGATTTCCGATATTCTCTGTTATGTTTGCACCTTCAGAAAGATTTCTTTCTTTTTTCTTTTTTTTTTTCTTTTTAATTAGAGGCATTCGGATGTTTCAAATGAAGACGAAACTATAATATTGTGAAAAAACACAAAGCCCTCTCATCTGTGATTGATGGGAAAGTATTAAAAATGTTTATTGTGAATGCTCAAGCTATTATACAGAAGAACTGCATCCTTGCCACATTTGAGAAGTCGGCATCAATGCTGACAGGGACCACAGGTGTGGTTCTGCCGTGGTGTTGGGAGTCACCACTGAGGGTAAGACGGCTGGGTGCCCTTCTGTGGAGAAGATCTGCATCCTTTTTTTGGTGTGTGCGATCCCTTCCTGTCAAGGTGGCCACCCACTATGTGTGTGTTAGCCTATTTTTACATTTTTTTTCTTCATTACTCATAACACTGCAGGCATTAAGGAAGTGTAGCAGTGGTGCTAGCAGCCATCCCACACCGCCTGGGGTGCTTTAGGTCCTGAGCTAAACAGGGCTCAGACAGCAGGGAAGCTGAAAGTCTCTGCTCTGAAATCCCGATCAGCTTCCCAAGAGCCTGACATGGTGAGGGAGGAAGCACCGGACCTGGCTCCCAGTAGCTGTT
The DNA here is from genome assembly GCA_013397055.1 of Pachycephala philippinensis. NCBI lineage: Eukaryota > Metazoa > Chordata > Aves > Passeriformes > Pachycephala > Pachycephala philippinensis. The sequence continues at coordinate 84,430 of VWZT01001753.1, forward strand.
CAGTGATCAAGCCTGTACATGGCATTTACTGATGGCAGTCCCCTCTGGGACTGTGAGGCTTGTGGGGACATGCTGCATGTGCCCATGGGAGCCCGTGGGGAAGTCGGTCAGTGCTGCAAGGAGGCTGATGCCGGGAAGAAGTTCTGAGGGAATGATGCCCAGGGGGGTTCTGTGGTCCTCCGAACCCCATGAAAAAACACAGGCCTTGCCACAACCCTTGGGCACTGAATCCACCATGAAAAGATTTTGCCTTAAGCTTGCTTTTGAACATGTTCTGTTGACTCATCATTTGCCAGAAATAGCCTTTTTTCCTAAAGTTTTTTGACGTTTCCAGTCTGATGTCAAGGCAGCAGCTTGGCAGTAAGACTGCTAGAAGCCCTGGTTCCACAACCCTGCCTTATTTTCTAATCCAAACTCTTCCCGGTGCCACTGCAAATGGCCACCAGTTTCCAGCCCAGAGGTGGCTGCACCGAGGTGATTGGTGAAGTGATCCCTTTATATATTTTCAATTCTCTGAAGTGCCTTGAGGCTTGCAAAAGGCACTATATAAATCAATTAATAACAGTATCAGAGGTCAGTCAGCCAATAAGAATACAATTTAGTTTAATGAGAGATAAATAAGACAGACAGAGTGAGAGGGAAAGGGAGCTACAAGGCTACAAGCTGGCTCTAAATACTCCAGCTCCTGGCTTTATCACAGTGATCATCAGAAACACAGAAGATAATTGTGTCATTGCCATTTCTTAGTCCAGTGTAATATCTATTACTGGTTTTGATGTCTTACTCAGCTCTGTACCAGTATGATTTTAGGAAGAGTGTACATTATTTTCATGAAAACAAATATGAGCATGAGGAAGCATTTTTCCCTTGCGTGCAATTCCTACTAAAGAATTTACATTCTTCTAATTTACTGGTTTACTGCACCACTTAGTGCACTCCTGAGATGTGCAGAATGTCCTCGCAGTTAAGAATGTGCAGATGAAATTTACCCTTTTTGCACTGAATCACTCACTCTTCCCTTGGAAGTCACCATGCTCTTTCCTCCCTCTAAATCTCCTTTAACCACTCTAATAAAAGAACAGATTATTCTGAATAGCTACAAAATGGATCCAAAACGGATGGTTGGCAGTTTATTTGGATTTTAGGGTACTTATATATTTTTGCAACCAGTCTGGTACTAAGTAGGTGAAAGGAAAGACTCTGTTTTACATTTGATTCTTCCATTTATATGGGACTGTGGATGTAGGAATGAAAATTCTCTGTTGTAGCCCCAGACAAAAAGCTGGGCTACACCACCATTATCAAAGCAGTATTTGTGAGGTTGCCAGAAGATGCACAGGACATGGAGCAATAACCCTGAGGGGGGCAGGCCTGTGTGGCTAAACAAGGAGGTGTTCCACATTCGTGCCGCAGCAGAACACAAGCAGCACAGCCCATCGCTGGGTCTGTGTCCACACGGACCTGTTGGAATGCACTGAACGGCTCCTCGGGCCCCACTGCCCGGGGAGTGAAGCCTGAAGAGCTGTCAGGGAAGGCAGCAGCTCCTGTCCAGCCCCTGCATGTGCCCTTCCTGTGGGTGTGGAGGGAGCCTGTGCGCTGGTAGGCATTGGTACATGGAACATTGCTAGGGAGTGTTCCAAGGCTCGGTATTAGAGAAACAGCCATCAGCAGCAGAGCATGAAACATGTATCTACAGTAGAATTAAGTGGTATGAAGCACTCATGGTGAGCAAGTCCATAGCTGTAGGGCAAGGCTGACTTGGGTTCAGATTTGCCGCAGTTTAGTGTAGCATCATTACATGCAGAATCGTCTCACCTGGTTATTCCTAGAATCTTCTCTCTTTTTTCAGCTGTGTCTGCACTCACTGCATCTCTCTTTGTCTGGCAGTTGCCTACATCATGCTCCAAGGGGGTACTTGTTCAGACCTCAACCTGTGGCCATGGCAAAGGCAGGCAAAGGAGGAAAACAGACCTTCCTTAAGCTCTTTCACAGGAATCCAAAGCCAAACGGCCCTGACTTCAGGCACATCAGCGCTTCCAATGCTGCACCCCCAAAAATCCCATTTACATTTTTGAGTCCTTTCACGTGCCTCAAAACAGCAGCCTGTTCAAATCTGGGGCTGTCTGCTTCACACTTAGGTAATCCATTTTCAGCCACTCAGACCTGGACATGAAAACATTTCTTCTGCAAGGGGGACTGCTCTTTGTTCTCTCTCCCCCATGCCAAAAAAATCCAGCCCTGAACACTGTGACAAAGGATTAGCTCAAGCTGAGGCCAGGCTTTAATGTAAATAGCCAGACAGAGAACAGAATGGCTTCTTTTATCAAACTTAACATCCCAAAGCTCTACTGATTTCATTGTCATTATGGTGGTGATTAATTTGACCCAGAGTACTGCCACCCACTGTTAAAGCCTTCGCTGCATCCCTGTTGATAGCTCTCATGACAGAGATTACAGTCTGCCACTGCGTTGTCCATAATTAGTACTTGTCAAAATGAGATTTGCCTATGGTAGCCCACTGCTCATGAGAAACCCATTCAAAATTAAACATGCTTTGGAAAATAGGGGACAGTTCATCCTCTAATTGGAACCAATAAGTACAGAATGACAACTCTTTTTCTCATCTGTTAAGTGTTGTTCCAGGTCTTAAAAATGATTTTGTGTGTTCTCTCCATAGCTATCAATAAGTGCCCTTCGGTGAGGTATGAGGGTGTTGATTCTGTTCTGCAGCTGGGTCCTAAAATGTTTGCACAATTAATTCCCCAAAGCAACGTAGTTTAATTACTTCATCTGAAACAGGGACATGATCAGGGCGCAGTGGCAGTCCCTGACACATGGCCAATGCCAGCCCTGCTGCCCATCCATGAGTGACAGCGGGCCCTGGGGAAGGCCAGGGCTGGGCACAGCCTGGGGAATACCAGGAGTGACACCAGGGAGGGGGCATTTGGAAGAGCTGTCGCATATCTCCAGGGAATGGAAGAGAGAAGAGGGAGTGAAGCCACACAGCCTGTGGCCTGCCCGATGGGGTGGCATGGAAATGTGATGTTTGTAGTGACTGGGGTGTGGGTTAGTCCAAGGCTTCATTCATCGGTGTTTTGGGTTGGACTAGGCATGGAGTCTAATACACAATTCACTTTGCAGACCAAGGCTACAGCTCTTTGGGGTTTTTTTCCCCACTGTAAGAGGAATGGCCAGTGCTATTGCAACCCTGAATGCAAAGATTTAGTTACTAGATCCGGTATCACTAAGGATTGCAACAAATGGTTTTCTGATTAAACTCTGAACTACAGGGCCAGGGATGGAGTAAGTATCCATGTTGGAATCAACTGAAGTTGATGTCCAATGACATTTTTTACAGGACAAGCAGGAGAGCTGGTGTTTTTCAGAAGCATGAATACATCCATCTATGAAAATAACTGCCCTGAGCAGCTGCCTAAAAACAAGAGGAGGGGATCCAGAGCACAACACCCTTGTGACAGTCAAAACAGACCATTGTTGGAGAAATATATCATTTTGGTTCAGGTACTGGAAGTGCTCAGCAGCTCTTGAAACCAGTGGAATATATAATGGCAAAAGTGAATGCTTGGAGAATAATTCACAAGAGGTGATGATCTGCCAGACATAATTCTTCACCAATATCTTTCATTTTATTCCACTAGAAGAAGCAAAAGAGCTTAAAAGACATCAGTAATTTTTTTTCTGAGTGCCCAGCCACTGATTCAAGTGCCACACTTTCCTACAGCAGGTTAATTAATCTTTACACAGTCCTGTATGTAAACTCCATTCACCAAAGCTGATTGGACTCCCTACCTGAATCTTGCACAGCCAGATGACACCTTTCATCCTTATCTTCAGTGGAAGTGCTGGTAAGAAGTGGATGTTTTGCCTGGAACAGTACCAAAATATCAGTCTGATCAGTTCTGACTTGGGCAACTTATAGGGAGGCTTCATAGGGATGGAAAGACCTCACTACAAAGCTTCACCCCATTGCAACCCCAGGCTGCATTACTGTAAGTTAGACAGAAACCTCCTGGTCACTGTGCAGCTGAAGATGTGGGCCAGGTGGAGATCAGCTAAAAAGGGAAAACCAGAACTGCTGGTAGATGTAAATTCCATAGTCAGGGAGAGACTGAGTCACAGGCTTAGAGAAAAGTGAAGACTGGTAGTCTTTGGGTTTGCAAAAAAGATGTTACGAAGAGTGGGAATAAACAGTTCTCCTTACCCACTGAAAGCAGAAGAAGAAAAAGCAGCTTTGGAGATTCTGTCAGTTGTGAAAGTTTTAGGTTATTTAATCGTGGACTTAGATTTTTGGAAAATATTTGTTTTCTATTTTAGGTTTTTCCTGGAATCACCTCTTTAAACTAATGAGACATTTAAGCTAGGCATTAGGAAGCATTTTCTGATGATGACGGTGACTCCATCCCGTCACACATGGCTACGAAGGGTAGGCGAGTCAGCAAATGTCTGCAGGGAGCGCGCCGGACATCGCCGGCCCCGCCGTGCTGTGGGGGAGGCAGGGGATGACCTTGGCAAGCCCCAGCCAGCCCTGTTCCCTCTCACTCCGGCAAGTCTGAAGATTTACTTCCACCCTGAAGGTAATCAGTCAGTCGTGATTTTGACCTACAGTTTAATGTGCTCTCTTGCTATAGTTACAGACATCCTCCTTCTGGTTATGCTCCCTGCTGTGACTAATGGCATCTTTGCAGTTAAAGAGGTGGTTTTTAAAGAAAAACATCCAAGTTTCAGTGCTGTTACTGAGTTAACAGTTTTAGCAAAAACAATGGCACAGCAGTCCTTGCTATGGCCTATGAACTTGACAATTTTTGGGTACAAATGTGTACATGTATATTTGTACACCTTTTGCAAAACCCCTACATACACAGGAAGCAATGACTTTTCTGCTAGTGTTTATGCAAAGGATCATCAGTGTTGGTATTCACTATTCACAGTGAAGTACATGTAAAGTTCAGCCTCCATTCATCCAAAATAGTCTTGGTCAGACAAAGTTTTTTGAAAACTGAACTGTTTTGCACAAATGAAAACAAAAATGGAAATGAGTTTGCAAAGAATCGGGAACTGAATACCACACAACATACTGAGATCTTAAGGAAGCTTTACAAATCTGATCCTGCACGTGTGATTTTCTGGAATATTTTTAAGGCTGACATGAGAAACCATTTTTTAAAGACAAAATCATAAGAATTTTAAGGATATTTTGCAAAATACCTCAACCATTCATAACTATTCCTTTGTAAAACACTGCAATGATTGAAGGTAATTCTCCAAACTCAAGAACAGTGTTTAGATTTAATGATGAGACCCCTTTAAATAAATAAAAGAATTTTTTTTGTCTGTGTAGATGCTGACAAAGATTTCGGGAAAATGCTACATTCATTTAAAGCTCCTTCCCTTCTTTTCACTTTCTAAATAGGTTCCCTGTATCTGTTCACCTCTAAGCCCAATTAAATTCAAGGGCAGCAGATCACAAAACCTAATGCTACTTGACCAAAATTTCTACTCTGTGTGGCAAGAAAATCAGCAGAAAGTAGCTCAAGTTTTTCTTTTCTTTGCTATATAAGACTGCAGATGTCATTTGGATACTAATTGAAGTCATTGCACAATCATGTTAGATGCCCTGTTCTCATTCAGGATGTGGCAGGTAACATAGTACCTATGTTCTTCAAGAAAAGATCAATGACAAAAAGGTAGTTTTCTGCTGCAGGGAGAAGACAGACAATTAGAAAATCACTATTTGTATTCAATCTGTTTACACTGGTTGACCACATCTCTTGCAAGTGCACATTTCTCTCCAGCTTCAGAAATACACAAATATATCAGCACCAGAAGTCTCCTCTCGTTTTAGTTTGCAATTCAGGATTGCTTTATTAATCAACGCAAGATGCATTCATTGAACTGGATTAATCCTGCATAAGTAATTTTGAAATTTCCTGCTGAAGTTATTTTTCATTTCTGGGAACAAATCATTTATTTGGATTTTCATATATCAGGATCACAGAGATTTGCCACAGTCAGATTTTAATTTTAGTTACATCTGAGCTGGCTTATATATTAGGGTGCATAGTTTTGCATGAGAGCATCTTCTAAAATCTGTAATTGGTGTGGAACACTGACATGCACAGAATACATCTGACAAGGTCCAGAGAGTTAGGTTCAGTTTCGCTGATCAACATCTATGCTGCAGATTAACTGAATCTTTTATAGCATTACAAGCCCTCCAGAATTCATTAGTGTGCTTTCCCTTCCTGCAAACCACTCTGACCTCCAGTGCTGCCGTCACCGCTTCCTTGGACAGGACCTGAGAGGCTGAAACACTGACTCTTTTCCACTGCTGCACTAATAATAGAAATTAGAAATGTGTATCTTAAAACTGCCCTGGAGTGTGAGCATTGGCACTTACCTTGGCCTTTTAGCACCGCTTGGGATTTCGATCTCCTTTGTCCGTTCCAGAAGGCTCTGTTTAAATTGAAATATGGTCTCTCCCTTAAAAGCAAGGGAACTAGAGTACTTTATTGATGAGTGATTATAATACAATAGAAACCAGTATATATAATGAGGTTTGGCATGGATTTTTCTCAGAAATTGGCTCACAGATGCAGCTAGCAGAGTAAACCATTGTATTAAAAGCAGCAAGGGGGACAAACATGAGGGAAAGCAATGCCAGCTTTTGGGAGGTGGGTACACAGTACCTTCAAAGACAGTGCTGTAACTAATGAAAAGCATATTTTTCAAATGCCCTCTTTGTCATTCTTATGGGCATGGGTGCAGGTTGCAAGTCAACAGCAAGTCAGTCTTCTCAGACTTCTCGGCCAGTGGATGGGACCACTTCATACCTCTTCAAAATGTTCCTCCTGTGGCCAGGGAAGTACCCAGCTCAAGACCAGGGAAGTACCTTCATTCACCAATCTGTTGTTTTCCAGGCCCTGCTCTGCAAAAGTACCTAGGCAAGTTTGTTATGCTGAAGACAAAATGGAGAAGATTAAGGTATGGCAGGAAGGACAGCAGAGAAAGGGAACTATGGAACAGTCCATGTGTCCAGGTCCCAGAGATGACTCTCATCAGAGAATCAGAAGGGGAAAGGCACTTCCCCCTCCAATGCAGCTGGGATCAGGAATTGTGACTCATCTACTTTTCTTGTGCTTCCCACCACCAGCATCAGCTGTCCTCCCCTGTCACAGGTGCTGGCTGTGGCTACGTGCTGGCCACAGCCCAGGCACTGCAGAGAGGTGTCGCTGGGCATCTCTTTGATAGGTTTTGTTGTGCTGAAGTCTGTGCATTAAAGCTTGAATGCTGCAACACCTAAGTACTCTTCTGATTCATCCTTCTGCTTGACAGCTAGACCACTGAAAATGATTAGCTGAATACCTACACCCAGGGGCTTATTTAGTTTCATGTTTATCTCATGTTGTCTTCTATTGAATTTTCTTACATTTCTCTTCTGCCCTTTGTATTGCCTTTCCTCTAATTTTTTCCCAGCCTTGCTCTGATATGTGCTTCTCAGAAACCATTTTTGCTTTCCTCATTACTCCTCATTTTTTCTGTGCTCTTGATCCTCAAAAACTTCCCACCTTCTCCTCTCACAGTCTTGTCTTCTATTTTTTCCCTTCTTCCTTACCTCTTCTTTCTTACTTTGTTCCCTTCCTTTCTAAATCATATCTCTGCCCACTGCTTCCAGTTTCTCTTCATCCTTCTCCCACATTACTTAAAAACAATATGGATAAATCTCCCTTCCTTCCTCTGCTGAAATAAACTCATTAATGAAACAATCCTATTCATTGTGCTATCTTACCATAGTTGCTGCTGGCTCACTTCTCCATTCCTCAAAAGATCTGAACAGGATCGATTCCGTCCCATCAGAACACTCTTTCATTGTGCCCACAGCCACCCCCCAGTAGCCCACACCTGCTGTAAACATGGGGGCCAGTTTGCTCAGTGCACCCCCTGGTTTGCATAGCCAGGTTCTGGTCCCTGACAAAGGTTGGTAGGCACGAATAAACAATGCATGAATAGTAACTGGCATTGATAGTGCCTCTGCTTCCTGGTAGAACCTCCTGCTTTTACCTTGTCTTCTCAGCCTGGCAACACCTCTTGTTCCAACTCCCCTACTGCACGCCCATGCCAGCATTTCCCCTGCAAGAACTGAAATACCCATACTTAGAAGGGTCAGTTGCCACAGGAGGAACATTTTGAAGAGGTATGAAGTTGCCGCAACAAGCACTAAATTCCCCAAAGCAAGACTGGGCTTCACAAAACAGCATCCTTTCCACTTACCTTACCGTGGGACAGAGGAGCAGAGGGATCAGCGCAAGGCAGAGGCATTTCACAGGCATGCAGTGGCTTCTCCAGTCAGAGCAGGCACTGGGGTGGAGCTTTCCCTGCTGGGAAAAGGTGCTGCTTTCCCAGCCAGGCACTGCGCTCGGGGGAAGACCAACTCACTACAGACCCGCGTTTTACCGCAGTCCCTGCACTGAAAAGCACTGAGTAATGACACTTGGAAAACAATATGTAACACCATTATATAACACCACAAAATAAGGGAAGTTCACACATCTACATGATAAAAAAAGTTCCAAAGAATTTAATGTAGATATTATTTATACATACACTTTATAAGTAGGAATATGGCAGACGGTTGAATTAGTACATAAAGTTTTATTTAAAGTTTCCCCCCTACAAGCAAGCTTCATTTACACAGTCTAGTACTGTACAAAATTTACATTCTTTGTGTGACTTATTTAGTTAGCACTTTTTCCTTGGTCATGCCTTCCTGAAAGATAGAAAGATTTAGATACAGTCCTCATAAATCTTTAAATTATCTTGGTAAAAAAAAGGAACCATTTAAAAGGACAAGAAGTATCCTTTAAAAATGGTACATTTTAGTAGAGACAGGTGACAGTCAGTGTTCAGTGGCAGACCTTTTAAATGTCATACAAGGTTTCCTCATTTAGTATCTTAACAGTTTCCTTTTTTATATATATTTATATTTATATACTTTCAACAGGAAAGAAAAAAAAAGTCATGATTGCACCAAATATATTTTACAAGGGATCCCTTGGATCTGAACAATATAAATAAATACAAAACCAACTAAGATTGCACTATATAGGAGAAATGGATTGAGATTTCAGGATATACACTCCACCTTTATGAGTTCCTTCGTGATGCTCACTGGAAAACTCCCCAAGGGCACATTCAAATATTAGCATCTTGAGATAATTATTTTGTTTAAACATTTTTTTCCAGGCGTGCAGCTACCTCATCAATTGGATTATTGCATTTGTGTGGTATAAGTCTTTACTGCATTACTCCAATTTTACAAGTTGTGTAATTCTGATGCAAGCAAGGGAGCTGCAATAAAACTGGACTGATGCCAGAGAGAAACAGTCCCATGGTATTTGCTCTCCGTTGTTTATATTGCTCTCAAGCATCAATATATAGTGTAATTTCTGTGTACATTCACCCTTTTCCTATTTTGCACAGCAAATAATGAAGTCTATCTCCCATCTATTGCCTCTGCAGCAGAACCGACCTCCAGTAGCTGCCTGCTCCTTGCTTAATGCACTAGCATTAAGTCCTGTTGTGAAAGGAATGTGCAGGGCTGAAAATGCAGGATCTGAGTGTCCTTTGCCTTTTATCTGGTGCAGCCAGCTACAACTAGGCAAATTAAAGGCCAGATATTTAGCTGACATAAAGTACATCCATTGGCTTCAATGGAGCGATGTCAGTTTACACCAGTGAAGAGGATGGTCCTGAGAGTAATGGATGCAGCACTAGTAAACCACAGTGGAAGAATTATGCACATACTTTAACGAGCTGCAGATGATTATGTCTGTTGACTGCAAGGTGGTGAAGAATCAGGCTCAGATTTTGTCACTGCTTTTGCAAAGCCAGGACAGAAAGACATAAGCTTAACACATAGGCAGTCTGATTTCTGCAAGCAACTATGACTTCGTGAAGCAAGCCCTAAATGCTACTGGTCCCGTGTGGGAGCATTCTGAACTCGCTTTGCAAAGTGTAAATAATTACACAGGCTATAAGGCAGTGCAAAGTCTAGCCTTATATTACTTTGGATCAATAGTAAAACTCTCTCAGAGTGCATCTTAAGATCAACCACACAGGACTACTTTAACTACTTACCAGTGTCTCTCCAAAAGTGTGCAGAAGCATTTCAGAATCCAAAGCAATAAATTTATTACTAAATGCAGTCTTCTTGTCTTTGGAAAGAACTAGCACAGATGCTGATATCTAACAGGTTAGTGAAAAGGAAGTAAGGTTTCTGGTGCTTCCTTAAGTGGTCATAGAAATAACTTACTTTACAAAGCCAGATTTTAAGCTGTAGGATCCAAATTCTGTTATACTAATGTAGAAACAGTCATTCCCTGTGATTTCAGTGAAATGACTCTGACTTTACACAAGTGTGATTAGAAGAATTTGATCCTAATCCCTAAGCTGCTATTGCAAGAAGTGCTCTGTAAAGCATAGCTTTCATTGTAGTCTGCTTTCTGCTGCACTTGCACATGGGGACTTTGAAGGCAGAGTGTATTAGTTGCCAAGCTGTGCAAAAACTGAATGGTATTTCTTTACCTTTTATAATCTTCTGATGCTGTGTTGCTTGCAGAGCATATGAAGTAGTTGTAGGTTAGGATTACAGAGGAGGAGACAATTCTGCAATGCAGTGTGAGCTTTTCACTATCTGAATTCTGAAGCATTCATGAAAACAACATCCTCATGACTTCAACACAGATCACATGCAGGTAGATACAATGCACAATACTGATCTTGTCTCTTCAGGCTGTATTTGAACAGTTAGCCATCATTTTTTTTTTTTAAGTTAAATTTGACGTGAGGAGTGTCTCTGCAGCAGGAAAAGTTTAAATCAGTCTGAAATGGCAGTCTGTCAGCATGTAATGTTCGGTGTGTTTTAGCTACTTGCTTCGTAAGACACCGGCACCTATCTGAGATGGGACAACACTCGGTTTTTCTTTTCTTTTAGTTTGCTCCTAAAGCATAAACATGGAATGAGGGGTCAATTATGGTAGCTTTGTTTTAACAGGAATTCTGTTCTAATAAAATATTTACGTCACCCGTCATTATTTTCCCAAATGCACTCAGTGTTCGTGTCAGTGCTCCTGGCCCATCACTTGTTGTACGGAACGCAGGCCGGCAATACCACAGTGGAACACGCCGGTCCCGCAAGGGGCTCCGCAACGTCTCCTTCCAGTTCTGTCCAAGTCCCTTTCTCAGGGCTGTAGCAAATTGTAGAAGATTTGTAGGCTCCCTGGAGTAGAACAAAATGTCATATTAAATGTGGCTTTGGAAAAATCCAAGTCACATGTCAGCTCTAAAGATATTTGAAAGTGACTCATGGTCACTCTAACTTAGAAGCTCTTCAAGAGGTTTGGTTATTTTTTTCAGCACCCAGCCTCTGAAAATCAGTCTCCTCATAAGCAGAGCTCTAAGCATACAGTCCCATCAATCACTTTTTCAAAATTCCTTCTAATTTTTAAATTACTCCATATTTGTGAATACAGTCTAATAATAACGTATCTAAACAGAGAAGCACAAAGGTGAAAAAACACTCCATGTTCTCCACAAGCTGAAAACCAACCCGAACCTTCCCCTGCAGCTACTTCCCCTCTCAGCTCCTCTCCATCCCATCTGCATATTATATGGACTGGCCACAAGAACTCAGAAGGAACAGAAAGTTGGTTGTAGAAAGCTGATACACACCATACTCCAGCTGTAGCCTCCCACAAGGTAAATACTGTCATCAAGGACTGCGCAGCCAGGGCCACTGCGACCCTCCAGAATAGGAGTCTGGAGGATATTCCACTGGTCACCTTTTGGATCGTAGCATTCCACAAGCATTACGTCGAGATGGGAGAAACCTGGATGAGTGCATTGAGAAAAGAGAACATGTGTTATGACATATTGTTTTATTACTTGGTTTACTGTTAAATTTATTAAAATACAGTTACAATTACAACATTACAATTATAACATCGTTGTTAAACATTCTTCTAGAAAATATTTTCATATACATTTAAGCCAACTTCTGTAACATTAATGCTTCATTACTTCAGTTCAAATTAATCTGCCAAAGGTTTTTACCATTAGTTCTACAGTCTTCTACAAATCATGAGTCCATGGAAAACCTGACCATACCAGGAAACACTCAGTAATAACTTATCAGTGATGCAAGCAGATTCATAAAAAATTCTTCCTTGTCTATCAGTGCTAATACAAGTTTGAACATGTAGGAAGAGACTATCCTGGCAGTCTTCCTCAAAACTAAGCAGATCTAATCTATTGAAAAATGAACAGATTGAATTTTGCTCAGAAATCAATGTCTAACAAGTCCAGGGAGAGCTTAGACAACCAATGCCACTTGGTCCTAGAAGGACAAAGTGCTTAGCGTGGTGGACATGATGTGCAGGACCATTTTCAATTTCCCAGGTGATTTAAGGTGTACCCTAAAGCACACAGTTGGGATGAAGTCTTTAGGGCAACAAAAAATGTAACCACAAAAACGGTGGTCCCATCCTTCCCTGGTAGGCTAAAAAATGTCCAAGAAACTGCTGCTGTTTGATCACCAAAAGGCAGAGGGATCTCAGCTCAAGATTCTCAAGCTGTGTCAATGAATATGAATTAAGTGAGCTGAACACAGACATTGAATGCAGGAGTCCCGGTTCCTGCTCCAATATTTAGGCAATTCCCTATCTCAATCTACCTTCTTTATCAGGGCACTGCAGTAAAATTACGACTTTCTTAATAATCTGAGGTGCTTTACTTAACCCTTCTGTCTTCTCTTCAAGGTATGACAGCAAAGGGAAGTAAGATTTTCTGCAAAAAAGGTATTTGGTGATATTGGCACTTCACAAGGAATCTGCTTGCTAGAATATTATTTATGTCTGGAATGAGTATGAAATAATATGAAATAATTCATAATAATATGAAATAATTCTTTGCTGCTGTAAGGTTTTCAAGGGGCCATAAAAAGGCCACTGCTGTGCACCCAGAGCCCATCAAAAGCTCTGTAACAAACTGCAGTACGCACATGATTAGCTGTGATGTGGTAAAGGCACCGCTAACACGACTACACAGTTCCAGCTTCACAAAGGAGGGCTTTGCCATGGAGCCCTGCTATTCTCTGCCCCTGGAGAATTTGTAACATTTCATCCACACTTCAATCCCCTCCCTCCTCTCTGTCCTTGCAGTTCTTCCTTTTGTTTCACTGTATAGGAGAAACCATTTTTTTTTTCCAAAAAGTCCTTTTACCAGACAGCCACGTCTTTCCAGAAGCCTGGGTGTTAAATACCTCTCACAACAGTGAGCAGTTCAAACATAACAAAGGCACCCAGGGCAACAGCTGTAGAGGCAAAAATGCACGGCTTATTAGAAGTAGGTGAAACTGTGTGAAATAAAAAAGAAGGTGGCAGAATAGAAGCAACTCAAGCCTCTGCAAACCAAAGCATGTGCTTCAGCTACAGGAGACCTGTGAAAGGTTTTAGTTTTGTAGGGGGAAAAGCCAACACTGGGAAATACTGAAACATACAAAATTCTGAGGTGTTCATGTGCAAGCAGCTTTTGCCCTGTTCCCTTTGTAACGTCCAGTCCATAAACACCCGTGACAGCTGGGGGTGGGGAGTGGAGGCACAGCAGCTGTGAACCTTCCTGCAGGGGTTTATGCACCAGTGCTATTTATCAGGGAAAATTTACATCTGGGACTTTGTCCCCTGCATGCTCCACAGACACTCAGATCTCCAGAAGCAGCCTGTGGCTTTACAGTGTCATGGGGATCTAGGTACCAGAGTCAGGCATGACCTGGTCTTACTGGCAGTTAACACATTTTTTTACTTTTTCTTCTATACTATGATTTTCTCTTTTGTTGTTGGGAGTCTTTTATTTTTTTAAACATTAAAGGAGAAAGAAGAAAAAAAGTGAATATAAACTATTATATATTATCATGGGACAAAGGAGCAGGAGGTGTGCTTTTTGTCTAAGTGGCTGGATTAAGAAGCATCTTTAACAGCAATGACATATAGGTATTAAGATAAAAATACCAGATGCCTAACCAATAGTTATTTTAATATAAGACCTTTTCAAAAGATGAAAACAAGAGACCTCTAAAAAGAATTATAATAAACAAGCTAAATTTAACACTAAAAAGGGATTTAAAGAGCCTAGTCCTAATATTTAATGGCTGGAAGTTTGCTTTTTTTTTTCTCTTCATTAAATCAGGAGCTTGTTTTTGTGTGTTGCTCTGAATAAAGCTCTCTTTAACTGCACATTTTGGAAAATGATTTACAGAGGAAAATATTGCTGGTACTTTCGGGTCAAAGAATAATCTGTTTGTTTCATTGAATTCTTGGTAATGACAAATTGTCCATGCCTTTGAGTAATGGAAGCTCCCATTTTTATTATCTAAAGCATTCATTACTCATATATTTAATGTACTGTTGTAATTTTAAAATAATTTGCATAAAATGTTTTTAAAGTTGCTGGCTCAAGTGTCCTGTTAAATCGTGTTGCTTGGTTTTTAATGTATTTAACAGTGACTGTCTAACAAAAATATTCTTTATCAGAGATGTGGGACACTGAGATACTTTTTCGCTATTAAAAATGTGACCTTTCAAATGGTTTCCTCCAATTGCATACAGTCGATCATTCATTACAGCCAAAGTGTGGATTGCTCGTTTTGTGTTCATGTCCTGTTTTCGGGCCCAGACGTCCATCACAGGGTCATAGCAGTACAGCCAGGGAACGTATTCTCCATTGTGAACACCTCCTGCAAAGTAAATACACATCAGTTAATTAACATCAGTAAAGACGCTGTGCTGCAGCAGGAATTTAGCTCTCTGGTTTTGGGGTTCTGCGTTTTGTTTGGGGGTTTTTATGGTGGTTTTGGCTTGGTTTTCTTGTCACATAGCAGGAACTATACAAGACACTGGCCTGAAATATATATCTTGCCATTGTGAACAGCTCCTGCATGGGCTGCCAAGGGTTGTGGTAGCGAAGACACGTAGCGCCACTCGTTTGTCTCCAGGTTGTAGCACTCAACGCTGGACAAGTAGCCAGTTTCGTTTCTTCCACCGATGACATACAAGTTCTTGTCGAGGCGGCAGGCGTAGAAACTGGCTCTCCTGGAGGACAGGGCAGAACAGGACAAAACAAGCCAACAACAAACCAATTAGACACATCAAACATTTTTTTCCCCTCTCCACTTGACTCCCTGAGCTAAGAGAGCTTCTCCCTCAAATGCTACATCAGAGAGAAGTGTCCAGGAGCTTCACATGCTTACAGCTATCCTAGAGACTGCTTTGGCTGCTTTGCTGATCAAATACGCACTCCACATCAAAAAATACTTCATTTTTTTGTGTCAAAACAATTAGGCACACATAAAACTGCCAGGAAATACCCCTTTTCAAAGCTGTTTGTTGCTTTTTCACACCCGTTGAAGATAAAAAGGTGCTCATTAATGTTTGGGGCATTACCTTGTAAGGGATATAACAACTCAGTAAGACAAAGTGAAAAATGAGGTAGATAATGTAACAATAATAAATTATCTTGACATTCACTTTCTTTATGGTCCTTCAAGGGTCATTGTTCCCAATTTACTAAGAGAACCACATCATCAAAATTTTTCTTCAATTATCATTTTTTTCTTCCTTCTGCAGTACTGCAAATAGAACAACTTTCCCTGTGCTAGCCACAACACTACATTTCCACCCTTTAGCTCAAGAGAGGTCTGTCTCCATCCAACTAACCCTGAGAAAAGTTTTAGCCACCTGTCTGCTTTTACACGCAACTCAGGTGTGCAGGAAAAGAATTAATTTTTCTGGCCAGGACTGTCGGGCATATATTAGTTTGTCTTCCTTGTGCCTCCAAAATTAATGCTGAGTGTTTGTTGCTGAAGTAAAAATTGAGCAGTAGACGATTTTGAGAGACTCTGCTTGGTGTAATCCACTCTCAGGGAAAGCTCCCTGGATCATTCAGCAGCAGGAAGGTTTGCTAGAGTAGAGACCTTTAATTTAAAGGTGCAATAACATGAGAAAGGAAATTGCAGAAGAGCACAGCTGGGCTAGGATGAAGAGCTGTACAAAATACTGAATGACAAGGCTTGTCAGTCCCCAACATAAAATTTTCTCCTGGGTGAAACCAGAATGACGTGGGAGCCCAGAAATAAGCAGGCAGGCCAGGCACAGCAAAGTGTAGCTCTGACAGCTCCTGCAAAGCAGGCACTCTGGAGTGTGGCTGTAGCTTGCCAAACCCTGCTCTGTGGCTGATTCAATGCACTCTGGTGCCTGCCCAGGCGCTTTAATTTGAATCTGGGAGCAGCTGCATATTTCAGTCCTGAATCACGCAGCCTATCTTGGGGGCTTGATGATCACCTGCACCATGAAGGATTTGAACCTGCAGACCACTGCAAAGCATTTGGCTGAGCAGTGGGACACACAGAGCACAGTATCCTCAATGAACACCTTCAGTACATCCAACTCCTCCCCAGGCTTCCTGAGAGCCATCCCATGACCAGGTGAGCTAGCAAAGTCTGGCGTACCGTATCCCTAACCTGACATCTAGCCAGGCATGTTCAGGAGCATTTCCTTCAGTGAAGGCAGCAATAAGATCTTGCTCTTTTGCACAGCTAACTATTTTCACGAATTTTGCAGCATCCTTTAGCATTTTGGAGAAATCTCCCTCTTTGTTAAGTGTCTGAGACTGGCTGGTGGTTTATAAGTTGGAAGAGAAGTGAGGCAGACAGCAAGAGGCACAGCCATGGAAACAGCAGGGCTGGCTGGGCATTCAGGGAACAGATTTGATGCACCACTGCCTGTTTCTGACCTTACTTTTTGGATTTGTTGCACACCTGACAGGGCTCCTCACCAGCCAGGGTCACTGAGCACCTCCTGTTCACTTCTTTGCTTTCACCTTGCCTGCACATGGGCAATTTGGACAGTGTGGGACAGCACCCCTTGCTGAGTGGGGCTGGGACTCCACCACAGGGAAGACTTCTGAAAAAAACCATGGAAACAGGAGGACAGGAATACTGACAAGTGTCTCCAGATCAACTGATGAATTAAAAAAGACCATTTAATTTATCTGTCAGTGGGCAGATAGAAGCTGATGGCATATTTTGCTCCGCATGGTCGGGCAGCAAATTGTGCATCTATGTTTTTAGCCTGATATTCTATGGAAACAAAGCTAATTTGATTACACTGTACATGTACCCATGTCTGCCTGCTGTTGTCTCCTAAAAAAACCCTGCTGACTGATTTCACTCTAATTTGACAGAGGCTGTACGTGTTACAGGCAATCAAGTGCATATAAGCTTTCTGAGAATATGTGATTGGCCTGAGGCAACACAGCCCACAGTTGCCCCAAAAGTAGGAAGAGCTGCACAGGTCACCTCCTATTAGACATGAGAAAGCCTGCATAGGCAGTTACACATTTTTCAACCCTCCTGTGTCCAGCAGCCACAAGGCACAAACTCATAGGGTGCCTCTTGTCAGGGCTCCCACATCCATTCTTCTGTCCTTGTGCACCTTCTCTGGTGAACCCATTAACAAACTGCTCTCAGCATGTTTTGCCTTTCTTTTTTTTAGTTCAGGTTTAATAAACAGAGGTAGACACAACTTGCATGCATTATTCTCTTTACAAGGATTTCACCGATGATATTCTGTACGTGTACTCCTGGTTTCATCCACACAGTGTCACTATAAGGAGCAAAAATGAAAGCATCAGCATACTTCACTCTTCTGCTTGGATGTGAACATGCACTCAGCAGCTTCTGACACAAATATTTTAAGCTTTTTGTGTTTTTTTTACTTTTCAATGATACAGTGTGTAAGGGCAGGCTGTTACAGTGTGCAAAGGCGTGCTGTCAAGTGATGACTTTTAAACTGATGTAAAATATGATTCAGATTAAACTATAAAACAGCAATCTTTGCATGACAACTTTCCCCTCAAGACTGAGAGGACACTATCCATTCTAATCGGATAACTAGAATGTACCTCAGGATCTGAATATGGACAATAAGACAATTATTTTGTGATTTTCTTCAGGACTTGAAAATATTCGATGTTCACTGGTCTCTGAAATGCTTTTCCTTCACACCCCTTCACCCAACCATCAACCCAATCAACTTCTTCAAGTATACACATATAAAAGGGAAGGTTTTCCTCATGATTTTCACACATGATGAATTTATACCCTGAAACAAATAGAACTACCAGTCTGAGGTTTAAAGTTACCAATGCTGTTACTGATCGTCACAATATCTGGACCTGATTTCAGGGTCACTAAGAGAGTGCATGCTTTGCTTTTTAAAAAATAAATAATCCTAATAGGGGTTGACATCACTATTATTAAAGTCAAAGACAAAAATAAAATGTGAAATTGTTTTATCTCTTTTTCTGTGCCTTTTCTCAGCTCACTCAGCCTCAGAGAGTACACTGACCTGCTCACTTCCCACTTCCACTTGAGCTTCTTCAGAACCTGGTACAATGCCATGCTTTTTGCTGGTCTTCAAACAAAAATTTTTAACTCCAAATATAAGAAAAAGCAAGTTCTTTTAAATATTGTTTTGTTCCACACACCTTGAAAAGCTCTGTGTTGAGCTGGCAAGATGCAACAGTTCTGACTGAGGTGTCCAGCTGAGGCTCAGACCACGAGTCCAGATACAACTGCTACAAAGACTGCTCCTTCAGTAGCCACCACAGTCTAACTGAACTGCTCTCCAAAAACCTTCCTGTTGTTACGGCATTGTCAGGAAGATGTGTATTTCCAAAGCTTATGAGTCGCTTGCTGGTTCTCTAAACAACAAACTCCTCAAAATAGTACATACTTTTCAAAAAAGCATCTGTTTTTGAGATGTTCTCCAAATGAAAAGAAACCAAACTTGTCTTCAAAGAAAATACACTGGCGACACTGAATCCATAATGGGATTAGACTTTTCTTTATAGCTCATACAGTAAAATCAATCAGATATGGATTTTGGCATGTGAGATAAAAGTTTACTTATCAAATATTTCATACAGATTTTCGACTTGAGAATATACTGCCTGTGAACGAGTCCCACATTTACCTGGCAGTCATTTCAAAGGAGCTATTATAGTCTATCCAGCCAATTATTCTCAGACTAAAATTCCTAAGTAGGTTTTGACTTGATGGACCATAATGACTCAGAAAAACCCATTAAACAGTCTGTCTTGTCAATGGTGCCTGCATTATGCCAGCAGAGACAGGGCATGACCCTGTACTCCTAGCAGGGGGAAAACAGCCTGTTGACTTTAATGGGAACTTTATATCACTGAAGGAGCTGGGAAAGAAAACTGCATAAAAGCTCTCTCTTGTTCATATGATCTTCTACAAACTGGGCCAGTCCATACCTCTGAAAGCTGCACCAACTCTGAGGAAGTCATTAGGACTGAGCAAACAAATCATCAAAAACATTTTAGAGAGAGATTTTAAAATCCCTGTTTTCCAACAATAGCCCTAATGCTTAGGAGCCATGAGCTATGTATCCTGAACAAAAGAGGTGACAATTAACGTTGTCATAGCAAAGCCCCCTGCAGGAGGAATTACGTAGGAGTGGAACTTTGTATTTCAGTACCGCCATAAGGAGCTGTGGTGTTTGTACATTACAGTTTATTATGGGCAGGAGCACAAGGCACAGCTGAGTTTCTGCCTCTTGGCTGAAGGCAGCAGCTCCCACCAGAGCACAAAGCCAGTCATCTGCCACATGGTTTTCCAGGGAAACACAACTGGCCAATGTGGAGGTGGAAGAATTCCTAGTGCCTCCTTTCTCCTACCCTCAGCTGCCTACTTCTGCTTTCTGTAGCTTGTCAGCCAAATAAACCCAACTACTCAGCCAGTCGCCAATGCCCCTCAGGAATTTTGCTTGGAGATACCCATAGGGCCTAATTAGGACTCAGATTAGGCTCCACAGTAGAGTTTCAGGCTCCATACAAACACCAGTCAGTCTCCTAGTCAGTCTCCCAGCTCAGCAAGGATGACTGGCATGGTGATGCCCAATCTGATGCTCACCTCCTGTCTCCCCCATGCCAACACCTAAGCTGGCAGTGACTCAGTCTAGGAAGCTGAACCAGAAGGGAAGGTGTCCCTCTGTTTTAAAGTAAACAATCACAGCTGTGAAGGTTATCCCACAGTGCTGGTGGGAATGAGGGAGAAGGCTGGCTGCTGCCAAAGCAGGGACTTAGGTCAATCAAACTGAATCTTGAACAAAGATCCTTCAAAAATTCTGCAGACTGACATTTTACCCCTGGAAATTTGAAAAGACAGCCATATTTCCAAGCATCTCATAAGACACATCTTGAATCACAATGCTGCACTTAATTAAATATATTTATGACTGCCAGACACCTGAATACTGTAGACAGTCAACAAAAAAAGAACTGTAACACTGACATGGAATAAAGAAAGCATTTGAGGGAGACACTGTGAAATCTTTTGTACATGGGATCCATGAGAAGATGGGTGTTTAACTGAAGGATGAACACTGAATATTTTCTTCAAATAACACTGTAACTTTGGATCTTCTACCTTTGAGATTCTTCTTATGAAACATGCATCATTCAGTTCAGGTTTATGGGATTTTTTTTCCTGTCAGGGTAGGATTTGGGATCCACACTTAAGTTTACGTCATCTTTACAAGTCATTGCTCAAGTCCACATCCACCTTTGGTCTCTGGTTCACAGCAAGATTCAAACATGAGCTACTCTAATATGCATTTACTGACAGCAACATCACTCGAAGACCACCCAGGATTAAGAGTCCTCTGACAAGTGGAGACATGTTCAAGAGAGCTTTTCATAGCTGGTGTGGTAAAACAGGATGGAGTCAACATGTGAAGGTTTCACTTCCCTCTAAGATATCTGACTATAATTACTGCTTGTTTACTGCAAACTCATCATGACACTTCAGTCAGGGAACATGACAGGACACTATGGAGACTTCAGGAAAATCCTTCAGACCGTACTCAGGCAACCAGTAATTGCATAAAGTCCATGGCTATTTTGCATGAGTTAGCACTGCAGGACTTGGCATCTGGAGTTCCGAATTTGGAAAGTTTTAAAAATTAGGAGACAAATGGGACACAACTGCATCTGCAGTTTTATCTGTGTTTTCAATGCTTCTACAGGCCTCCTTACTCCCAGAACTAAGCCAAACCTCAGCTGCTCCTAGGATGAGAAAACAGAAATTGAAAAACACATAGCAGGTTTTTACCTCTCTTGCATGGGTGGAAGTTGTATCCAGCTGTTAAACCTGGGATCGTATCGGCTAACAAAGTTTGTACTGTGTTTCCCTGTAAAGATAGATTATTTTGACACTCAGCTGTTTGTTTCACGTATTTAACATCATGATTGTAATATATATTACATATAGTTCACAAGTTGATACCTCTTATGAAGGGTTTCCCCTTTTACAACAATGTATGATTACACTATGTGTACAGTAATAATTCAACAAATGGGGCACTGCAAGGTTTGAATTAGCAGTCACTAGCAGTAAAAGCAGATAGCGATTATTCTTGGTCTTTGTAATAAGATCTTGAAAATGTGTATTTAAATTTGCTTATACATGCTGTGGTATTTTCACAGCCACAATAAATCACAGCACTAAAAAAAATTACTGCCCAAAAGAGGGCATCCCCACGGTACTTTCATGACTAGAGCATTTTATGTCAGGTAAAAAAATTAAAGGGAGAACACGTTCTTTTCTTTCTCCTCACATCATCTCTGTGTGGAACATGGCAAAAACCCCTTGTGCAAATAACCAGGAGCTGCATAAGCCATCAGCATGGGGTATGCAGTGTTTGCACTAGATGGTTTATTCTACCATGTACTTTCAGTGTAAGTTAGAAGGAATTACAGATGTGCATCGAAGGGGGAATACACTCTTAAGAGTTTTATTCCAAGTGTGTTAGCTAAAATATGAAGCATGAGCAACATACACCAGCTAACTAGCTTCTCCCTGCTGTCAAGCCCAAGAACTGTGTTCATGTCTTCACGATATTAAGATTTCACCTTATTTTACATGCAGATTGACATCAAAGCAAGAAAACTGAAGCAAGAGAGTGCATGGCAATTTCCTGTAACACCTGAGACTTCAATAGATGAGCATTTTGAAAACAGAAACCTTTGTTTATGTATGTGTGACTAAAAAATTGAATTAGAGGCTTCACAGGCCAGCAGAACAACCTAACTGCGTATGTCACAGTTCTATAAATGGTCACTGGGCATTCTACAAGGTGAATATTTTTGCATCAGACAAGCCTCTGCAGGATTGGCTTGCTTCTGCCTGCTTCATTCCACACTTACTTCAGCATGTGTAAATAGACCATCAAGACTGTAGAGAAGAATAACAATACAGCTAGAATTTGTATTCGTAATAATTTAGGATCATGTTCTACATGAAAACAGAGAAAGAAACCACGCTGACCGCTCTGGAAGTAAACTGATTTCCTCGCCATGTTATAAGCATGTTCTATATGAGGAGGGTAAAGCAGAAGACTGATGAATAATGCAGCATTTCCTTTCTAATCCATTCTAAGCATGGTGCCTAACAAGGACCACGCTGAGCGCCACTCAAAGACATGACCATCTCAGCACCATCTCCAGACACAGGGTGAGATCCCATACTCTAAGGGCAACTGGTCGTTCTGCCACTGAGCTTAGTGAAGTGAGGCTTTGCTCTTGGTCCCTATCTGGATTCCTTTAGACTACACAGACAATTTAGAAAAAGAGGCATCGAGAGCAATAGATTCAGTAAGCAGCAAAACAGTAACAGCAACAGGCTCTGGGTCACTACCTAAGACATTTACTAATCTACTTGTCTTTCAAAAAGCAGGAAGTCAAAATAATATAAATATTGATCTTAAGTTTAAACTTCTATTTTCTTTTTTTTGTTTTTTCCTAGGTTTTAATGCTGCTGTATTTACTACATCTTTCAGAGCTACTGGGACTTCAGTGCTCATTAGTTGTACAGCAGCTTGTACATTGTTATCATACAAACCTATAATTTGGGGACCTTGGCTGCCTAACACAACATGTGTCATATACATGCTCACTACAAACACCACGTATGTAGAATATTGTAAAGTGCAAGGTAGAAGAAGGGTTTAGTAAGCCTGGAGTGGCAACACAGGATACAAATCTGGGTCCTTCACAGGAAGGGAGATGAAATCAAACTAGAACAGGCACAGAGAGAGGAGCTACTATGGCAACAGGAAGAACAAAAAGTTTACCTTATGGCAGGAGACAAAGAACTTGGCGTGCTGCACCTAGAAATACAAAAGCTGAAAGGGGATAGGAGTGCTGTCTGTAATACTTCAGAGGAACAAATCTCCAGAAGGGAAAAAACTATTAAACTAAAGGCCAGCCTTGGCATGAGAACAAGGTGATTTAGACAGTCAAAGAATACATTTTACTGGATATCAGAATAAGGCTCCTAGTCATTTAGAGCAATTGGATTCTGTAACAGCTTTCCAACAGGAGTAGTGGGGGCTAGAAATCCAACTGCTTTTCAAATGTAGCTTAGAAAATTTACAAAATGGGACTATATGATTCCTGTGATTGCAGGAAAAGGACTTGATGACCTACTTAATCTGCCTGGTGTAACTGGTTTGACTGCAGTTTAAATCTGGACTTCAGTTTGAGAGAGGACTCTGTCTATTGCCTTGCTCATCAATCAGGAGCTTGCACATGTTAGGATGCACCTGTTGGAATGCAGAACTTGGGACAAGTGAACAAAAATCAGGATTAGCAAATCAGGATGATGGGACAAAAGGCGACAGATACTGTTCTCTGCTCTGCAGCCAGGCCAAAGGGCAATGGGCTCTGAAGGTTATGAAGGTTGGTCTTAAATCCATGCCTGTGTTGTGCACCCTGCTTTCATCAGCATTTACTCATGCAAGAATCCCTTGTGACTGGAAAGGCATAGCCATTGGAGGATGTATGAAAGCGAGAAAAAATGCCTCCCATACTTTCTGGGCTGTCAGGAAGTCAGCGGAGCACGAAGGAGGCTGAGCACTCCTTGGGGTCCACACAGTTTCTCAAGAACCAGATATTCTGATGGCTAAAGCAATGTCTTTCCATTGCCACCATCTCCAAGATAATTCTTTACACTGGAAAAAATACCTGGAACATTCTCATTTTAAGCAGAAGCTTTGTAAAGCCTTGGCAAGATGGTTCCAGTTAGGTCCATCTGAAGTCCCTCTTGTGCTCTGAGGATAGCAGATGAGGGCCTTAACATAAATTCAAGTGGGTGTGTGTGAGCTGCCCCCATGTAGCTGCACATTTAGAGCAATTTGATTTCAAGAAGGAATATGTCCAGTAGTAGCATAGGATGTAGTTTATGATTTCAGGTCCACTTTCAGTGACGAGTAAGATCCATCTGATAAAATAGATTAGTATAGCAATGCTCATACCTCTTTTATTGCTATCTTCTCTACAGAAAAAATCCCAGCACTGGTATTCACAGGACAGGGAAGTTGGTAGATGTCTTCCGCAACATCTTCAGCTCAGGAGTTGATCCAATCCTAAGCAATCTCAGACTTTAGGTACTATTCATCTCACAAAAAACTGTGTTTGGCTCCTATCTCAAATGCAAGAGGTGTACCCCTTCTACCATCTCTCCATCACCTTGCAAGTCAGTTTCCACATCTTTAAAATGTGGGTAATTATACTTCTTTTCTTTTACCCTTCATGTGACATGGCCATTTAATTATAAACTGTCTGGAACAAGGTCTGCCTATCCATATGCCTACCACCAAATACAACAGGGGCCCTCACTGGATGGATGTGGCCAACGATCCTAAAAGAAATTGTCATTAGTGATACTGCGCTGTCTCCTGTTTCAAATAAAGGACATTCAACATCAGAACTAAAGGGCCCTTCTCCTAAGACATATAGTGATATTCTTAACTACACCAGAAACATGCTTATAGGGTGGCCTGGATTGTTTGTCTCAGGTTTTAGGGAGTGAACAGATGTAACAATTTTCTATAATTTGGTTTAGTGCAGATGCTGAAATGGGGCATTCACAATAAAATATATGCAGTATATGTAATTTCAGCTGGATCCTCTGGTGTTTTAAAGTAAAAATGTGTACCTGCAAGCTGTTTTATGGTTTCTCAGTCATAATTATCTCTGTTACACAGACTGCTACAACTACAACTCTTTCTTCGTGTGCAAGCTTTTTAACAATGTCTTGACAATTCTGTGAATTTTGCAAGGCATGGTATTCTCCTTTTGCTTTGCTCAGAAGCCTGTTAAATTGTTTAATTTCTCTTTGCGGTAAATTTATGAAGTAATCAAATCAAAGAAGGTAGCAGCAGATAATCTATATGAGAAGCTCTTGCACAAGACTGAAAAAAGGATCAGTTTAAGAATCTCAAAGTCTAGATAATTAACACATTAACAACTTGAGCTGCGAGTATCTTGTTCGACAATAGAAAAGAAGCATTCATCTACTGCAATTGCATTATTATATTGTGACTGGAAGGAGACTGGAAATGAAGGTTAAAATTCTTAACAGCTGCTGCCTGGTGCATGCACTTGAAAGAGTCTGTTCTGCTGCCTGTGGCATTTCTCAAGGGATGTGGGAGCTGATGAATGACGGAGATGCTAATGCTAAAGTACCAGATATTTATTACATCAATACCGAAGAGTAGCCTTTACTAGGTTCAACAATTAGGCTGAGGGTCCTCAAAACCCCTTGCTAATCACTACATCAGCTGACCTGACAGACAGGAAGGCATAGGAAGGCAGATGCTGCCTTTGCCTTTTAGTATTCTGTACATACCATTAGGGTTCCACTGGTCTTCTCCTCCCAGCACGAACAAGAAGTTTTCCACTTCCACGACACAGTGATGGGCACTGTTGTATGGCATAACTGCAAGCAAAGCAAGAATTCTTGGTCAGCTCAGGATAGTGATTTTATCAAATATTTCCTCTTTACCATCTGTATGAAATAATATGAGAATGAGTCACCCCAAGCACGTACGTCCACTGACTTAGCAGCAGACAAAGCCACTTACTAGTAAACTTACGCAATTCAATTTTGCAAATAATTAAGGAAAAAAATCAGGAATTCTGGTCCCTCAGTGCCCCCTCACCTGCCCAAGTGCTGCACATGCTGCTCTAAAAAGAACATATAGAAAGGGGTGAAGTTGCATGATATGTCCCTGAAAATAAGCAAATGCTAGGAATCCTAGCATGTGAGAAAACATTAAAAAAAACACAGCCCAGCTTTGTTCTGCTGGTAATGTTTCCACAAGAAGAGTCAGTATGTTCAGTAGCTTTCTATTACACAGCAATGAACAAGCTGCATTTCCATACAGTTTTAAGTTTTTAAATTAAGGTCCTGCTGATTTAATGCCTTTTCCAAATGTATACGCTTAATTTCCTGTACAATGTCATTAGCAGCACAATCACACATCTTCTATTCATCTAATCAGGAAGCCCTTTGTTAACAAAGATCAAAACTGTGGCATTAGGTTTGCAATATCCCTTTTTTGCGGGGGGGAGGTATTGTGATTACTACAGACCAGCTACAGAAGCAAACATCTATTTCTAAAAATTTATGTTTTCCACTGCAAATGCTGAAATGCAAAAATAAGGATTACATGTACACAATACACACATATTATTGCAGGGTGCCATACCCACTATAATGATATTATAAGGCAAATGTAAACTTACACAGCATTAGTTACCATACCACATAGAGTAGTTTTGGCCCAGTGACACCAGTAGGAAAAATGATGTCCTTGTTCAGCTCATCATATGGGCACCTTAAATCTAGGTGAGGACAAATGGGGAGGTGATGTGCATGTACAGGCAGGGAACTTATTGCTTGACACGGATCAACAGAGCACTTAGGAAACCAGTGCAGTGGGAAATCAATATGACTCAGGGCCAGCTCTTACTTTGTGCTCTTTTGCCAATGCCAAAAAAAAAAAAAAAANCCTATCTCACACTTGGATTATTTTGGGTGATATATCTCTCATTTCATTTGTTTTATTATCTTTTATTTTTCTCGGAATGCAGTTGTGCAGTATAGCATATGCAAATAATAATAAGAAGAAATACGCACAGCTTTGCTATTTAGGACACATTTTCTTAAAGATCAAGTGTGCTCATTTAAGCTTCTTACTGAAGTTTTTGCCTAGGCAATGATGAATAAATAAGGTATGTTCTAAGGTTCTAGTAAAGGTCGAATATCTTCTTCACAGTCTGTGCTCTTACAAGTCACATAAGTGAAGAAGTTCTTAAATTAGGCAGCCAGGTACGGTGAAAAGTTCATTAATTAAGGTTATTTGTTACTGGTTCACTTTATATTAACTGGGAACTAGTCTTATACTAGACATAGCAAAAGATTTTATATTACCTAGAGATTCCTACAGTAGGATGAAAGAATTAAGCTGGGGTTTGCTATCTTTTGAGACACCATATCATCATTATCTCAGTTTTTAGTCTTAGACACTTTTCTATTTTAAAATCTTCTCCCTCAAAACCACGGAACTTTTCTTGATTTTGTGGATTCTTGTAGTAAATAAGGAAGTTGGTCTCCCATGAGAAATTTGCTGCCTTCCTTAGATGCGTTTTGGGACCCTTCCTCTCAGGAAGAGACTCCCCAGGATCAGTCTGTAAGGGCTTCAAGTTTTAAGTAATACAATGCTCTATTATGGTTTCCAATTAGGTCCAAGCTGGTGGTTGCACCCTCAACCTCTTCTGCTGGTCAGTCTGAAGAGCTCCAGCACTCATAGAAAAAACTGTCTGCAGGCAGCACACATGCATATTTTTCACATTGTGGTTTCACTTTTGCAAACATTTGTGTTTATTTATCCACCACATTGACACAAACAGGGTCAGCAGAGGAAGAAATTCTGCTTTAAGCTTTTCTGCTGTTCCCATGCATATAAGGTATGCAGTAAGACTCCCATAATTATTATGATAATTAAACCTTGAAAACTAATGGCTTAATCCTGGCTCCTACTGAAATTGATGGCAACATTCCCACTGATACAGGATTGGGTCCAAATGACCCAAACTACCATCCATAACTCACAGGAAAGCTAAAAGGAAGCTTGCCCTAGAAAAGAGGGTAGTATTTGGCCTTCAGAAAGAAAGGTGACTGCAATAAAACACTACAGACCTTTACTGTGACCTTTGTTTCTCTCAGAGCTTTGGGGAAAACTCAGTTCTTAGTCTCATGAATCTGCCCGTGGGGCTGAAGGGAGCTGGATAAAACAGGGAGGATGGAGCAACACCGTGGACATCTAAGAGGAAGGGAGCTTTGGGCACTGTAACTGAGAAATCAACCACATCACAGTCTTTCTCCTTGACCCCTCGGAGTCATGAGTTATACACGGAAATCAAAACTAGGGGAATGAACTATTTTTTTTTCCCGCTATAAAATGTCCCTTGAAAGCACCAGAAGACTTGGACTGTAAACTGTGATTCTTGTGAACATACACCCATATAGGACCTAACTTTTCATAGATAACAGTCAAAATTACATGGCAATGAGCATGCTAAATTCAGTATCTAGTAGGAGTAATCTTCTCAAACTCACTGGGCTTGCCAGGGTGTAACAGGAAGAATTTGGCCCATCACACAGTCTGGCCAGGCTGCTGTTTTCATTAATTTTACAGGAGTCTTTGTCTGCTGTTTTGTTTTAATAGTGTGAAAATCCCATCTTCTCATTTTTCGATTTCAACTCACTGGAACACCTGCCTGCCCCACAAAAAGGGTATTTGAAGAGAAGTTTGTACGCCACGCTCAAACACAGCCCGGCGTGAGTTTTTAGCGTGTCAGTCAGTGAGTTAGAGGGAAAGGGTAAGGAGAAGCTAATCAGGATGAAATGAGATTAAAGGCTGTCTAATTTTACAGCAACTGTGATCCATCAGCCACTGTGAAAGTGACAGTGGAAATGAATGATGGAGACAGACAGGTGGGGCTGTACATTTCACTGATTTATCCTCAAATGCACTGGGCCTTATTTTATTGAGTGAACATGACCGCATTTATCATGACTGTCATCTAAACCCACTTCCCTCCATTTAAAAAGGTCACTTTACTAGGAGGGAGTAGGATAGAGGCACTTTCAAAACAGATTTAAAATTTAATAACACATGTTTATAAAACCCTGTGCAAGAATTCTTAACTTTATTAAAGACTGATTTAAAAAGAAGGCAAAAACACTATTAAAGAGAGGTGAAGATAAAAGCCATGGTCATCTGAGAAACATGCTTAGCTACCAAGGTGATGGGTGCCAGAGAAATATGTGAGCTAGACAGATATAAATAGAGTAGTTGGAGTGGGCAGAAACAACCTCTCCTAAGTCCCTGCCCCTCACATGCATTTCCCAAGGCTCAGGATGCCCATCCTTTCCTGGACCAAGAGCACAAACAAGTCCAAACAGCCCTGCTGAAGACAGCACTCCCACCAGCCCCCTTCCCATGCATTTGATGTATGATTGGTAGGAGACCCTTGGTAAGGTGGGAGGCAATTTCTCAGGTACAGATATGTAACATGTAAAGCTTTCTAGGTCAAAACCAAATGGAAGATTTATACTTGAGAATGATCTGGAAGGCAGTGGAGTCCAAGACTGCAGTGGTGTTTGCTAAGAAACACTTCACTAACACTAAGATCAGTGATATTGTGCAGGAGGTGACACTCAGTTGTTCTTCAGGTACAGATGCAGGTGGAAGACACAGCAGAACTGCATATTGGGATAGATATCCCGAGAAGAAATTCCTCACATATGCCAAAGCTCAGCTAACAAAAAGCACCAGATAATGTTCTGGGACCTACTTTCAAAATCAGACACTACAGGTTATAGCCAAATGCTCATGAAATAAAACACTCTCAACTATAATGCCTGTGAGGTCAACCAGATGCAATGATGCTTCAAAGGCACCTCCATGATACACCTCATGCACCTAACAAGCAACCATGTGTGCTCTTTGTCTTACCCAGTTTTGCTTAGTTTCTGCCAGTAATTGCACATTTAGGAAACAGCATCTGGTGGTTCTCCATACATTAATCAAAGGGTCATCAGTTCCTCCTCCTCCTTACACCTTCCCCTGTCTATTGTCACTTGAACACTAACCACCAGGGAAGAAGGGAGAACCGGAATAGCACTTCTCAAGACAGGAGGAGAATGAGCTCTGGTCCCAGGAGATCTGAAATCTGTGATACAGCCTATAGCCATTCCCCTGCTCTGCTAAAAACTCCTTTCAGAAATTGTACTCAATTCCTCCACTCAAAAAATGCCCTCAAACCAACCCAAAAACCCAAAAACCAAACCCCAACAACAACAAAAAAAAACAACCCCATAGATTTTTCACTTCCCTGAAGTGCTGCTTGAGGTACTGTACAGGAGGTACTGTAAGGAAAGCCAAGAAACCTCTTCCTCAACTACTGCACAGCTTGAGCATAGCCCCTTCAAGACTCAGTACACAACAAGAAGTCATGCTCAGTATCTCTAATGACCTGTGCAGATGACACAAGAGAAGAGCGTGTTTCCAGAACAAGGATGTCATTATCAGAGGACATATGGATTCAATAATGACCTTCCACAATATTAACAGCCTATCCTGTTGACTGCATAATATTCAACTACTGCTTCTTGAAAACTGGTTATTTCTGCAGCTCTGAAGAGGGAAGAGCAATGAGAGATGTCTCTTTCCAGTACAGAAGGCACCTACAGACTCATTTTCGGAGACTGTGATTTGCTCATGGCACACACAATATTCATGCAGAGACACAATATTAATTTCATTCCCAACCCTATCGGCAAAATGCAGGGCGGACCACAGCTGGTACAATTATTTCCTGAGAACAAAGTATCAGATACCATTCACCTTTCTGTGTTTCATACATCATTTGCAGAAAGACTACACATTTATTACAATGCTACTTGTTATTTCTCACCAAGGAGGTTATATAAATACACGGTAGGATTCCTCTGTGAATTGTTCTCTTCAATTGTTTGTTATTTAATAACTGTGGGGAAAGACTGACCACAACAAGTATGAAATTCTAGCCTTGGTGAATGCGGTGGTAGTTTTGCGCTGGCTTTAAAGGCATCAGATATTCATCCGCTGGTATTTTCTGCTCAAAAATAATGAAATAAAATTAAAAGAAGAGCATAATCAACACAGATGGCAAATACCCATTAACATTCCTGGCCAAACTGCATTCTGTCACCTCAAATTCAAGCAAATACATGTGCAATGTTTTTTCTAGTAACATACCAATGCCAGCCTTGAGTCTGGGCTCGATTCACTGGGGGAAGCCTGGGACAATCCAACAGCAGTTACCATAAGCAGAAAGTCTTATGATGAAGCACTGTGCCTCAAAGTCACCTTTGAGGAAATATAACTGATACAGCTCTGCTCCAGCTGCACCACTCAGAACACCATCAGCTCAGCTGGAAACTTCACCACCTCTTCCTTCCCATTCCAGTTTTGTGGCAACTTCATTCAAGCCATCACAAGTAGGATGGGCACAGAGCTGCTGAGTTCATCTAGAATACAGTCCATACTTCAACTGAGGTTAGAGGGTAACATCAGCACCAAGAAAGAGTTATCTGAGCAGATCAAAGTCCATTCACAACACAGTGAGTGATATTCATATTCATTATGGTATTTCTCATTGTGAAGATATTTCTTAATAATTAACAAAAAAATTCTCATTCAGATGTCAGGAGTTATTATTTTATACATTCTCTGGAGTAACACCAGCCAGTTTTCCAGAGGTCAGGGGGTTTCTTGGTTTAGTTGTTTTAGTGGGCTAAAATTTTCATATGTGAGCATCTAAAATAAGTCACTTAAGTTCATGCTGACACACCAATCAGGCAAACATAACATCAGGAATAGCTGGCATGCTTAGCTTCCTCCTGAGATAAATTGCTTTAAAGTTACTTAGATGAGAGTTCTGAGTACAGACCTGTCTGTTTCCATGGGTGAAATTCACCCCATGGCAGAATGTTGTGTTGAGTTTTCAGCAACACATACATTTGGCTGTTAGCATGAACAAATTTAATCCATACATTTTCAAAGCTGCAAGCACCCATTTGGATTTCATTTGAGTAATATAGATGCCTACTTGGATCAACAGTGTTTAATTAAAGAAGAAAAATACTGCACTCACACCTCAAAATCTGATGTTCCTGTACCAAAACCCTGACACAATCTTCCCCATGAAGTGCACAGAAAACCCATACACACTCTGCTGTGCTCCCCTGCTGCCTTCCCCACGGGAATGACTCCGTGCAGCCGAGCTGCTGATGCAGCTCTGAGAAGCTCATGAAAGTGAATACACCCAACATCTTGGCACGACTTGGAGCAGAGGCTGTAATGCATGGTCCTGTGGAAAGGTTCAAAGCGACAACTTTTCTTGTTTTATTACTCCCTTCTTACCCACCTACCTGCTGAAGGTTGCCCCTCACCATCCAGATACTCCACCGATTTCCACAGACCATTTATCAAGAGACACTTGTCCACCACCACGAGTTATGCAATGTTACCCCAGTGATGGTTGCTCCCCAGTTGAATATCTTGTGTACCTACTCAGGCCTGGGTTTACAATCACTGAAGTACAGCCCAATGTGTATTCCTGGGAAATGACATCTCGTCACATCATAACAGTCTCATGATGTGACATTTTGCACAACAAAAGCTTCTCATGGACGAAATGATGAATAGTCCCTGATGGGAGAAAACCACTGCAGAGTTGCTAGAGAGCTCTGGAAAGAAGTATTATTCTGTCCCACAGGGGGCTTTCAGATTCTCCAAGATGTCAGCTCAAGGACATGCATTCCCTTCTCCAGCAGGGCCACAGGGCAGAAAACCATAACCAGGAACGGTGTGTTAATGCCCAACTGCTTGTGACCAGTTGTATTCATTTATGGCTCAATTTCTACCTGACCTTGAGATGCACACATCCTCCTGGTCTCCTTTGAAGGCAACCTTCCAAGTTCAGACAATCACAGCCCCTCCTTGCATTTCCCTGGCTGGATCCTGCTGATGCTCCTCGGGGACCTGTATCTTTAAAAGCATTCATCACATGCAGCAATGTCTTACTTGGCCCCTACCGCCCCAAAAAATGACTCTTTCACAATCTTCTCACTCAGTCTCACTACTTCCTACTCTGCTCTCAACTCCTGACTAACATACTATTTTAGAGTTATCAAAAGGTTTTTTGTCTTCCCCCTAAGTCTGGAAGTCATTCCAGAAGAAGAAAATGTGATTTTCCATTTGGAAAACTCTACATGGAGGAGGGATGTACCCATATTTCACCCTATTAAAAAAGCAGTTTCGATACACCTAAGTTCATTCATAACAGATAAACCGAATTCACTGCTAAAATTAATTGCTACGGATTTTTCCAGTTTTCCTTTTAAATACTTCAGTACTCGCAAATGAAAGACCTTGTTTACAAGGAAGTCCAGCCCATACCTAAAGACCTAAAGCAAAAGATGGTGGAAGGATCTGTCCAATGCCTACCACTTGGAAAAAATCCTCCTTTCCCACAAGATATATACCTCATATGGGTATCTGAAAAAAAGCCTGAAACTCCAACATGCTTAACTTCCAGCATGCCCAATCACAGCATGGAGAAGCAGAAATGTCCACATAGGAGCTAGACAAATACAAATACAGAAGGAAGCATAGGAATCGATCCACATAAATTAGGTAACACCAAAGACTGGTTTCTCCAACAGAAACCAGGCAGAAATGTTTCTCTCCTAGACCTCTCCCCACAAATGGGCTCTTAAGGAAGGGAAATGGCAGACCCATGGACAATTTTCAAAATCAGGACAGGAAATTTGACCGGGGCAGCAAAACCACATACTTACGTAAAATTGGCACAGATGACTTACTTTGTAAATCTATACACAGAAGACAAAATGAGAATGTACAGCTGAAAAAAAATCCATTAATAGATGCGGACTAAATTTATGTTAATTTTCTTCAGCTTTGTATGAAAACAGTACTGTTTAATATTTTCATAAAAATCAGCTGTGAAAAATGTGTTGTGATGCCTACTCATAACAATCCAAAAAATTCACTCCATATGAGTACTCATACCAAAAATTTTGTCTTGTGTTCTCAAAAACCTTTTGTGTATTTAGAAAGCATCCGGTCAGGAAACAGACAGAAAACCATGTTTCTCAAAACTGAACACCAAGCTGAGTATCACAGCACAAGCAGCTGCTATTTAAATCAAGAGGTGTCAAAATTCATGGGCTGAACCACGTTCACACAGAATCACAAATAATTCACAAATCACACACTACTGCATGGTCATGGACTGCTGACAAACAGGATGAAAGGTCATGTTAATTCAAATTACTGGCCATGCTGGCACTGCAGGATTTGACATAGAAAGTAGACTAAAGTAAAGCTGTTGTGATCAATCCCAAATACTTAAAATATACATAACTAAGTATCCTCAACTGGCTTGCATCTTTTGTTGAAGACATTTATTTTGCAAAGAGTACTGTTCAGGAAAGTATAATTTTCATTTAGTTAGGTGAAGGAAAGCGAGGATTGAGACACAGAGCCTGCATGAACGAAACTGGGACTCACTGTGCTAGTAAACATGGCTTGGACCAGGTTCTGGTGGAGACTGAATTGAAGGAATGAAACTGAAAAAGGCAGGGATGGATCAGGACAGGTCAGAGGGGACACAGCAAACAAACTGGGACTGAAGGAAGAAATAGCAAAATCTGCAAACACAGCAGCGTATACTGATCCAGAACTCTAAGTCCTGCAGTCTTCACATTCCTCTGCTGTCAGCACATCTGGGTGGAATCCAGTCACGTTTACACCCCCTGGTTCCCAGGAGAACCTTCTTGCTGAAGGTCCAGTCCCGTGCACACCAGAGGTCTGCGGAAACTGTCATTGCAAAAAAACACTTCAGCCCCTTCTTGTCTCAGGATCCATCATTCTTTGTGATGGCCGATGCACGCATGAAGCCAAGAAATAAACAATCGAGAAAGCACATTATTTTTTTAAGGTGCACTGAATTTAACCCTGATCTGTTCCCCACTAGGCTTCCCTGCCTGGCCTCACAAATTGGAGTGAGCAGGAGTGCGAGGCCATGAGAAAAAGGGAAGGACTGATGTATTAGCAGCAGCAGCACCAGTTTGGATCAGCTTGTAATGGTTGTGGAACTTCAACCTCAGCACACTGAAATAGGTTTAACCCAGGGTTGCTGTGGCTGTTCCTCTTACAGCCCAGGCAATCCAGGCCACTCCTCATACTAGCACAGTCTCTCCTCAGAACCCCCCAGTGAGTCTTTTCAAAGCAAGAATCTGGCAGAAAAATTATCCTGAAAAGCAGAAAGTATATTTTCATTTTGGTTTAAGCCAGGTTTTTTTCTACAGCTACCCATTTCTCCTGTTCTGAGAAGCACTAATTTACCTATGCTTCATTTTCTGAGCCTGATTTGATCCCTGTGCCTGATATGCAGGAGTATATCACTGCTGTAGCAGAAGTAGGTGGGAGAGGCCATCTGGAAAGCATGGTCTTAGGGGCCTTGAAATAGGCACCCCAAAATAAAGGACACCTTTGACTTTAACCACATTGCACCTCTGTTCCTCATCTGCAAAATGGGAACAGTAGTAGACCGTGGTCCTCACAAAGAGGATGGTACAAAAATACCACAATGAATGTCCATGAAGCAGTTGGCCTTTGTTGTTGCGCAGTCTGTGAAGAAAACCTTGTGAAAAAATTGTCTTCTGAAGATTTCAGAAGCATGTGACAGACAGGATCTACCTGCTGAACAACAGAGGAGAAACGCTGTGAGCAGAAATTCAGTGCAGTCCCTTCTGTGCACTGGCGTGTGACAAAGAATAGTGTGGGATATCATTGGAGATTTTATCTCAGTGCTTATGCAAACAGAGGCCGAATTAAGGTTGCAGAGGCAGCTTAATTCTCACATTTCTTAACTCCAGAGGGCTTAGCATCGATGTCTGCCTAACACTCTTTCGAAGCTGGGTGCGAGTCCCTCGTGTGTGATCCGCCCCAGGTCTGACAGACAGCTAACACCTTCCTGCTGCTTCAGCATCTCCGGATCCCCCACAGAGGTGCCGCGGAGTCCGAAGTCTATGAAGCCCATGGCCGGAGTTGCAGGAGCCCTCCTCCTCCTCCTCCTCCTCCTCTTCCTCCTGCTGCTGCCGCATTTCCTTGCCGCCGGCAGTGTGAGGCTGAGCCGCTAGATGGGGTGCGGTGTGCTCGGCTCCCCCCTCGCCGGGGAGAGGCGTTTCAATCATCTTTTGGCTTCGGGTTTTGCAGCCAACCAAAAAACAAAAGAGGTGAAACGCAGCACAGAAAAAGGCACAGCCAGCTTCCTCCCAAGCAGTTAACTTGTGCTTGTTCCTCGTGTTCGGCGTGAAAGGGAAGAAATCAAACGGAGTGCACGAACCCCGGGGAACGCTCGGCGCATCAATCCTGGCGGATGCGGAGCCCCGCCGGCTCCCGCTGCCTGCAATGGGCACGGCAGGTGCTCAGGCTTTGGCACGGGTATCAGTCATACCTGCTTTGCCTCGTCTTGTCTCAGCTCCTCGAACCCAGACTGCGCAAGGATCAGTCAGCGATTTCTCTGGCAGTCCACACACATCTGCTGTTCTACTCCACGCGCCAGTCCCAGTGAAATACAGCAGGCACAGTTCCCGTCCCCACCAACACGCCGCCAAATCTCTCTCCCTCTCTCTCCCAATAACGATCTGGAAGCTGGGTAAAAACAACATGCTCGCTTTTAACAAAGTGCGTGCTTCCTCATTACAGGGGTAAGGAAGAGGAAAGAGGACGCGAGGAAACTGCGACACAAAAAGGTAACTACAGAATTAAAGGGGAAAAAAAAAGAATCCTTTCTAAAAGAGTCAGTCCTTTCCAATGGAAAGACAGTGCTTTACTCAATCCCCAACTGAACTGCATAATGGTGGCCAGAATACAGCTCTCTTCTCATCTCCCTGAAGAATGATTTTTTGTGGAAGGCATGATGAAGCTGAAGCATGTCTAGTCCATCCAGGAAGGAGCAAAGGGACTTGTATTTACCTGCATTTCCACTGCTGCTGAATTACGCCTTCTCTCATTCTTCCCCAACAGCTTACAAGAAGAATTGTCCCTCTGAAGGCACCATCCACCCCAATAACAATACTTATGTTAAACCTGTATATAAAATACAACCAAACACTCCTTCCCAACATCCAGCTTCTTTGAGCTTCCCACAAAAACACCAACAACCTAGATCCCCTGCACAGTACCCTCTCATGATCTGGTCCAGCCTTGTAAGCTCCTACAGACTCCTTCTTCTCCATGGCCAAGAGAAGGAGAGCAAAAAGCCAGGATGATTTTGTTTTCCTAGTATGGTATGAATAGAGAAAGTCTTCCTGCTCAGCAGAGGAGGACTACCTGAGAGAAGCTGCTGGGAATGTTCCTAACACAGGGCAGCAGTAATGGCAGGGGTAAACACACCCTCAGTTCTCCTCTTTACCCCAGCAATGGAGTAACTTGCATTTTGCAGCCTGTCACAGACAATACTGTACAGACTGATTTCCCTGCAAGTGTCTCAAAAACCACCTTGGAAGAGCCACATGCAGGGGTATACCCAAATGGCAGTGCAGCACTTGGATTTGGCAGGATTGGACTTTAGCTGTAAACTGGGAGAGGAACACGGGCAGACAGATATGTGCCTGCCCAACTATATGTCCTGTCATATACCCTGCAGGTGAAAACTCAATTTAACTTTCATTCCCAATGAATTTGGATTTTCACAAAGTGAAGCAGATGTAAAAAATGTGGCAGAAAAAGAAACACAAAGGAAATAAAATAAGAAAGTGCATTTGAGCTGGTTTTTTTTTTTTAATTCATGGCAAAAATGCTGATAAAATACTGGACATTAATGCAGACCGATCCTGCCTAAGGAGTTTGCAGTCTTTATATAAATTAATAAAGACAGAATATAATCCCAAGTGCAGTGCACTTGATCATATATATTAATATGGAGACTGCTGATCCACATCTGGCTAAAATAAATGTGTTTTTACACAAATTAGGTTACCACCGATACAAACAGCTTTGATTCATACTACAGAGCACGAGCAGATGATCAACACTATTGCTTTGGTGTAGCACTGTGCTTGAGGGAGTCACCACTTACCAGCTGGGCTGGGGTAATTGCTTCTAGTCTCTTACAATTAGAAGAAGCCACTAGCTTAAACTACCTTAAGCACTGATTACATTGTTTAAATGAGTACATTTTACCTTACATTTGTAGCCACTTAGGAACACGAGCACTAGCAGGCATCGTGGCTCAACTAGTGGGTGCTACCTCCGGGAAAAGCAGATCAGCTGGATCTCTTGCAATCCCTTTGGCCTCAACAGAACTACGAAAGATCCAGACTCCATAAACTTCCCCAGGTGGCAACGAATTCAAATGCAATTTCAATGCAAAATTGAAAGCAACCTACCCTTTATGCCACTGTACCCTATTTACACAGTACCAAAGCACAGAAATTTTGCACTGACTCTACATATGCCAAGAAGCAGTATGGAATATTTGCTACAGAAATAACTTCGTTAAAATTCTGTAGAGTCCTTAAAGTCAAACTTTAGACATTAAGTCTGCAAAGACAGTTCTGTATGACCAGCTGTATTTAGGCTTTCAAATGGTAAGTCCTCTGATTTATTTTGTTTTTTGACATAAAGTACTCTTTGGTGTTCTGCAATATGTGGAACATCTGAATGACTGCAAAAACCTGTTTGGGACACTCGCTGAGATCCATTTCACTGGAACTTCACAAATAAATTCATTCCTATTGCAGCACCAGGGTGCATAAACATAGTTTTGATAAAAATGAATACTAAGCAAGTTTGCAATAATCTTGTCTTTAAATCATATTACCTCAAAGGCTTAGTTATTTGTTCTCTACTCTACAGTACAAGTGCTGATAACCCAAAACATTTTCAAAAATTACAAGCCAGACCACTATATCCAAGACACTACATATGCTTGATGCCCCTTCAATTTACTTTCCTCAATTTACTTCGAATTGACTTTTAATTTTCAACCATAAGATCAAAACCTCCCATTTGAAAAACAATCAGTTGAATCACAAAGCTTTGTCTTAATATACCAAATGTGCAAGATCAGAGATAAAGTTGTTGGCAGCACAGCTAATGTAACCCTGCAGCAAGTTCCCTGAAATAATCAGAATTAGGTACTCAGTTACGCTTTATTTGGGCACATGACAAAGGGCAGTATTATTGTTGTGCTCTGAGGGGACAGTCCCAGGGTAGAACTGTGAGTACCGAAATTGTTATGGTGTGGTGTAGTGATAACTGAACTGACTTCATGTTACTGACCTAGCCCCAACTGGTGTGCTCTCAATTATCCTTTGTTTTAAACGTCCCAGTTGGTCAAGGGCCCAAGTTCAGCAGGTGCTGTACCCACCAGAGGCAGGAAACAATGCATTAAAAAGGCACATATAAATGATCAAAAAAGGGTAAATTGAATATTTCTTCCCAGTTTTTAGTATCTGTCTGTGGGTTGCTCTACTGGACAACCACAAATCATTTATAAGCAGAACGGATATTAAATTCTTAATAAAATTCACCCAGAGATTTCACAGAGTGATATGAATTTGGTCCACACCATTCTCTTTTCTTACCCCTAATATCTCAGACTCTCCTTTGCTTCTGTGGGGTTTTTTCCCCTGCTACACTTGCCTGACATTTTTGCACCAACTTTTGGAGGTCACCCAAGATGGATTCCAGCTGGGGACTCATGAGCAGCTCTGGTATCTGCCCTCATTGTCCAACCCAACCAACCAAAACCAGTCACTCAACCCCACCTGCACCCTCTCTGGGGCTCCTGACACCCAAAATCGGTGTGCAATCATTCATTTCCCACTTTGGTGCTACTTTTGCAGCCTTGCTTCTGTGAAGAGGAAGAGGATTCCCATCCCTGGCTTTGCACCCCTGGGCCACTCCAGCAGCCACTGAGGCCTGAACCTCCATCACCCTGCAAAGCCTCTGAGCCTCAGGGGAGACACAGAGCCCTCAAGAACATTTTTTGCATAATGCAAAAAGGTAATTAGGGACTTCGGGAGAAGAGGTAAAAAAACATGGTATCAAGAGGTAGCTTCATTCCCACTGAACAGCACTGCTTTGTGCCATGTAAAGCCAGAACACTTTTCCCTCAATTATTTTCTCTGACGACAATGAATTATTTTCCAATACTGAAAGTTTCAAATGAAAGCCCTGAAGTGACTGCAACTACTTCAGGTGGGCACCAATGCTTTACCTGAGGGGGAACCCCTTTCCATGGCAGCCCTGCCTCTCTGAGGAGAAGCCAGGCTGCTAAAATAAAGCTGCTGGAGTGAAGCCAAATCATGGCTTCAGGAAAAGGGATGCTATGTCAGGGCTTTATTGATGTTGTAAATCTTTGCAGTTAAGAAAAATCAAATTTCTGAGTGCTGAAGTGATCATTTCTTGGAGCAGTGCTAGAGACAGCCTGGGAGCTGACAGAAGGACAGTGGCTCCAGTCTTGCTGGGTGAAATATTCCCTGGTGCAGTAAGCCCCTGAAACATCCTGTGCATTAACAGGACTTAAGTTGGAGGCTTGAGTTTTGTATAAACCCTTACATGGGACATGTCTGC
Organism: Pachycephala philippinensis; assembly: GCA_013397055.1. Lineage (NCBI taxonomy): Eukaryota > Metazoa > Chordata > Aves > Passeriformes > Pachycephala > Pachycephala philippinensis. The sequence goes on from VWZT01001753.1 coordinate 125,151, forward strand.
CCTGAACATGTCTTTCTTTCCTGGAGCTGAAGTTAATGGGAGCCAGTAAATGCCCAGCTGATTCCAGCAGTCGTGATTCTGCTGAATAAAACAAAGTTTAAACGAGTTTGTGCACACACTAGTGGTAATGCAGCTGGGAGACAAGGGCTGCACGGGGACTAGCCAGAAGGCTGGGATTTGGACACCACAGATCATCCAGCTCTGTGCTACTGGCTGCCACGGTACTTAAAATAACTGCAGCACTCCGGAGAGAGTATATAGATAAACTCTGTCCTATGTTAATGCACCATCATATAGAGTTGTTTACAGGCAGTACTTAGTAAAGTGCTTAAGCATGTATTTAATCAGGCTGCTGAACATCAGTGTGATTAATACTTTGCTGAATTAGAGATATAATATGAACACATTTTTCTGCTGTTGCAGTTTTTCATTATATATACTTATAAGCTGGACATAAGGATTTTCTTTCAGTTTTGCATCCAACAAACGAGTTAATTTGGGAGTCAAATTCTGCCTTAGTTATGCCTGCACAATGCCTTTCATATGCATGAGGGCAGAAGACTTCTCTTTAATTGGACTTATTTTTTGTTAGTCTATAATCAAGAAAAAAACCAAATCTGGTTCTTTCTTTCTGATCCTGCAGCTCTTTGACATTCCTTTTATGTCATTTCAATCAGAAAAGTATCTTTTACATATGGTGTGTATGTTTGTTAAGGCTGTGCACATACAGCAGCTGCAATTCTTGACCAGCAAGCAAGCAGCTGCTGTTGAGTACAGATTGGAGCCACACACTTTGTTATTCTGCATGTAAAACTGAGGGGGGGGGAGGGAGGAGACGAGAAGAAACATGGCTCTTACATCACTCATCATGGTAATTCTATTTAAATATATTTTAATGATTTCTAACAACATAATTTGCCAAGCCTCCCCACCTCAAAGTGATGCAAGCACATCTCTCTCTCAATTTTTCCTTTGCTGCTTAGCCTAGGAGGAACATTTACCATCTTATAGTTCAAGTTTTTTTAAAATCCTTTTATATATATATAATTTTTTTTAAAAATAATCACTACTCAAATCATTGGCCTACTCGTATACATTAATGTCATCACTGCAGAACCATCACTTCACTTGCATTTACTTGCAGTTTCTGCTTACAAGGAAACAAGCTTGATTTAATAGTTTTAGCTACAGCCATCTCAAGAGTTGAAGACTTCNAAAATGGGAATATTTAAAATGATTCAGTCACAGATAATTTGTTGCTGCAAACGGCAGGCTCACATCAGCCCCTGGCCGCTCTGGGTGTTTGCTGAGCTCAGGTAACGCTCGGATAGGCTTACCCACTTCATGGAAAACAGATGTTCACACTGTGGAAAAGATTCCTATTCCCTTTCCTGGTCTTAAGGATCCTGAGTGGGATCTCTCATGCCAAACAGCTCGGGTGCTGGGCTTGCTCACCCACCTAAGCCCTCACATGCAGGTTAGTCCAGGGTACTGCAGCTGGAAACCAGACACCTTTCCAGGCCAAAAATACAGCCCAGTTTATTTCACACTTGGTCCCCAAGAAGCCAGCAGAGTGGTTCTCCAGGACAGCTCTGGAGGGTCTCAAAGGCAGCCCTTTTCTTCACCCCTCGTGGTGATCTGTTCACACGCAGAGGTGGCACAGCCATGGGGCAAGGTAGGGCAGCTCACACTACAGCTGCCTTTGTTGCTCCTGCCTGGCAAATACCAGAAGACACCACTTGTCTAGACTGATGGGAAGGCGTATGTTAAAGCAATTAATTAATTTGCCCTAAAAGATTGAGGCCAGGCCAGGATTTGTCCCTTTCCTAGTGCTGATCTTAAGCAATGGGATTTCCACCATTTCCCATGGGAGATTATTCCACAACCTAATAGATCTCAATGTCAGGAAGTTTTTTCCTGATATTCAGCCATAACTCATATCCATGAATTATGAGCTACTGTCGACATCACATCCATTGAGGCATTCCTAGAGCCTGCTTCATTTAAAATTATATGCTCTAGTTATGCAGGGTTTCTGTGTACTAGGGCAAAATGCTTTTTCTGCAGGTTAATTCATTACTATTCAATTTGTTAACACTTTTTTTCTCGGTGTGAACAGTCATTCTGCAGTTGCATACCCTGTATAGTAGCACAGTCCCCATTTGGGAGTAGAATCACAATATATAAATATGACAAAACAACATACCAAAGCCCATCCCTGTAAAGACATATTAGTCTGTTCCTGCAGATACTCCAGCATTCAGCTAAATCAAAGCAGTAGCTCATACAACACCTGGTATGAGACAGAAAGCTTAGAAAAAACCCTGCTCAAGTATGTAATAAATTTTATTTCTGTCTTAAACAGAGGGAAGGTGGGGAATTAGGGGGGCCAGTGTAGGGAAGGGGAAAGGGATAGGGAAGGGAAGGGAGAAAGGAACTTAAGCTGTGAGAAAATAGAGGAAAACTGAAAGGAGAATGACTTCCTATAGACAATGAGCCTCTACAACACAGTAAGAACATACAACAGCAAATCAAGTTGAGGATGCGAAATGTTCACTTCTTACCACTAAAGCACTTAGAAAAATGCAGAAAGCTAAGGCAGGCTTCAGAAATCTGTATTGCAAGTAATTGTGTACAAAACACTTCTAAGAAGGAAACTGCCTTTTAAGAATATTTGAGAGGAGAAAATTCATAAAACATACCAATTTTTCAAAGAAATCTGAGTATTTCGATGAGAGTTTTTGTTATTACAATTTACCCAGCTAGCAGTGTTCTGCTATCCTGTTTGCAACCCATTTGTACATAAATGCCACATTAGCCACTGGAAAAGGGAATGCTTCCCAAAGTAAGAAACTAGAAATACACCTGAGTTCATTTTCATCTCCGTATGTGCCTAGCTCCCATTAATGTTACATAAATTCCAGAGCAAGTAGGTAAGAATAAACATACAAATTTTACCTGGAATCATCTAAAAAGCAGAAAGTGATGTTTGCAAGGAACACTGAATTTGCACAGTGACATATAATTCTGTGTTAAAGTTATTGCAGATGGCTGATTTTTTTAGAGACAGTGGCCAAATAGTATTGAGGGACCTACACAAACAGGTCTGGTGGGAACATTTTGGTGATACTTCCATTCACTAGAAATCATGTGACTTTATTGAAATCTGTATCTAGCCAGGTGGGACACTTGCTTTGGACAGAAGACAGGACAACACAGCTCCCACTTCCTCCTGGACCAGACGTGTGTACCCAACAAACAGACAATGCCCACAGGCTGAGATGGACTCAAAATGTTGCAGAGCCTCCAGGTCAGCATTATGCACATGTATCTACATTCTCTTGATCACCTGCTGAAATCATAGCAACTTGTCATTTGTAGGTGGGCAGTTTCTGGTTTGCAGTTAGCCTTGCAAAGCTTGACAAAAATTTCTTTGGTGGAGCTGTGAAATACCCATTGGGACATACATGAAAAATTCACAAGCTAAAAAATTGTGCTCTAACAGCAACCCTCTTCCACAAGAGATGTTGAGAAGACAAGGGACGTTCTGATATGACTATTGTTTTACCAAAGCATTTGAAAGAATTTTTTTTTTTTTAATTTTGCTTTGGAACTAAGAAGTAGAGGTTGCTGCAAAATGGAACTGTCATCCTCAAGACATCTGTAAAGATATGTAACTCAAGTTGAAAGATGACTTAGACAAAGGTAAGCTCTGTGATCCAGGAGGAAGGCTTTAAGTCAAAGGTTCTGATGCACTGGCAAGGATATAGCAAGGAGTGGCATCTCCAGGAGGCAGCACCTTTCTTTGTAAGATGTCCCCACAGAAGCCTGACATCAGCATCTGCTGTGAAAACGGCACTGATCATGGGGTAACTCATCTGTCTTACACCTGCTGCCTTCTTAGCTCTCCACTGCCTCAGTGCCCTGCCTGAGGAAGGGGCACTCCTCACTGTTTTGGAAGGGAGTTGTGTACTGTTCTCTCATCCCACTCAGGTTTTCAAACACAAAGGGTCCTTGGCTGAGCACAGGCAGGGAGCAGGACATTTGGGTAACACTTCTGCACTCTCCCTGGAAGTAACTGTTTGCCAATGGCATTTTTGAGGATGAAGATGAGTAGGTAAATTCAGACATCTTTGTATATGCAAGAGGAAACGAACAGCCTGGTTTCCACAGAGGTGTGTGTGCACAAGTCCATAACAAAGGGCAGAAAGTAGCAAAGAGAAGCTGGAAGACTGTCGAGGGCTTTAGCACAAAGAGACAAAGTGCTAAGAGTTGTTGTTTCAAAGATACCCCATAGCAAGATGTGTAGGGACTGGGAACACAGGAATAGAAAGCTATCCAGAATCTACAACACACCACATTTACAAGTAAGGCACAGGGAACAGAAGAAACAATCAACTAACACTTGTGTAAAAGGAAAAGCTGACAACATTGTAATCAAAAATAAAAATGCACAAAGAGGGCTGACATTTCTTGAAAGTTATCTCAATTGGCAGTACAGAAGAAAATAATATTTAACACATAAATAAAACAATCATTGTGAGAACCCACTATGTTTTCACCCGCTATGTTTTACTCATTCTCAGACTTCTGCCTTGCTCTTAGATACGCAGGCGTGCGCCATTAATGGCACTTGCACAGCTGAACTCCCACGCATCATCCTCAGAATGGGAGTTGTGGTTAACCTCTGATACGTCACATGTAAAAAAATACTCTTCACTGTATTTCTGTTTCTCACTTCTATATTCTTACTTCCCTGTAGGTGTAAAACATGTGGCTTTTTGGCAGTGTGTATGACCACCTTGAATTAATCTCCTAAATCCAGGCTTAAAGCTGGATAGTCATACCAATCAGTCAAGTTTTCTGTGTGTGAATCTTTCTTCCTTTGTGACCGTGTTTTCCTGCTTTTGAACCTTTTAAAAGGGTTTAAGTACAAGGATGGAAAATATAGATGGAATTTATGTTTAAAATTAGCTTTCAGTGCAATCCATGTGTTTCTTTAAGGAGGATACATATAAGCATGTGCATATGTGTACATGTACAACTTCTACACACATCTACCACATCTATTAAATCTGTCTAGTGGGTAATATAAAGACTACTGGCTTAGCAATATGCTAATGCTTGCTCAAGCTTTTCAGTGCAGTGCTGAAACCATCCTTGACACAGCACTGAAGCAGAAGCTGCAGCATCCCCAACTGCTGGATAAATGGAGTAAGAGAGATGAAATTTATCAGGGCTGCCAAGAAGTGCTCATCAAAACACATTTTTTGACTAACATAAGTGTGCACTATTCTCACAAGTACCAAAAAAAAAAAAAAAAGGAGGAGGAAGAACTTAGAACAAGCATTTATCAAGACAACCTGTCCATCTGATTTGACATATTTTCACATTTTTTGCAAACATCACTTCTTTTATTCGGTTAGAACTGATTTGGGGTAAATTGAAGAAGGAAACCTTTGCTTCTAGTGCACTATCAGTCTTCAAAAAAGTAAAAGTTTTACAGTGGATGAATGTATTTACTTGAAAGACACCGCATTTCCAAAGGCACAGTGTGTGCTAGACATCTAGTAGTACTCAAGCTGACACTTAAGCCTTTGAAAATTTCTTCCAAGAACCTCTGATGTGAGCTATAATCATACTGTTTGTCTTATAAGTAGCCAGCCTGGAAAATAGAAAACTGGATAAAACACTCCAACACAAGAAAGATTGAGAAGTTCTCAGAGACTCCAAAGACATTTCAGAAGAAGAGGAACATGAGTTTTGTTATTAATTTGCTCAGGAAGGACAAAGTATCATTCAGTATAGGAAAGGCTGATACAACTGAGCACCATACAACTGCCAGAGAAAACATGGAAAAAAAGAAATATAACCTATTTCAGCAGAAACAATGCAGGCTGGGGAGTGGAGTGACCTGGGTTCTCTGATGCTGACTTTGAAGCAAACCACTCTACCTTCTTTTTACTTGACTTCCCTTTGGATAAAATACATAATTAATGATGTTCAAAGGGTTTCGAGAACCACCAGTATGCCTAAATGCTGGCTGACATTCAAAATGTTGTTACTGAAGATGGAGGACTGCTGCACTGTCACAGAACATATTCAAGGGAAATTTAAAAAGTCAAAATGAGAGAACTAAAACATGTTGTATTCAGATTGGAATACCTGCAGGAGACTGCTTCATGTAAAAATGAAAGCACAGGCAGCCTGGGGAAGGAAGGAAAAGGTGGACTGCCTTTATTAGAGCATCAAGGATGGAAAGGTTTCTGTCTGCTCATTATTATCAGGGAGTCAGAGGAAGATGAGTAAATGACAACTCTTTAACCATGTGTGATTGCTGCTGGCAGGAAGGAGAGGGATTGGGAAGGAAATCAAAGTGCCTGATTCATTGTTTGTCTTTACACATTGACCAAACACAGCAAACTTAAATACACCTAGCGAAGGGCAGGAAGGCCAAGACAAACAGAAAAAAAGACTAAGGGATAGGAAGTAACTTGAGGAGAAGAAACGTGAAAAGAAATGCTGGTCACCCTGAATAAACTCTCCAGTGTGGCGACTTTCTGGACATTTCTCTGTCTTTCCTATACAAATATGAGACAGTTCTCATTGGACAATGATGTTGGCTTTTACACTGGATTAAAATCCAAACCTAGTGCAACCCCTAAGCATAAATGCATTATGCCCCATACATATATTTGCCATTATTGTGACATTCACTGAATTCTCTCCGTGGTTCACCCAGACGATGTGGTAGACTAGGGAGGTTAAGGAATGTTACAATTAACATCTTATTGAAAAACTAAGTACTGATATGGAAACAGTAGCTGCTGCAGCTGCAGCTTCACATGGACGGAACACGCCATATAAGACTTCAGTAATGCTTCCAACATTTTACATTTTGTGCTTTAGAGAAAAACAAATTTTAGATTGAAACAAGGATTCGCTGTATATCTAGAAACCTGCAAGATACAATTTCTCTTCTAGTCATCGCTTCTAATCAGACAGATGGATAAATTGCTATGGAAAAAAACACAAAAAACCCTCACCTAAAACAATGACTGCATCATTTTTATTTATTTCTTGCATTCTCTGTTCACATAGCAAAAAATTTAATTCCAGTTAGATCATTCTCTTGTGATACTTTTTTCTTTCATTTAATATATTTTTAAATGCTTAGAAGCATTATGACAGGAAAGCATGTATTTTTTTTGCCCTGGTTTATACCCATCATCCTTACCATTACAACAAGACAAAAGCATTAAAGTAAAATTAATCATGTCAAAAGATTTTAGCAAAAAACAAGGGAGACCATGCATAAAGCATCGCTTTGTCTAGTGTGAAGTCACGCTCTGATTAAAAACATATAATGAAAGTGAAAGTAATACATCATTGCCTTAGCAGTAGGGTTTTTGGGAAAGCTATGCAATTCTGAACACAAAAAATCTTTATAGGGCCTGGATTTTGCAATTATTATAGAATAATTCTAACAAACAAAACATTGTTTCACTTCCTTAAAGTTTAATTAATCTTAAACGTTGCAGTTAAAACAAACAACCGAAGGAGTTCTAGAATTAAACACGGACTCCTGGCAGGACCATAACTGGTAATTAAAACCCAAGCAGCAGCGGCTGGTTCTGAGCAGCGAGGCACGAGGTGGTGACACAGAGACTCCCCCACTGCCCCACATCCAGTAAGTAGTTATGCATACTGCAAAATATCATGGAATAATGAAACTCCATTAACAGAGCAGAACTTTTGCTGTTACTGAGGACTGTCACACACCCATCAGCTGTTCCATTTCTGTCAGTGGGCAGTGGTAGCCTGTTGCTGCTGGGTGACCTATGCAGTACCCAGTTAAAAAATGAACTGGTGTTTGTGCACATGTAGGCAAGCCTGAAAAGAAACCATGCACTGAAGGTATTTGCTGTACTTTGCCATAAAGTCTATAAAAGCCTCTACTTTGCTCAGGCACAACTGTGCAATAAGTGTTTCAAATTAAACATCTACGTGCACATTATGATGCGCATAATATTATTTATAATCTCAGATTAGGATTGTGCCCATATCAAGCAAAATTAGGTGGTAAAAAATGTTTGTAGAATGCCGCTTACTTTCTCCTTTTTTTTTCCTCTTTATTCTGCCTCTATGTTGTCAACATAGAAACAATAACTCTCTGAGAAATACCAGATAGGAAAAATACACAGTAATACTAGACTGTGAAAAATCTACCGATCCCCTGAGCCATAGCATTCTTGCCTATAGATGATGACATTAAAAAATTGGAAATGGGTGCATGCTTCCCCTCCTCTCCCGGGTCTATGAACAAGGCAAGTTGTTTTCCTGATACCTTTAGAATTACTCCCATTAGTACTGATGCATTTGGTGCTTTGGCTATCCAGGCAGAGAGAGGTGGGCAGGATCCCCTGTCAATAGATCTAGTCTTGTCTAGGGAACAAAATGAGATTGCTCCTCTGCTGAGCTGTCATACTTGATAGCTTGTGCTGTTCCACCTGCACCCGTCCTCGCAGCTCCAGCTGCAGTGCCACAGCCTGCATGGAGTCTGTAGTTCCTGATGGGTGATCTTCTCCTGTTCCTTATGCATCACACGAGGTAGGACTCAGAGCCCTAAGCCACTGAGTGCTGAGAAGTGAGCCACTCTCTGTGCTGAGAAGGAAAAAGGAAACAGGCAAGCAGCTCCCTCTCAAATGGGTCTGCAGGCCCTGATGAGTAACTTCTGGGGCTCCTCTCACTGGACAGTGACAAGAGGAGATTCAGACTCCTCTCATCCACCTCCTGCTCAATGGCCCTGCCACTGCACCCAGGATTAAGTGTTTCCAAGCTTCTTTCCCACCCTCCTCATCCCCAAATGCCACTGGCACAGAGAGCAGAAAACAAGGAATGTAAATAGGTTTGGAGGAAGGGAGGGGGAATTTCTGTGCACATTTACATTGGATCAGTAAGCCTCTAAGTGCAAAATGTGGCATTTTGTTGGTGTGTGGGGGAGCCTGTTGGCGAGCAGAAGGTTAAAGAAAAAACTTTGTAATAGGAGGAAATCAAATACACCTAAGGCGATAATAAAATAGAACATCTTAAAATACCAGACTACAAGAAGTGCAATTCTTCCCATCACGGAACCTCACGAGCAGGACATAGCTTTTGCTCTGTCCCTATTCACTAAGGAGCACTCATTTGCACTGAGAAGTTGAGAGTGAACTGCAAACTAAGGACTGACAGCACTATCTAAGTAAGCGAAAAAAACTCAAAAAAAAAACCAAACCAGAAAAAAAAGCAAAAAAAACCCCAAAAAATCTTCTGCCTTTGCTGCTGATTCTATATCTCTGATAAGACAACTGTGGATTGAAAGAGAGGTAAAAGGGTAAAGAAAGAAAACTTCTTTCTAAATTGCAAAAAGTACATGATAAATAAAGATAGAACTATGCCCTCAAACTCATGCACCCCCTAAATGTCATAGGATGTTGATACCACACCATGGCTGCACTGAGCTACCACTATGTTTTAAGTTTGTACAGTTTTTTGTCTTCCCTAAGACTTCTCAGTCACAGTTCTTCAAGTCCCTGCACTCCTATGGTATAGAGTTCTTCAGTGTTTCGAAAGGACAGAAGTTCTACTTGGACTTGTCTCCCATTCCCTCTTAAGTTAGAAAAAAAAGGGGATACTTGAAACTTACTTCAACTGGGTTTTTAAAAAATAGTTATTGCTACCATTTTGTGAGTAGTAAAATATTTTCTAAGAAATAACACTTATTAACATTTTGTCTTTTTCAGTGTGAAAAGACAGGCATTCTCCTCTGTGGTCTTCAAACTTTAGCCCAGGCCAAGAGGGCATCCTTTTCTGGCAGGATTTGCAAGAACAGGATTACTCGTGTCAAGAGAAGGCTGTGTATTTGACAGCTGTTGTCTCAGCCAGCACTGAGACAGATCCTGGGACCTTCAGGGGTCCTGGGACTTTGAACGTGAGCTAGCCAGGACTGTAACAGATGCTTTGTCTTTTAACCACAGCATGGAATGTTACATGCACTAACCGTAACAGAAAGAGAACTTTTCTTCCCTATTTCTTAGAGGTAGCACAGAAAAGACTAAATTCTCTACACAAAATTATTCTGAAACGTCTCTCAACGCCACCATAGACAGTGGTGTTACTCCACCACTAGAGATGGACATTTAACCAGAGCATTTAGGTATCCTGCCTCTGGATAGTTTCCCACAGTCTTGGAGACAGCAACACAACGTAAATAACCAAGAGCTGAGTAAATTCCATTCTTACAAAATCTGACAATCTACAGCTAGTTAAGATTCAGAAGAAAGCTTTTTACTTTAATTCAGTTGAGAGTTCAGATCCTGGAGCAAGAGATCCATTCCTCCTGCCTCTCCTGTTGAGCCACTGGATTAGACACAGCAAATGAAAAAAACGCCTGGACAATTCTGCCTTAGGCAATATCATTGATTTTTCACTGACTTACCATCTTCAGAATTTTCTTAGAAGTAGTGTACAGAGATGGGTGTCCTAACTCATTATTCTGAAAAATCTGAAGCATAATATGTTCCCTAGCACAGATGCTGAAGACTTTTATAATGTACTGGTCATATAACCTTCTGTAATTGTCATTCTTACACAACACCCTCAACCTATTAGTCCAGGTCATCTATACCTAAACAGTCTTTATGTGGCACCACTTTGTGAAAGGCTCCTAAATCTTCCATGGGAAAAAAATCAATCTGCAAGGGCATTATTTCAAGTCCTGCATCATAGCAATTTTTAAATTTTTTTCATCCTAACCTGTGTATGTAATATTAATGTGGATGTACACCATTACAGGGCTTTGGATAAGGGAGAAGAACAGAATTCTGTAAAATGTATTTTACTAGGGAAAAAAAAAAGAAGCAGGTCTAATAGGAAATCCAGGTTTTACCAGTTGTCCAGTTTTAGAAGTATGCCTTTGATTTATGGATCAAAATTGCTCATTTATTATTTTATCTATACTGCTTTGGGCAATTTTGACAGTTAAAATTTAGTTTTATTGACCAATGCAGCCAGTTTAGCCACAAGGGGACTAATGCACACACAGCCTGCTGCACTCAAGAAGCTATGATTTGATTCCATGACCAAGTCAGACTGGGAATCGCAACCAACATAACAATAAGTTCCAAATCTCGATGCTCGAGGCAAAATACTTACTCTAAAACACAATCCACTATTAAAAGAAGGTGGGAAAGAATTTTGTGATAGCAGCCTCCATGCACTGTTTATTGTAGCTGATATATTCCACCAATGCTTCTGTCAGCAATGGACGCAGGGTAGTACAGAGGAAACATTTCTTTAATGATTGTGGACAACAGATAAAGCTGGAAGAAGGAAATGAAAATGCAAAAGAGAATCAAAGGTGTGCTCTAGTACTATGGCTTACCAGGGATCTGACTCTGAGAAAAATGCCTTGAAAAAACTGCCTTTTTTTTCCCTAAACCGGATTTTATTCATATATACATAAATATGCATGGGTTCACGTTGCAGCTTGAAAGACTTACAAGTTTACTTAAAAAAAAAACTTACTGGAATGATTTTAAGCCAATGTTAATTTAGGCCTATCCTATTATAAAATTAGCATCTTCTGCAATCTCAATTTATTGCTCCATTGTGAAGCCCCTTGTGATACATAAACAAATCTCTGAAGAGAAACAAATCAATAAAGTGTCTAATTTGATTAACCATGTTTTTAAATTCATCAAGACAACTGTACAAAAATAAACCACTTACTTGTCAGTATTTTCCACGTCTTCTTTTCATCATCATAATACTGAACCAAATTGCTGGGTAGCCGGTCAGGTCCGGGAGGCAATCCTCCAACCAATAACAGCATTTTCTTATTGGAACGAATTCTTCACCCAAAACAAGAGGAAAGATGAACAACCACATTACTGAGGAGTATTTTTAGTGGCAACAAAATCATAACCATCAAAAGAATGTTCACTGCTTGCAGTTTTCTATTTCATTTTTTTGTGTTTCTTTTCCCAATCATGTCTCAACAATTTCTTGAACCAAGCAGAAAAATGATCAGAAAAGCTGCGTATCTCTCTACTCATGGAATAATAAGCTTCCTTTATGCAATTTGTTAGAGGTTCATTCTAGAACGACCTTTTTCTTATATTATCCCTTTAAATCATCACTCTTTACAGCTGAATACACATGAAATGCTCTGGAGTTGTACTAAGGTTAAGCATTAAAGTTGCATGTCAAAAATCGTATTAGTCAAAATCATTATTATAAGCCATTCTACACTCAAAGAACCTTGAAAAAATTAAGGTTATGCAGAGAGTTTGTGAGCCAACTCTTTAATCACACACTGAACTTCAGATATATAGTTTAGTACAATTAGCAGCACTGGGCTAATGGTTATGGGTTAAATGCTACTTACAAGCACTTTTGTTTGTTTAATTTAGTCCAGACTCTTGCTTTCATTCTCCCCCTCGGCTCCCCCCCTTCTCTTTGCTCTCCCCCTGTGCACCACTGGCTATAGCAACACCAATTGGTAAAAATGAGACTGTGATGTTGTTGTGAGCCTCCCCAGAGTGGAGCCCTGCCAATGCTTGCCACTGATCCAGCGGCATGAACCTGCTCAACTGTGCAAAGTCACTCTAATTCCCTCCCTCTGTTTTTCTACCTTCTCCCCCAGGGGGCAACCACTGAAAGGAGTGACTACCCACCCATCAAGAGCTGGCAATTCGCTGCTATTAACCGTGACCGTGATTCCCAATCTGCCTGGCAGTTCTTAAGAACAGGACTGCAATGTCTCATCTGCAGTAAAAGTGGTTATCTGCACCCTGGCCTCCAATGCTCCACCTGATGAACGTACAATTTCTCTGCAGCATTAAGGGATTTAGCACAATTGTAAGTGAAAACTGGAGGGGAGGCCCAGACCCCCAGATGAGCCCTGATGCTTTAATAGTCACTTCGCATATAATTGAACTTCCACCAGTTATACTTAGCTTGGGTGAGATAACACTGAAATAAAGGTCTAGGCTCCAAATGTTCCTGTTAAGTAGGAAGGTGACGTAGCCTGGAAAACATCCATCCATATGAATGACTGTGCAGAGGGACCATGCATTTGATGGAAAGCACCCTTGTCAAACACCATTTTTCCACGCACGATGACACCCGTGTAGCTCTCTGTGTGTCAGTCTGCAGCAAACAGCCCTGGCCAAGAAAGGCACAGAACACCACCAACCAAAGCCTACCACCACAGCTGCACATTGTAGGGTCAAAGCACCACCCAGGAGCTCCAACCTCAGCAGTGCACTCTGGCAGTGGGAGCTTTAGGACTGAGGTGTCCTTCACTCCAGCTGCCACCTAGAATGTGTGTTGGTGACCCACTGATTTACATTTGTACCAGGACTGCATCCTCTCTTGAGAAGAAAGGAAAAAATGGACTAGGTTGTGCTGTAGACATGCACCAACCACAAGGAACATCCTTCTGGAAGGGAATACACAGCTGAAGGCTTGATCCACACAATGCTCCAGAATAAAATTTGTCAAATGGCTGTCCAAAAGACAACTACAGACTACAGATACATCTATGACAAGGACGGCCAGGGAACTACCTGGCATATGGCCTTGTCTCTTTAAAAACAGATTTAGGGCTCAGGGAAGGTCATGAATTGAAAGTGGATGAAACAAAACCCTCAGTGCAGAGCAGGAGGTAAACCATGGGGGCAGTGACCCTGTCCCACGCTGTCCTACCCCTTGATTCTCTCCCAGCTTGGGGAGAGCCCCTGCAGTCCCTCAGTCTTTCTGACAAGGCAGCCCTTGACGCCTGCAGTGCACCTGCTATGTGCTGTCAAATGATGACTGTTACCTGCCCAGCAGACTGTGGCTGTGTAGGATATCGGGAACCGTCTCATGATCACTGTCGGCACAGATTCCGTAGTGAGAGGAAGCTCTGGGGAAAGCTTACTAAAGCACTGCCAGCATCTTTTAACGTTCAGTCTCCCCAGTAAAGTTTTTAATGAGAGAATATTTGATAAAAACTATGCAACATGGGAGTATGATAAACTGTTTTTGGTATGAGTTAGGGATGACTGCACATGTAACAAGTGGCAGAGCAAACCAGAGCCATAAGTCAGTTATGCATGGCCATCCCTAACGATAGAGAATAAATTGTTTATTTCAATCCTCCTGTGTTGTATGTTACATCACAATCAACTCCCTGTGTATTGTAAAATTCAGAATGCCCTTGCAAGGTTTACTTGATAAAGGAGTTTATTTTGATTTTCATCTTTCATCTGTAAAACTCCCTTCTAACTCCAAAGCACTGTGAAAATCCAGTGAATGGCCAAGGCTCAATAGTTAAGGTGAAGAATTAAATGTCAGATATAACTCTGAGTTTCCAGACTTTGGCAGTTGCAACTATCCTTAACATTACTTTTTCAGCTAAACAGTCTGAGAAGCTACTGTTTCTTGAGAAGGAGCAGTGTTGCTTTATTGGTAAGCTTAAAAAATACTAGTTTTTTTAATATGCTTAAAATGGGAAGTAGCAAGAACAGAGACTTTTAGTAAAAGTTTAATGAGAACTTAATAGTCAGCAAAGTCTCTGCCAAAAGCACAGGGAAATCTCACATGGCAAAGAAGAGATGGGTACTTATACTCAAAATATCTAATTTGTCTACATTGAGAGCTTTTCCAATGAACCAAGTAAAGATAATACAGTGGCTAAAGATATGCAGGTTTTAAACTGATATGTTTCCTTGGAGCCAATTCTGGGTTTTAAGTTTTGATGTGAAATGCTGCAATTTAGGTTTCAAAAAAAGATTTTCTTTATTATGTCATATTTATATTTCGTATTGCACTAAGTGGTACTGTTAGAATTTTACAATGCATTCTAAACCATGAAAAACATGTAAATGACCACTGCTGATATGCAGAAGACTTTTCCAAATATTAATAAAAATGTAATTCAGTGAAACACTATGATGAAGACAGGATTTAAAAATATAGTTAATATATTGAGCAAGATAAAGCTTCACCCTTTCTTGTATTATTACATGTTTGCTATTTGGATAACTCAAAATTACAATGTGAAATGTTCTTCATTATCTCTGACACACTCTTTTTTTCCCCACAGTCCTTATTTCGCAGTCTAATATACTATTCAGTTACATGCTGTGGTTCACAGTGTCCCCAGCAAGGATTTTATGATCATCTTGTGTTCCATTAACAGTAGTGGGTCTTAGTCAGGGAAGCCTAAGCCCTGGACAGGCAGGTTGATGTCATGGCAAAAAAGTTGAGATAAATTTATCCACATGTTATCTTGAAAGCATTACTTAGACTTAGACTCCAAAACTCTAGCTCTCACTGATGAACATGCATGTGTTGTTATTATTCTGCACACACTTTGCAGTTTCTGTGCTGCTAAGATTTTAAAACACTTAATTCACCTTAATTAAGTTCCTGGGTACCTCATGTGGTGTGAAATTTATTTTGTCTACTTACAAGACTGGAAACCAAAGTATATTTCAAAGTCAACATTTTCAAACTTGTGTAGTTTCCCTCAGGCACACAAACCCAGGAATCTGAGTACTCACAGAAGTGGCTTCATTTTCAGAGATACCCATCAAAATAACTAAATCCTACTCACTTCAAAGGTAGCAGCAGATGCCCATCAGCTCAAAAACTCAGATCTCTAGTCCATGGTCTAAACTAATCATGAATATTCATGGCAAGAGGCTCAGCCCAAGAGAGTTTATAAACTCACAAGAAATCAGTAGAAAAGGCTGTAAGAGACCTCAATACTCCTGACAACCACTCCTACTCTTTTGCAACCTTGATAGCCTCATGTTAATAGAAAACGCATGAATGGGAAATACTCTTCTTGTACATTGTTTTTCTTTATTAACATATCCATCAATCTTCTACTGGTGGGTTTTCCTTATCTGGGCAATTAGTAGTAGTTCATTCTACAAAAGCTGGCAAGAAAACAAGCCTCAACAACAGGTTTGCTCCAGACTCTTCCAGTTCTTAAACAATGCACTAAGGTTTTGCTCTCTGAATTAGGGAATGCAAAGAAAGGGAAAGAATACAAGCATGAAGTGGCAATCCCGTGGTTCTTAATGCATCCAGTGTAGTGTTACACATCAGAAAGAAAAATGCAGAGACATACAGGTAATCATGGTCGTCAGTGAAAAAAAAAAAAAAGAGAAAAAGAGTATTCAACTATACTTTGTTCTTAACTTAGGGCTATAATAAACCCAGAAGCCTGGATCATTAATTATCTTTTCATATAGGCTATCACCATCGCTTTGGGTATGGAGAGAGCCGGGTAGCTCTTCAGAGCAGGGACTTGACAGATATGATGGCATCCTTGCTCCTGCTTCAGTGCTGACCTTAAACACACCAGAGCCAAACTGAACTTCAAGTGTTTGCCCACCAAACTCAGGCACAAACAAAACCAGCTGTAAGACCAGCACAGAGCCAGCAAGGGCAGGTGAATGCCTGGTGAGTTTTACTTACATCCTCATATCTCATTACATCAAAGGATATGAGAAACTGGAGTCTGACAGTGATACTGTCAAAGCAAGCAGCTAGAATCTCAGAAAAGGGGGCTGTTTTAACCTGCAGCAGAAACAAATTATTTCAGAGAGGGTTAGATACCAACCTCCAGGTAATAGACAAAGAGATACATACTATCCCAATCAGCATTTCAGTTGCAGACCTTTTGTTTGTTAGCACCAAAAACTTAATTTCATATTCAGAAACCAGGGTGGTCTTTAGCAACCCTTTTCTTCTCAAAAGGCATCTGAAGGGGTGCTGTGTGCAACAAAAATGTAGCGGACAATCTAGTTGCAGTCTGCAAATCTGAACAAATGTTGCAAGCATCCATTTGCCCATGACTGAAAAAAATGTTTTGCCATCGAGAACATGGGATGTGATCTTCAACAATTACCTTCCCAGCTCCTGGATGGGCATTTCAGTGCAACAAAAGTGTCATATCAAAACTGCTTATTTCAATGGATTTTGGCTTCCATAGTTGACTGCAAAGATAGCCATGATTAGTAACACATGTTTAATAGAGAGGAAATCTAATTATCCGGGAGTTTAACTAAGAACTCAATGAAAGCCATAAGGTACAATGTAAAATTTATTTTGGACAAAGGAATTTTATGAGGTTTTGTTATCACATAAAATGAATTAACAAACATCATAACCTATAGGTGAATATGCATCCAGAATCTCTTCCTAACCCGACAGCACTGCTAGGGGAAGGACCTGAGTTCTCACAGCCAATGGACCAAGTACTGCAGAACGTCTTTCTCCTCATGGATAAAGTACAGACATAAAGAATACCTCGATTTTGTCATAACCTAAAGCACAATAAAGTCTCTTGCAAATTATGACCAACAAATTTTTTAGTTCTTCAGTTCAAAAATTTGCTGAATGTATGAAAGTTGCTTTATGAATGGATTTTTTTTGCCTCTTCTAATTTGCACCTATCACCCTAGGCACACGTGAAAGAATGTGAAAGAACTCTGTAGAAATACTAAAGCCCTGGAAACCAGCCTTATCGTGAAAATTTTGGTTTTCATCTTCTAATTCTCAATGTAGGCATGCTTGGCAGAAGGCTCCAGTTTTCACTGCAGCAGAGCTCACAGGAATGTTCACTGAAGATGATGCTCATATAATACATGTTGCTGACCACTGACAGAATGAAGTTTAGGAACATAAATACTAAGCTGAGAAGGAGTTGCTGCAGACATTGATTGTTGGTTTTGTCCTCTGAATCTACTAGAATTTTTTTAAAAAGTTTTGTCCAATATTAAAAAAAAAAAAAAAAGCATAGAAAAAAATTAGTTAATGTTTGCTTTAACAATAATCATTTTCCTTCTAAAAGGAGAAGTCTAAGGGTAAGTGAATGTTTTATCTGACAGGCCACAGTTAACTGTTACAAAGTTACCTTATAAGTTAAAGGTTCCTTTATTTCTAAAGTTGTCAGGCAATTTTCCATCCCCTGTATTAAAATAACTTAGAATCTGTTTGAAGCTCTGAGAACCCAATTTTTCTTTATGAATCCAATCCCACTACTGTTAGCCTCTAAGTAAATATTTAAGGGTTAGCTTCCAGCTTTTAGCTGGAAGATTTTTTTAAAGTAAATGTCCCTTCCTTTTGGGGTAAAAGCCCCTGATGTTATAGGTAGCTTAGGGGCGGGCAACTATCCTGAAGGAGTGACATCTATCAGCAGTGCTCCTTTGGGAAGAACACAGAGGAGCGTCCTTCTCATCTCTGCCTCCTTGTATTACCAGATATGAATGCTAAAAATATCCTTACCAGCCCCACACTGAGTATCTGGAGCGTTGTAAGGGATGTGAATTCAAAGGAATGTTACTAGCAAAGCATAGCGGTGAATGAAACCAAAACCTCCTGTGGCACGAATCTTATTGGCAAAACTATGCAAATAGCTGATTTTCCTCACTGATGGAAGTTCTAAAAAACCTTTAAGTAATTCCCTTTATCCTGTATGCTTAAAAAAAAAAAAAAAAGAAAATGTCAAAGCTAAGTGCTTTTGCAAATTGCTTTCCCTTCCTCACCCCATTTTGTTTGACCTTTTTTTTGGGTTTGGTTCATTGGATGGTCCCATTTTTGGGGTTTTTTTTTGTTTTTATTTTTCTGACAGAGGCTGTAAAATGGAAATGCTTTACAGAATGCATCAAAGTGGCCAAATCCTCTTTTTTTTTTTCTTTATTTTTTCTCCCTAGGAAATTTCAACCAACTCTTTTGTTTTTATTTCAGACTGTGGAAAGTCAAGAAAGTCCTTTTTTGTTTGATTCTGTATCTGATGCCCATGTTCTTTCCTTAGGAAGCCAAAGGAAAGAAACACACCTTGCTGCCAGCTCACCCAAGGTATGACTTGTTACCTCTTCCACTGGTTTGTTTGTTTCTTTGGTTTTTTTTTTTTGGTTGTTTTTTTTTTCCTGAAAGAAGGCATCAACTGGGGAATGCAGGAAGAACCAACTGTGGCACCAACTTCTATTTACTTCCAGCTTCACTGCAAACCGTCTGCTTCCATTGAACTTGGCAGCTGACAATATTTGCTCAGTTTATTGTCTGCTTTCCAAGAATACAGCAAGTGTTGACTACTAAGTACTAGGCATGACAGTCTCTAAAGAAAATTTCAGGGAGGCAGCAAATATGAAAAATGATGCCAGGACGTATCTACTAATAGTTTTCAACTTTCCATCTTCTTCAATTCCTTTAGATGGTCCTTTGGTAAACCTGTAATACCAGATAGAATCTGTTTCAACAAAACCAATGTGAGAGATGTTTACAGAGCAGGGGAGTCCAGCTCAAACCCTTCTTTTAGGATTCCTATTAACTTCCCTGCTCAATCTTTTCAGGCCATGCTGAGCAAAGGGTAATAACAAACCTTGCTCTGATTTAGAAAACAGCTTGGATTTTTAAAATGCAGGAGTTGTTTGAAAAGATGAAACAGTGCTTTTACAGACTATATGGGTTTTTTCATACCATGAGTTTAACAGAACCAAAGCTTTTTTCTGGCAAATTTTTTTTCTGTTGATTTTGTGTTCTACGTTAGCTCTCCTCACCCCCCTTGCCCCCAAGGCTTACTGTGCTTTCTCTTCAAGTACAAATCCAAACAATTACACCATCACAGCTCTGTTCCATTTACTGCTCAGCAGTTACAGACTCAGAACCTCCATATTCTTCTGCTATAAAGAAAAAGCTATAGTGACCCCAGGCCACAACATGCCCTCTAACACTTCCTTTCTATCTCCTCTCTCCACATGAAGGGGATGCACATCAGGCAAAGAGTGAATAGAAAAGTCTCAGACCAGTAGCCAAGACAGATATGTCTGATGCTCACCATGATCCTACAGCACTCCATTTGTAAAAGGTACATTGTAAGTATAAATCATTCCAGGAGGATTTTGTCTGAAATGGGACTTCCTTGTCTAGGAGGCTTTGCACCACTCGTGCACCACTACATATTCCCCAACAGGACAGAGGTGGATTGTGTTGCCAAAGGATGGGCAAGAACAGCGCAGGAACTCATGGGGGACAGCTCTGCTTTTAGGGACTTGCACGACTTGCAAAGCTGCTGCATAGACTGTTGCAGGTGATGGAAAGGTGCATTTTTGCCACAGCATTTGAGGAAGAAGTTCCCATTTTCATAATAGGTACTTTGTCATCAGTTTGAGTGGCTTAGTAAGATTACTTGTTTTTAAGCTTAGTTTAATTTTCCCTCTAGAACAAGGCATTTTGAAATCCACTGAAAGAATTCCCCTTGGAAAAAGCATTTGGAGATGCAGATGCAGATATTTGATGCTGCTTCAAGTGCTGAAAGGGGCAGGGTGACAAAGCCAAGGAGGAGCACAGTTCAGCAAACTGTAGCAGCCTCTAGAGATCCAAGGAGAGAGGTCTGGAGCAGTGGGGATTGGTGTGTGTGAGGTCGGGAGCCTGGTGGGAGGGGCACTCAGGAGTCGGCGTAACAGAGGATTCAAGAGAGGGGACAGACTGAGGTAAAGTTCAGTAGATTGGATCTGGGGAAGAGCCCTGTCATCTAAGGACATAAATCAGGAAGGACTGCCAGTTCACAAAGGACACTATTACAAGCAGTGCCTCTGACTGGGAAACTGGCTGGCAGGGCAAGTACCTGCACAAGGCACCTGGAACCCTTCTTCACCTGCAGCTGTTGGAAAGAGGGCTGTCCATAAAAAAGGCCATTAAATGCTCATCATAAATTATGTTTCTCCTAACAAATACTGTAACTGAGCCAAATAAATGGCTATCACCTATCCCTCTGCAGCTCTCAAGGATTTTATCAGCCAGGACATACATGTTTTTAAAAAGGCTCCCAAGGACTTTCCTGACCCACAGCAGTCCTTTTAGGACAATGCTGCTGCCTCTGTCCATAATGTGAGCTCCAGGCCTCCCACCCTTTTGGAAACTCCACATCTCTCCACTTACACTTCTGCACGAGCTTGTCTCCAATGGCAAATGAATGCACATGAGGCAAGTCAGGAAAGTAGGTGAGACTAACTGGGATTAAACTGACTACAGGTCTGTGGTTCACTACCCCACAGCCTCTAATGTGTCTGTCTCCCTTCTGCAGCTCAGCTGAGAGAGTCCTGGCACATGTACAATTTCTTGATATTAATTCGGGCACATAAAAACTGATCCAAAGCCCACTAAAATAAACCAGAGCCTCACATCCACTTCACCCATACTGTAACGCAAAACTTAATAATTCACATACATTTTAAGATATGCTTTTGTTATCACGACATTAATTTGGGATCTGTAGTATTTCTCACTTGCAATTAATCATGAATAAGAATATTAGTTAAAAATCCAAATATCGGTGTTGTGACCACAAAGGGACAGGTAGGTGGCTGTAACAAGAACACAGAGTGCATTTCAATGAAAAAACACACACATTTTTTTACAACCACCAAACACGTCCTACCAAGATTCTACAAAAATCTCAGTAGAAAAAGAAGTCAAATTGAACTACGGTCTGTGAGATTTGGAGACAAATAGTGTATGCAAGAAGGAAATTATTTGATTGCCAAGGGATGTAACTGGTTTCCTCAAATTTTTAATCTCCTCTGTAGAAAGTAAAGCAGGCCAGGCATATATGTCTTCCACATAAATGCCACTGTCTCACGCTGTTCAGCATCTTACATTTTTCCTTCTTCATCAACAGTTATCATCTTCCTACTGAAGGAAAACTGTTCATATCATCTTCATCACCTGTCACTGCTTAATTTGCTATCACTTTCACTAATATTGCCTAACACCAAACAGTCTGCATGACACCTTCTCTCCACTGAAAGGAAAAAAAACAACAAAACAAACAGCAAACCAAACCACCTCTACAATTAGCTTTAGCAAGACCAGAATTTGCACTTCTAATCTCCCCAAGGTCTAGTAGTCCAGGGAACAAAAGTATAAAAAAAACAGCTGGGTCTGTACATGCTGGGACTTTGCTGAACCCATAAAACAGCACGGGCAGGCTTAGCCTCCTTATCTCTTTGTCTCCTTATTTCCCTTTTTTCTCTTGTGCTCTTTAATTCTGTATTTTCTGCCTATGACTATTCCTATCTCATGTCAGTTGGTTGATCCCCTTCCATTTTTCCTCCCCCAAATCTGAAAGAGCTTTCCCAGAAACTGGAATACTCAGCTGTTATTGACAACAGATGCTGTTTCTGCCAAGAATTAGTTTTCCCCCTTTTGTTTCATTCCCTATCTTTTTATCTGTCAGGGTCTTTTTTGTTTTGCTAGTTTCCTTTCCTGTCTGGTATCCTATTCTTACATTTTTCCCCCTTCAGAACTATCCTTCTGTCACCTCTTCCCTCATTTGTACTTTCCTGCTTCCTCTGCTTACATCCTATTTCTCCCCTGGGGTATATCTCAACTCCTTTCTTTTTCTGCATTTCCCCCTCTCTCCCAGTTTTACTTCCCTCAGTCCCCTCTGCCTTCAGGTATGCTGCTGTATTTGCTGTGCTGCCGCCAGATCCTGGGAGGGGTGGACCAGCCCAAACACCCATGGCTGGAGAGAGGAGCTGCAGGTGTCCTGCAGCCCACAGACAACTCCCAGGCCATCAGGGGCTGCCCCTTCCCTCCCAGCCCACCCTCTCCTGACTGTCTGGAACAGAGGAACAGCATTGTAAATAGTTACAGGCGAGTGAAACCATAAAATCATGGCAGTGGTCTATAAAAAGGCTGCAATATTTAGGTAAAACATTTAATAAGCCCAACAAATTAAGTATTTTTTTCTATAATGCTCCATTGTCTGTCTACAGCTATATTGTGCACTAGCACAAACAAAATTGAAGTGAAAAGCTAGGTGATGTGTTTTTAACCATTTTCATTGTTGAAAGTAAACACGGAAGCAATAATGATTCTCAGTAGCTCACTCATCTTTAAAAGTGGGTTTCTTCCCAGAAACATGGTAATGCTCTACCCCTAAACTTTTTAAAAATTGAAAATACATACCGTGTATAATATAAAATATATTATATTACACAATAAAGCACAGACACATTTTAATCAACTGCATATTCTGGTGAAGATCCGAGAGTCAAATAAATGCCTGGAATATGAACTTTCCTCTATCTAAATGCATTTTCTTCCCAGAACTACAGAAAGCATGATACAGCACAGAGCTACGTGTCTCTTTCAGGGACAGACAAACGTAATTTAAGCCTAATGTTCAGGGTCACTCACCCCACTCCAAGTCGAAATCAACTATGATTTTTCCTAGTGACATCAAAACTGACTGTGCCTCCAGAGGCTTTAACAGCAGCTTGTATGCTGAGGCCCTGGTGAGGTGAGGATCACTGAGCCAACAGAATTACTAACTTTGCTTAGAGTTGAGCACCTGATTAAATGTCAAATCAAAGCCAAAACACCCATCCCCTGTGGTGAAGTCCTACACCTCAGAGTGCACAGCAAGGCTCACAAGTCAGGAACGTAATTCCACAACTTTTAAAATTCTGATCATTTAGTTGTTGTAGCTTGAAAATTAATTTTACAAAAATACATCAGGACATTCAAGCACTACCTTCTCTTAGGAAATTCCATGAAAAAAAACCCTATTCCCTCTGTAGGTAAACAGTGGTTTTCCCTGCAGCACAAAAGACAACTCAGGTGCTTCCTAGCCTCAGCATCACTTGCACTGCAGGATCTGCATTTGTGGCACAAACTTTATAAATACCTCTGCTCACAGAGCACAGACTGGCTCTTATGAGCCCAAATCTCCTTCCTCCAGTCCTGACCACAGGACTAACTTTACAGTTACATTTCAGAGGAGAATCAGCACATATTGAGCTTCCCGTTACATTCATTTCCATTAAGAAATATAAGTAGCCAATGTACTCCAAAGTGTGCATATGGATATGTATGTAACATAGATGCTTTTTTTAAAATAGCTTGTTACAAAAAAAAAAGTTCTTTTTAAAAACGCAGAAAAGTTACTGGCAAGTTCTAATACTGAGTGCAATTCTCATTTCTTCAGCATGCTGGAAGCAGGTGGCTATGGCAGTGGGCTGCTTGCATTTCTCACCAACCCTTACTGTACTGTGCAGGAGCTATTACACTGCACAAGAAGAACTGTTAATCTCTTTCTAAAGACATATGAATCTTTGGCGAATGACCTTTCATTAAATTCCAAATTACCAAAGTCACCATTACTCACAGAAAAAAGTATCAGAGTTTTGAAGTCTTTTTCTGTGTAATAATTTTAATGTATTTGCACATGTACTTCACTGTTAGTTACTTTTAAGATTTCCTTCTGCAAATTAGTAACTTAAGGAACTCTTTGCAGATTTTCTTCCTTAAAATAAAATTTTACTGAATGAATGTCAACCTTTTAAAATTGCTACTTTAGGAAAACTACGAGTAACAGAATGGACAAATCTGGAAATCTCTGTAGTCTTGAATGTTTGGTTTTTTCCTCATTCATGTTTAAGAAGGCATTTGTACACTTAGGCAGCCTGACAAAATCTTCAAGTGATTAAGATTCAAAGATGGGCCTTCATGACCTTTATGAATTTCCAGGAATATCATCCAAGACCAAAAATGAAAATATAACAATTGCATTAGGCACTACTAAGAATTTCAACATCTCCAACACTTTAACATTTGGAGTAAGTTCCAATGCCTGCTTATAAATAAATCTGAATGGTTTTGCTCCCTTTTCACTGCCACTAAAGAACCCAATCAAGAGAAGCTAGTTACAGGGCTGTTATTAGACACACATTAAAGTTGGGAAGGTGACAGCATGTTTTCACCCACTGTGGCCAAGGGTCTCTGAAATACCACTGTCTGCACAGACAAGCAGACCTATTACAAATAAAAAAAGTAGTATTTATGGTGTTTGGAGTCTCACGTAAGTCCTTAAGTGCAACTTAGACTCTCATCTAGGGCTATTTAAAGTGCAATCCCTTTGTGTACGCTCCCGCTTACAGGGAAAGCCAGCACTCAGCACCAGCAGTATCAGATTCTTGCAGCATCCATGACACTTGTAAGCATTCAGTGGTCAGAACACCACTACATATCCTTCAAATGACATGGACCACTGAAGCTGGAAAGGTATCTTCACTGAACCAAGCCGGCTGGTATCTCAGCAATCCACCAGGACACGAGCATCAGCTTGCCCCCGGCGGCGTGCAGAATCTCACCTCAGGAGTTGGTGGGGTTTGCATTTTTGAAAGTCATCACTTTTGAGTATTGAAATGCAAAGGGTAGGCACCAACTTACAGCAGTGGCACCTCAAAAATACTTTACACTGCAAAATACTTGTATTTGATTTTTTTGATTTCAAAGTGAGAATCAGTTAGACAAAGTGATAAGCATGACAGAACACTAACATAGTGAGCTAGCCAGAAACAATAAAAGAGGGCACACCATCTCCAAAGTTAAACCATCTGAGTACCCATTACACAGAGATATAAAGAATCCTCTGCATTAATGCTAATAGAGTGCATTATCTAAAGTATTTATTAATGTACTAGTTTTCTTCTTGCTGCTGTCAATTCATCAGTAATATGCACCTATTAGTTAAAAAGCTTATAATAAGCTGAATAATACAAAGTGTGGTTTGACTTCTGTGCTACTACGCTACTGTATTATACCAACACTAGAAGATGGTATTATCTTTCCATTTGTGGATGAAGTACAAACATATTTTAAAAGAAAATAAATAAATTTTGGATATGTTTACTGCTTGTTAAACTACGTGCTGTGCGTTCAGTTTCTAACACCAACATCATATTGTCAATCTTTGACATCATGATTCATTACCTTATTAAATGAAAATAACTGACATGTCATAGATGTAAGGACTATGAAGTCACAAGTTTCCACTAACAAGCAGGGACATCACCCCACCATCAGCAATATCAGGGTGTGCACAGATGATGCAGTTATTTATGAAAATAACAAATTAGATTTAGGACTTGGCTATTACAGCTTAAAACGCCCTGAAGACGCAACTCCTCGCTAAGGGGAAACATTGTGGGAGAAAAAAAAATAAATTTAATTATGNCTCACCTGCTGGCCAGGCTCTGCCGGCAGTGCTGCCTGAAGGGCATCAGGTGGTAGTTCATGGCGTCCAGCAGCAGCTTCTGGCAGACGGGGTCGGTGCGCATGAAATCCACCGACTGGACCCGCTCCACCAGCTCCGGCGCCGGGATGAGGGCGAAGCGGAGGCGCTTCATCAGGTCCGGGGCGTACTGCATGCGGGTCTCCCGGTCGTGCTCCAGCCAGAGCACGGACATCTGGAAGAGAGCCAGCTCCGACTCGACGGGGGGGGGCAGCGAGTCGAGGAGGGCGCGCATCTCCTCGAAGTTGAGCAGCAGCACGTCCTCCACCAGGTACTTGTTGGCCAGCTTCTTGGTCTCCTCCAGGCCGTGCAGGGCGGCGATCTTGCACACCTGCTTGTAGTTCTGCACCGAGATCTGGTCGTTGAGGAACTGCACGCACAGCTTGGTGACCTGCGGGATGTGCAGGATCTTGCTGACCGACAGCACCTCCTCCACCGTGTCCAGCGAGAGGGTCACGTTGGCCGTGTACAGGTACTCCAGCACCAGCCGCAGCCCGATGGACGAGCAGCCCTGCAGCACCAGGTTGTTGATGGCCCGCGGGCTGGCCAGCAGCTTGTCCTCCGGGGAGGAGGATGGGGTGCCGGGTTCCTCCTGCGTCTGTGGCGGCGGCGGCTCCTTCGGCGGACCTCCCAGCCCGTCCTGGGCGCCGGGCCCCAGCCCCAGGGCGTGGGGGTGCCCGCCGCTCCCGCCGCCGCTGGAGAACAGGGATCGGAAGTACTGGGAGCAGGAGGCCAGCACGGCCTTGTGGCAGTGGAACTGCTGGCCCTGGGCCGTCAGGGTCACGTCGCAGAAGAGCTGCTTCCTCCACAGCAGGTTGAGGCCGTGCAGCAGGTTGTCGCTGTGGCTGGGGTCGAAGGTGGAGGTCCTGTCCCCGGATCTGGACATGGCGAGCGGCCTCCGGCACACCTGCCTTTTAAACCCTCCTCCAACCTGGGCAGAGGGGGGGGGAGGAGAGCGGGGGGG
>VWZT01001753.1:153784-218328 GCA_013397055.1 Pachycephala philippinensis
TACATCATTTGATCACCATGAATTAGCAACAGCAAGAAAATGTACGAGAGAGAGAGAAGGAGAGAGAGAGAAAGAGAGAGAGAGAGAGCGCAGAGCTTTCTGCAAGAGAAGAAGAAGAAAAAATGTACGTGTGACAAATTATGCTACCAAGAAACAACACATCATTATCCTTGGGCCTGGGGCTCAGTGAGTCGTAACGAGAGTAATAGGAAATCCACGGTTGGGGAGAGAAACGGTCGTGCATGGCCAGTGGAGAGAGACCATACAGGGGGATGGATGCTGGAGAGACTCGCAAAATTATGGCTCAAGGCTATTGTAAAAATTGTCGAGCGTAAATGACTGCGATTTCAAACATCTTTGGAAGAAAGAAGGGGAAAAAGCGAGCCCCCCCCCCGCCTCCCTCCCTCTCGCTCTCCCTCTCTCTTCTCTCTCTCTATAAAGAACCGTCAAGTTTTAGTGCGCATTGCTAATTAGTCAATTTCTCTCTGCCTTCACAGGCTGGCGACTTTGCTGCTGAGCTGAAACTGCTAATTTCTGTGACCAGCTTTTTTCTTAGCTGTGATCTGGATGAATGAGTAGCTGTCTCACAGAGATGACAAAAATAAACTCTAATCCCCCCAAAAATTTCCACTACATCTTTCTCATGCATAGATTTATGATCTTCAAGGGCCCTGTGCAATATGCAAACTTTTTTTGTGTGTGTGTTGCTGGGGGGGCGGGGGGAGTAAGTCTGTTGTATCCAGGTTGCACAGTATTTGTTTTGTATTTCTGCTCTCCCCCCACACCCCAGGAGTGATGGAAATAATGTCTGGTTTCAGTAGCCGATATATTGTCACCCCCCATCCCCTTGTATTCATATTATTGCCTTGACAGGATACATCCTCCTTCCTTGCAAGTATGATGAGGCTGGAGGGGTGGAAGGGAGAGAAAGTGAGGCTACTAAATGGTGTTAGTGGTAAAACGTTCCTTTTACATTTGTTCCCCTGCACTGTTCAAGATTTATGATCTTGTTTGAAGGCATATTTTCTCTATCGTTTTTTCTGGTTAGACAACCGTCTCTGAACTTCACTGTCAGCTCTTCAACAGATAAGGGTTCAGAAGTCACATTTTTTTATTGGAAGATTAGCATATTGTCAGATTTGTCTTTCGGTTTCGAGACTTTGCAAAGCAGAAGCCTGAATCAAATGGCAGGAAAGCAGCTGCTATTTCACAAACATAACCTTTCAACTTTCTGCCAGAGCTGATACCCTAGAAACGTGCATAGCACAGCCCATGGGTTGGGGCTTTGTTTTGGTTTTTGCTCCTTTATAGTTGTAAGAAGCAGAGGGAATTCTTATTCTAGGCATTTTGGGCTTTTTCTTTCCACCAAGGGGCATTTTGGTAGAGGACATGTTCTCCACACTTTATCTCATGATATATTGCGCCCTCACATTTATAGCTCTGTTCTTCTGTTGTCAAACCTCCAATTGTGGGGGGAAAAAAAAAAAAGGCAAGAAAAGAAAAAAAAAGGTGGAATGTATGCCCTTGAATGAAATGCACATGAAAGGAGACTGGAACAAGCACTCACAGAAAGTTTTACCTGGTGTGAAAGCCACGAGCCCCATCCTCTTTCACAGATGATGCTCAGGCTCCCGTTAATTAAAACACACACCAGGAGTGGGACTTTGAATGCCAGGTCTCATGGTCTTTCTCGTTGACTTGGCCAAGGATGCCAATGCATTTACAGAGCTGGAGTCAGATTGCTCAGGAATGCAAAGGACTGGAACTGAAAGGCATCAAGGCAGTTTTTGCTTTTATTTATTTTCTGGTGACCTTAATAAAGAAGTTCTGCCATACCTTTCTCTTTTTCCTTGCCAGATAGGTCCCTTCCCCCTCCCTTGGATGTCAATTATTTCTGCAAGAAATTTCCAAGAGAGGTAAGGCAGCTGGTTTTGTGGGGCATGGAATTCTCCCCAAAATCGCACCATCCTATGCTGTTTCTAAAACTATATTCTTTGATTTGCTCTAGTTGTGGTTCCCCCACTGCTGTATCCTGTTGGCCACACAGATTTTGACCCTGTTGAGATGAAGAGAAACGTGAATTACAAGATGCCTCCATTTTGATAGTAGCTGGTGTCTTCAGTGATGCGAGTTGTCTCCCAGCTGTAGTAGATGGGAAGAACAATTTTTATACCATGCTTGTAATGCTGAACTTTACTGCTGTAATGGCTGTAAATAATCTCCGTGGGGTTTTGTATGAGTTTGCACTGACTGATGTGTCGCACACACTTACACCACTGTAAGCTGCCAAAATACATCCTGGTTGCAAGTTTCTTGGACTAGTATACTGGTATGTTTTGCTCTTTAGTGAAAAGACCTGGTTAATTTTTATTTAACTTTGCTACACTAACTCGGGTTGAAATAAAGTTCAGTCTTAACTTACATGTATGATTTGTGGTCACTTATGTATTACATTGGACAAATATTTCCAAAAGTCCTGGGTATGGTATTTTCTAAATGGTCTTGAACATTTTGAAGGGAAACTTCAAAGTTTCTAAGTTGGGTGCTTGATTTCAAAGTGGAAAATTAAAGTCCATCTCTTACATATGGCAACTGTTGGCAGAAAATACTATGTGCTTGCTTGTTTCTTCTGTTACTCCCAGACCTGCACCATGTAAAATTATCCTTTTTTTTTCTTTGGAGCAAAAGTGGATGTACTTGACACTTGGTTTAAGCAGGGACTTCACATCTCTAATTTATATACCTAAAACAATCACAGTCTTCAGGGAAACCACTGGGAGCAAAGACCATCTTCCCTGAGGCACTGAATACATAAGAAGAACTCTGAAGCCTTCCCTATGATAGCTACAGGGCTCTATTCCTAAACAGGATTTCCAAAGAGCAGTGGCCAGTGGCCCATGCTCTCATCTTTTCAAAGCCAGGGTTTTGGCGGTGTTGTGTACTTTTAGTCATCATCCTTTTGCTCAGCTCTTTCCATCCCTGCAGATTCCTCAGCTTACCGAAGTCTGATTGTGGAGGCTTGTGGTGGGGAGGTCAATACTACGAGCTCCAAATCACATCTTGAAATTAGAGGAGGAGGTCCTGGTGCAGAAGAGGCTTCTACCAAGACAGGATGAGACATGGTCATTAAAATCCCAGGGAGCAAACTCAGTAAATAAACAAGGTAAATATATTTCAGTAAGATTAATTTTATAAAAAAGAGAATTTTTGAGTGCCTTTATTATCTGTGCTTGTCATATAAAATATGTCTCTGCACAATGGATATTTTATGGGGGATTTTTTGCAGATTTTGTTGCAGTATATACTGGTATCCTGGCACATCTCAGAAATCAAGTTGCATGTCCAGTATCTTTATTATTAAGAACCAAAATAAGTGTCAATTCTGAACGCCTGCCCTTTTGTCATTGAGATTGCTGTCAGAAACAGAGCTTCAGCTGCCTCCTCTCTCTGGGGCACGGAATTCGCCTTTTGTGCAAGTCATCTGGCCTGCTGAACTCTCTCAACAGTCTGCATTTCTGCCACTGTTGCATTTCAAATGGTAGAACAGAGGGGCTGGCACTCACCAGAGCCACCTGGATGTGGATGGGATCTGCCACACGGGAAAATAAAGTTCTTTTCGGGGGCCTTGCAGAAGGGTGAAGGCTACAGGTGGGCTGGATTGGTTTTATTGGGCAACACGCGGTGCTAATTGTTTGGACAGATCTGAGTACTCAGGTCCCTTTTGAGGCACAAGTGCTGTACAAGCAGATGGACAAGAGCAGCACTGGCTGTTACCAACGACGTTGCTACTCTTGCTGAACGTTGTTGTATAATCCACCCTGAAGCTTCTGACATGGAAGTCTGTCAGCTCACACCTCTGAAGGAAGACCTGGCATCCCAGTGCACTGTTCCTGGAGTACAGATTAACTCCTCGCTTCATCACTGGTAGTGTCAGTCTAGGATAGGGCCAGAGTGGAAGATTTCAGGAGGCAGTGGTGGTGGTTGTTAGACCCACGAGTCTGGATATCTGCATTCCCACCACTGGCACACAGTGGTTGTACCTGCGCTGGCTTGTACACTTTGGTTTAGCACCTGGAAACACCCAAAGCTCCTAAGTGCCTCGTTTTTCTGTGAGGAAACCCTTTCCCTGGAAACCAAGGAGATGTGAGGCATTGCAAGGAGCTGGGAGGGCAAGAGAATAAAAAGTTATCTTGAGTCTAATAATATAGATGTAACAACCTTGACCCAGGTGCATTCTTTAGTATCTCTGTGCTTCAGTTAACAAATGCTAAGAAGGGTTTTCATTAGTGCAGTCCAAGGCTCTCCCAGCTTGTGGTCCCTTGGCCCTGCTGAGCACATCTGCCCAGCTGGGTGTTTTTGAATGTTTACCATTATGCTTGTGATGCCAGTGGCTACTGCAACTGTGTGACTGTAGAGACTGGCACAACTGGCCCCAGAGGTGTCACAGGCAGCCTGATTGCATGTGTGGTGTCCTGGTTAATCCATGCCTGCCTAGCGCTTTGAGATTCCTCTGTGAGTACTGACTGGTTTTATTTACACTCACAGATGTATTGTTAAGTATTGTTTCTGCACCTGAATGTATGCAAAACAGAAATTTTACTGTAACAAAGAGTCACAATATCAATAAGTATTCAGACTTTCTCCCTGTTTACCCAAAACTCTGATGGGGGTGGACTGCTGCTACATAGGACCCTAAATGAGTGATCCTAAGAGCACTGATAGGCAAGGTGTTCCTCTTCTCACAGTCCACAAAAAGGCAATAGGGTAAACTACATTAAAAAAAAAAAAGTCATTTAATGCAATGCTGTGCAATCAAGATGACATGAATAAAGTTTGTAGAAAATCTGTAGCTTCTGAAATATCAGAATATAAGGTACTTCCTCTGAAAGAGTTATTAAAATAACTTGTGGGGGGGAGGCAGAACTCGGAACTGTTAAAAGAAGCAGCTAAGCTTGGGGAAATTGTAATCTAAAAGCAAGGTGGATTAAGCAAATCCTTCTGTACAGAACCATGCTACAACTAGGAACCCTCTAACCATCACTCGGAAAAGCTTACGCTCTGGGACTCGATTTTCAGGCACATAATACGAGCTTTAGTGATTGTGTCTGCACTGTACTCCCAATTAAGGGATACTCTCTTGTGCTTAAGTCCATTTCTGTTCAGGAAAGCATTTAAGCATTTCTTAAACCATATTCTTAAGTACTCTCTTGAAAGGGAATGCCTTCCTGTTGTGGGATACATGTCTGCGTTTGCCAGTCGGTTTGGCTGAGTTTTCCCAGCCTGGTGCACACAGGACTCATTGTAAAACTAAGAGGAGGATACGTTGGTGGCAAGTGGCACTGTGATTGCTCTAAAATCACAGTCAGGCTTTGTAAGGAGCCATCCCCATGTGGGACAGTGTTCCATCCCAGTTGCTTGGTTTCTTGAGGCAGCATTTTGAGACACATGGGGAAAGGGCAAGGTTCAGAGCAACAGGAACTGACTGGATTGCAGTGGCTAGAGTACATTTTTGTACTGAAGAAATATATAATCCATAGGTTTAATGTGGCTGTCATAAACCCCAAGAGAGCACTATCAGTTTTTAAGGGAGAGAGGAGTTGCAAAAATTTTTTAAAATCCCTTTCAAGCAAAATCTGCTGACAAAGAGTTTAATTCTCCATCAGTCTAAGTGCTCTGGGGACAGAAATCTTTCCCATAGTGCTCCATTTTAACTGCCCCAGGATTGTCTTCTCCCTTTGGATGTGGCAGAGAGGCCTCGCTGGATGTCCAGTCCCTCATGAAGAAATAACAATGTAAAATAAAATGTGGTGTTAGCTTTGACTACCAAAATGCTTATTCATTAAATATTTTGGGGGCATAAGTATAAAAAAGGAAAGGAAATGTGAGTTGAGATTTATGGTTTCCACTTGCTTTTCTCCGTCTTTCTAAGACAACACAGAGCACCTTCTGACCTGCTTGAAGACTAGGGCTGTACTTAAATAGTACAGTCTTGTTCTGCTGCAGAGGGGAAGAAGGTGATCTCTCTTGATCTCTCTGTGGAGATCATGTAGCATTGCTTTCTCAGTAACCAGACTTATCACCATTGTGAAACAGTGAATGTGCTGCTTCTCCCCTTTACCAACTGTATTTTTAAAGTCAGGAACTCAGAATTCGAATTAGTTAGTTTGCTGAGAGAAAAAAACAAACACAAAACATAGAGACAGGGCTTCATGAGATTAAAACCAGGTAATCTTTAACTTTATGTAGTCAGTGAAGGTCAAGCATTATTCCCCTAGCTGGTGTTGACCCTCACTAGTTGGTGAGGGTGATTTTGGTGAAATCCAGCTGTGGCTCCAACTTAACCCAACTAACTACTCAGATAAAGAAGTCCTCTGTCTTGTTTCCACCAGGTCCAACTGCAAAATGGCAACCTGAGGTCGGTGTAGCATTGTAAAAATATCACTCTTTTTTTTTTTTTTTTTTTTTTTTTTTTTTTTTTTTTTTTTTTTTGTCAGGGATTATATAAATTTGTTATCAGATAATCTGGGGAGAAAATATGAGAAAGAAAAGAATCCGTTGCCTTTGCTGAATTGTTTCTCTGCTTCTCAGCAAAGTGGGAAGTTGTGTCCAGCTTTCTGGTTCAAATCTGGCCCAGGCAGTAGAAACCAAAAAGAAGTCATCACTGAAAGGCTGGCAGGGCTCTGTGTGTCACCAGCCAGCTGTTTCAGCCCAGCATCTAGTTCACATAATAAAAATATCCTTGTATTTGGCTCTGAGTGACATTGCCTTGGAATACAAGCAGATCATCTCTGGTCTGCTTTGTCAGGAAGGATATGCCAGCCATTCACAGCTGGAAATTGTTCCCCTGCACCTTTTCAAAGATTCTCATAGCGTCAAATGGTAAAAGTGAGGAAATCAATAGTAGCTCTATTTCTGTTGTACCAAAGGATTAAGAGAAGACTATAGTTTTCTCTGATATCAACAAGCTCATTCATGAGCCCAGTATCGAAGGTAAAAAAAGTGTGTGTGAAGGTACATATCATTAATTCTAAGAAATGGTGATGAAATAGAACAAAGCAATACTTGATGTTGGAGCCCAGTAATGGGAATTGAATCTCTTTTCTTATTTTTTTTCTTCCTTAGGCTCAAGTTGCCTGGGTGATTTTCAGGTACCTATTGCTCACAAGATAACATCTTCCTGTCTGCCCAATGCCTCATATTCATTTACACCAAGATATAAATAAACATCCCAAATATTCTAGAGCTGAGAAATAACACTGGAGAAAAATGAAAAAAGGCTTCCATTTTAACTTCATTTGGATACAGCTCATCAGTTCATTGCTGATATAAAGGGACAGTCCTAGTGGGTCCAGTGAGGGCTCACACAAGCTGTGAATCTGGCCCACTAGTATTTTACTGATGATAAAACTGGGAGACAGGCAAAATGAACATCCCTCTGCTGAGATTTTTTTTTTTCAAATTAGACATGTTTTAGTTTCAAAAGATTGCAAAATTGTTCAAAATAATAAAAACTTAGGACTTCTGTGGTGCTTGTCTCAAG
Organism: Pachycephala philippinensis; assembly: GCA_013397055.1. NCBI lineage: Eukaryota > Metazoa > Chordata > Aves > Passeriformes > Pachycephala > Pachycephala philippinensis. Next base: position 161,325 of record VWZT01001753.1, read on the forward strand.
AATAGCTATGACGATTAAAAAAGAATAAGATTAAAATGAAATTTATATATTGTTTGATTTTGGTTTCAGACCTGAATGGCTTTTAACTGCCAAGTGACAAATCCTTTAAAATGGGGTTAACAACGGAAATTCTGTCTTTTTTAAGACACCATGGCACTATTGTAACATCCAGACTTTTTCACAGCCTCAGGTCCACTGTCAAGAACTCCCAGTGACAGACACCCAGACTAAAACTAGGGCAGTGACCCGAGTTATTTTGGAAGTTACAGCTCAACATACAAGATTTCATGCAGTAGCTCTGATGACAAAAATGAATTTACCACATGGAATCTCACAACATATTGTGCGGTAACTCAGAAAATAACTTGGGTTACCATTGCAAGTATATATATATATAATACACATTAACAGCATTTATAGACACTGATCTATTAAGTCATTTTCCTACACTACCTTCAGACCTTTTGTCTGAAGCAGAAAAACCATCATCAAAGCTATGGTTTGCCAGACAATTACTTTGTCAAATCTCAAGAAATTGCATAATAAATTGTATACATGCATCAAACATGAACAGCAGAGGGGTATAACAAGCTGTGTATTTCCAGTCCACTTGTTCTTTCATCTAAACAGTAGCTGTTGTTTTGAAGAGTAATCCTATGTTCTTTTCAAGGCACAAAATGTACATATACATTTATCTATCAAACTAAGTAGAAATAATTGAAACGCTTAATATGCACAGTAATAAAGAAATGCATGAACAACTTCATTATTAATGTCTATTGATTATTTATGTTTTCAAATAGGCAAATGTAGCTACTAATATTTTATCATGTTAGTCTATATGTGCATTTTGGCTTTACCTGTTTATTGGCAAGTTTACTGTCCACATTATGGGTATTTTTATTGCCGTACACTCATTTGCTATGCGCATAACTGAGGTCAGTTTACGAACTGACTAGTGTTTACTCAATTTGATTACTATGTAACATTGCTGAGACTATTCTCCCTTTGGAAAATGAACTGTACAAGGAAGCCCAGTAAATCTTTACTTAAAAATTCCAAACTTTAGATTGATTTCAGCAGTGGGTCTGTATTGATCTAAAAAGCTTTGCGTTCCTAACTAAAAACTAATCTTTATTTCACCCTTTAGTGACTGCAGCCATAAATATGTTCACTCATACTGGAGTTTAGTGGATTAATGGTTATTGGAGATTGTGGCTTCCAACTGGGGTTGGTAAACCTTAACCTTTGGAGGACAACATGAAGGCATTTACCCCTTGTCATCTGTAATAGCTGGGTCCCTTTCTGACAGTTACCTGGGTGTTAAAGAGGAAGCAGAGCAAGGGATAGGAAGTAAAGTACTAGTGGCTCACTTTATCTATCCAATTGCTCATTATACTGACCACAGTATCCATACCTGGCTCTTTTTCTGATGCAAAGGCATTGAAATGAAACTATTTGTTTCATGTATAATGCCAGAACTCAGAAATTTCCAAGCACTAGAATTAGTTGTTCCTCAAAATTAATAGACAGAAATCTTGTGTCTCCTTTCATTTCACCATATTTGTGGGAGATGTTTCGTGTGACTCGGGACAGATCTTTCTCACTGTCTCTGACAGAAGATTTTCAAAGGCAGCTGGTAGAAGACATTGCCTTACATTCCACTGCAATGACTTATTAGTTACTATCCCAAACATAATTACACTAATTGTTATAAAAACCGTAATTGCAATAATGTCTTAAAGTAGGGTTTATTCCAGAATGTCATGTTCTGAAATAGATGTCAATTAGCACTTAAGTTATGAACAAGCCATCCCTACAAAACTTTAATTCACTCAAGTCAGTTTAGGTAACTCAAGAAAGCAATGTGAGGGTAGAAATTATTCCCACATGTAAGGACTGAAAGATCTGCCCTAACTTTTCATTAAGGAGAATAATGATTATTGAGAACATAAAAAAATTATTTCATTAGCAATACAGAGAAGGTTTCACTGGAACACGAAATATACAAAATGGTAGATGTCAAGTGATTATATTAACAGACACAATTCAATATCCATTGTTCCAGAAAATATACTGAGCTTAAAAGAGAGATTTCTTCTGCAAGAAATATTGACTCGAGCCTGCCTAAATTCAAGGGAGAGATTTATTTTTCATAAGCAGGTACCATCTTGTGACAGTCATTTCTATAATTATTCCCATTTGAGAGCATAAGGGATACTCATGTCAAAAAGGGTGCCTGGTTTTTGGAAACCGATCTTATTTTAAAGCCTTTCTTTCTATTTCTATTAATTCTCCTATTTTTGCAAATCAAATTCCCAGGAAGGGAGATTGCTTTTGTAATAACATAGAAATGCAGTTGCTGGCAGCTGTTGCAAATGATTCCAGGCAATTTACGTCCCTTGAGACATTTTCCCAACATCAAGGTAATCAGGGCCAGTGGGATATAATCTGGGAACAATTCTAACAACAAGTTTCCCATCCTGGACCAAAAACACAGTCCCAGTGGAGATTGCCTGTTGTGCCCTGACATACACTCCTAACACTTAGCTGCAGATTTGCATCTGTTTTGTTTATTAAACTAAGAGCGTTGATTCAAACATTTAAACAAAGGTAACAAGACTGTGGGAATACCAGACATCTGCTAGGCAGAATGTTGCCCTTACTCTAACATTTCGTTTGTCTTACCTTTTCCATCTTCCTTCAGTATTCTCTGACCTGTCTCCCAGCTTCAGACTGCTTCAGATTTCACTCAAGAAGGTCAAAATGCCCAGGGGTGCATGGGGTGGCACTCCACTTTTTGCTGTTCTCATATTAGATGGAAACAGGGTTTCTGGGGGTCTTTTACAAGCTTTGGCTATCAGCAACAACCACTGGGGCTTTGTAAAGATAATCTCAGTTTTATTAGCAAAGCATTGGCTTTCTGAAGTGTGTAGGCTGGAAATCTTTGACGATCTGGACTGAAGTTTGTTACCCCTTAGTTGGCAAAACAAGCCTTAAACTGGAGACAGTGGAAAGAACAGAGAGTCCTTCTGCTGCAGGAGGCTGAGGGGACAAAAATCTGTCTCTGTTCCCCCATCAAGCATACAGGGAGAGTGTACACAAAATGATGGCAGTTAAGATTATCCTTAAAACACGAGCTCATTAGCTGTCCCTAAAAACTTTGTGCCATATAAATACAGACACAGTAATTTCAGGTATCTTCTGATTACCCTTGGGGCGGAAATAGGAAGGAATGGTCAAATGCTAAAGCTGATCTCTCTGGTTTGCATTGAAAGCCTCCTCTGAATGCACATGTATTTGATGCCACATGGACAACAGCAGCGCGAAGAATGAAATTGGCGTTTTTGGCCCAGCATGAAGTAAGAAAAACACATAGTGCTGTACACCAGCTAGAAGAGATTGTCCCTTCTTTCAGCACCAGCTGTAGAGATTTTTCAGCATGTGGGAAATACCTTCATCTGCCTGCCTTCGAGGAACAGAAGGAAAATGGGTGTACCTTTTGACTGCCTATTCCTCTGGTAGTGCAGACCCAGTGGTTGTCTGAGCCAACACTGTAGACTCAGTGTTGGCAGGAGCACTGAGTGCCCCAGGGAGCAGCGGTGACAGGAGACCACCAAGCTCATTTCTGCTGAATCAGTTTCATGAAACAGTCGCAGGGCAAGGAGACAAGCTGTAAGTGCTACCAAGCTATTGGGGTGAACGAGGCTGGTGGATCAGTGGGATGATGGCACAAAACAAGGGAATTGAGAGTAGACAGTTGATGTTTTCTGGCTGGGAAAGGAGTATATGGAGTGGGTGTGGGGTTTTTTTGTGGGGAGGACATGCTCACAGAACATCACAGGCATCATCGAGTGAGGGGGAAAATATTTCTAGGAATCTTTGTTAAACTTAGAGGAGTCATCACTCATGGTCATCTAGCTGAGATCAAAATAGGGCCACCTAGAGTAAGACTGCTGTTCTCCTCTGTGAATGCCAAGCTGCTTTGAATATTATAGGAAAAAGTCAAAGAAATTAAAAATGACCACATCATTTCACACAGCAGTAAATATGTCATAAGGATTTCTTATCACATGGACTTGGTGCACATTGGGCAGTAAGAAAATAGATTTGATCAACAGGAATAACTGCTCTACAGCTACTATGATCTACTGAGTCACAAATCCTCTTTTTCATAATGCTTAAATACGGATTTACATGATGGACTATAACAACTCCAAATGCACCGTTTATATTTATCATGTAAATAATGATGAGCTATCAAATTAGAATGCAGATCAAAATAGTACACTAGTTATTCAAATGGCTTCTTGGTTCAGAAGCTCACTTTTTTGAATAGTTCAAAAGTATTGAGTATTTAGACTGTGAGCGTGCATTACTGAGACCATGTGAGTAATGTGCACATGAAAGTGTCCTGCTGAACTCAGTAGGTTTAATCAGCTATATAAAGTTGCTTATGGCTGAATTTACCTGCAGAAGAGATGTCATAGTCAGTAAGGACACTTTATTTTTTCTTGTCAACTTCCAAAGATTCTGTGAGCTGAGCACAAAGACCATGTTAGCACTCACTGTTTGCTGCCAGGGAAATAATTTCTGTGTCCAAAGCATGTATGATCACTAGTTTGCTAGTTTTTCTACCCTTTTCTTCTTCCACAATTCAATACTTTAAGAAAGGCAAGAAACTTTGCCAGGCTCCTCTTTATGTGCATGCACCTTCAGAAATCCTGTGCTTCCCTATCTCAGCCTGCCTTTGCGCCCCTCAGCTGCATGCGAGCCCTTCAGCTTGTGTGTGCCTACACACACGGGGCTCTATGGGAGTAGTGTAGGTCCTGCATTTGGTGTTTAAATCTTTAATAGTTAAGCAGTAAATTGTTCTCCAGACTGTCCAGTGTTGCTGGAAAACAGACACATTTTCACCTTTGATACTAAGATCTCAGCCAGGGGTAGCTTCTGTGTTTCTCCAATGCTAAAAACTAGTCTTGTGCAAAAGGCCGGTACAAAGGTCTTACAAGCCAAGTTATTCAAGTCCTCCCTCAGCCCTGAAAATCCGTCCTGATTGCTGTAGTTTGCAGCAGACAACAGGCTTTTGGCTGCCTCTCAGTAGAAAGGTGAGGTCTAAAAATAATCCAGGTTCAGGGGATACTAGAAAGCACAAAGGTTATTTGGCATTATCTCTTCCCAATCTGTACCCATCTCCCCCTAAACAGACAGAGTCCGTCCCCTTCTACTTTCTCTGAGTTAATTATAACTTGCATTGAGTAGTGTCATGGAGTGAGACATAAAAAGCAGCAACACTAATAGTACTCAAGGGGAATTTAGCAGCTCTACAGCAGAACAAAAATCTCCCAGCAAAGAGTTGTGGCAATAAATGAGCCAGTTTGATACCAGTCAAAGTCCACATGCAGATAGATTTATTTGCTCTATATTGGCCATGCTTTTCCAATTTCATGAGACAGGGATATTTCTGCAGGAAGGATTCCATGTTTAGCTTGAGAGGCAGCGTGTCCCTGCAAAATAAAGCATTCACTGGCCACTGCACCAACACAGGGACATTGGAGTTCAAATGAGCTTTTGCAAATCCCCAAGAGGGGAACAAAAAAAGACTTGGCAACTTCTTGAAAATAAATACTTGAAATTACATTTCAGCACAGTTGAGGGAGGGTAGATGGGAGTGTCTGCTGTCTCTGTGCTGTCTTGAGACAAATCAATGACAGCCAGAGGCAACCAGGTTATGAGCAGTGCTGTGTGGGGGCTTCCCCAGCCTGGATGCTCCTGAGCTGTGTGGTTGATGTCACATCATGGGCAAAGGACAGCACGGAGGTGATGCAGGGAGCAATACAAAACAGACCTGTGGTGCCAACATTTAGCTACTTGCTTCTGTTTAATCTGTTTGTGCTATTTTAGATGTCAGGCAAATTCTCAAGGTCACTAGTACCTTACTCAAGTCAGCAGCTAGAGGGGACAATATTAAGATATTCTTAGCTGGAATCCCAGCCAGCCCATCTACTTCCTCCCTTTTTATTACTACTGGCTCATCCAAAGTATCATATTCTTCCACCTGAAATTCAGCTGCAGTCCTTGCCTCCTTCCCTTCTCCCTCTCTGGTGACCTCTCTTTATCTCTTCTCAGCAAGTAGTTATCAGGCTTTTCATTAATGGTCTGAGCATCCTTTTGCTTTTCTGGCATATTCCCCCTTGTGGGAGGAAAATGGGCATTTTTCATCAAGAGGGTCAAAAAAGTAGCGGAGATATAGCAAGAATTCACTGGGTTCATTTAACTGTATTTTGCTGCAGAATTTTCCCTTGTGATGGCCAAATTCCTACTTGCAAAATGTGCTGACAACCATGCTTCTTGGTACAATGTGAACAGAATGGAGTTGGTGTTGTGGACACCATTCCAGTTCAGAATCTATATCTCTGAGATATCTATTTCCTATGGAATATCTTCACGTAGTGGAGGGCTTGAACTTGTGCTGTGAACTTCTGCCCAAGACTTGGATCAGACACAACTGACAAAAGCAAAAAAGTGTTTCTGAATCTGCACATAGTTGTCCCCAACACCAAAACAGTCTTTAATATTTAATTCTTGAAGCTCTCAAAACATAAGAATGATCTGTAAGGTCTGGAATTTGTAGCTTATATTTGTTTTTTAGGCTGCCTGTTTTTAAGACATGCTTGTATTTATGTGTGCAGTGTATTTAATGGGGGAGTGTTATCTGTCTAAAGAAGCTGTGAATCTTTTCCTTTGACTAGGGCAAAGGCAGCAGAGAGCTTTGTGAGCCATGGATCTGTGGGGAGCCTGACTTCATTTGTACTTGTTTCCCTTCTTTGCAAAAAGATAAAGATTTTCTCTTGGTACTTCCTGCCAGTTTCTACAGCATTGAAGACATCCAAATGGCTGCTCCAAGTCTTCTAGGCACTCCGTAGACTTTTTTCCAGATGGAAAAGACCAATAGAGTGCTGAAAACTCTGATGGAAAGGAGAAAATGTAAGGAGAAAAAAAAAGTCCTAAATGCTGATTAAACGCAGAAGAGTACAAGCATTTACCCTGACTTCCTGTCCCAGTGTTCAAGTCAAACCGAGTTTGTTGACTACCACTTGGTCTTCTTCTAAGGTTTACGGAAAATGAACAATCCTCCTGTGAAATTACATTGGACAAGCACCAGACACAGGGCTCCCTTCCCCCATCACCTTTCTGCACTGTTTCAAAGCCTTACTTAATGATTTACATTGTTCACAGAGTCACTCAAGCAGGCAAAGTGGAATTCCACCTGATCGGTAACACGGGGTACTTCCTATCTGAGCTGGAGTGCGAGCTGTTTGTCAGCTCTCCTAATGTGCCAAGAGCTATATGGGAACTGCCGAGGTGACTATAGATTATAAGGGCAAAAATCTGCTTTTTGTTTTTTGCAATGGCACAAAAAAAACCCCATAGAGAATGTCATTAGGACAGGGGACAAAGTGAACGTATGCGCATCAACACATTATCCAGCCTCAATAGCACATGGTACATTGTCTCCATTATCAGACAAAAAAACCTCACAAGAGACAGAGATCAAAGGGTTAGCTTTTCAGTGATCTTGTCATGCGGCTTCTTAAATGATAATGTAAAGGTTTTAAAAAACATTTACCGTAATTTCTGCTAAGTGTCACAGCCTAGTGAACCATTAAAAGTGAAGCAGCTCACTGAACCGCGCGGAAGTGAACAGATGGAATTCCACCCTCCCTCTGCTCCAGAGCCTCCTCGAACAATGCAAAGTCTTCTTTCAAATCTCCTCCTCTGAGCTCATTACCCAGGGCAAATATGTGGCAGGTTCTACTGCCACAAAGGCTGGGGCTTGCTCTTCTTCGTGGCCAGAATTCATGTGCGGTAGAATTTTTTAAAAATTAAAATAATAATTTAGTCTGGTTTCCGCACTTATGCAATCCTTTCTTTGTTCCTCATTTATACGGATGCTTTGAGAAAAGGAGGACATCCTGATTTGAGCTTTCCAGGGTCTCATGGATCACTGCCAGCCTTGTTTTCTCCAGACTTTACTTATAAAAAAAGGTATCCATTTTCTTTGGGAACAGTTGTTTGCACCTCNCCTTGGAAAGGCTGTTCCTGCAGGGACGCTCTCTCCAGGAGGACTGTGGCTGCTACAAAGTAGCATTAGCCCTCATTGCAACAGGCTTGCTCTTCTTCGTGGCCAGAATTCATGTGCGGTAGAATTTTTTAAAAATTAAAATAATAATTTAGTCTGGTTTCCGCACTTATGCAATCCTTTCTTTGTTCCTCATTTATACGGATGCTTTGAGAAAAGGAGGACATCCTGATTTGAGCTTTCCAGGGTCTCATGGATCACTGCCAGCCTTGTTTTCTCCAGACTTTACTTATAAAAAAAGGTATCCATTTTCTTTGGGAACAGTTGTTTGCACCTCCATAGTTCTGAATTTTCTGGAGAGGGAAGTGTAGCCCTGCTGTTGCATTTACCTCCTCCTTTTACATCCTCCTCTCTGCTTTCCTGCCTAGGTGACAAGAACTCTGCACAGGTATGCATGATCTTGCACTCTCCCTGCGCTAATTTTTTAGAGTGCTTTATGGGCTCATGGAAATTTGGATCATTATCTCAGGGCTGAAATTTCCACTGAGTTTTGTGGGTTTTGTGAGCACAGTGTGAACCATCTCCTTAGGCCAGCTTACGGTAGAGGCTAGCAGGGGTCCTGCAAGCTCCAGTGAGGCATTTGAATCAGTGGTGCAGCAGCTGCAGGGAGAGGAGGCTGTGGGGAGAGGTGGGGGATGCTCGATGCTTGATGGGTGCCAAAGGGCTTAGGGGGAGAGAATTCATGCAATAAACTCTAGTTCCACATTGTGCCATCCTCTCTCTCCAAGGAGATGGGTGAATGATGTCACACAAAGGAATGATCTTTGCTCATATCTGGACACATTTCACACCCCAACAAAAAACCTAAAAGGTCCCCATCTACTTGGGGACTTGGTAAGCTTAATTTGTGCTGGGTTCATTACCACAACGTATAACTGGAGAAAATCAACCACTTTTCATCTTTATCTTTGGAACAACATAACAGTCTTTTGTTCTGAAGGTACTTGGAGAGCATGGAGGCCAGAATTTGTAGCTGAGGGAAAAACCCCACAATTATATTGGTCTTTTTTGAGATTCTTAAGTCTGTTTGATAGTCATCAGTGCAGCAGAGGAAAAGTCACCATTTTGTCCTCAGCTTAAGCACACTGTAAAATCCGAAGAGTTGTCTTGCAGCTTGGGTGCTAGCCATGAGGCCTGCTTTGAAATCTGGGATATAATATGCACCCTGGCATCTTGAGCTCTCCATTTTGCAAGTTTGAACTGAAATAAGTAATTCCAGCCTTTCTGGATACTGGAGAAGGTTGGAGTTCAACTTCATGGTGTAGCTGGCTGATGATGTGGGCTGAGAAATACATGACTGTGGGGAAGAAGGCTCTGGTATCTCCTTCCCAGGGAGAAGCAGCAGCCCCTGTCACAGGCTGTGTACAGCAGCAGGAGATGCTGCCAGCTGAACAACACATCCCTACAGGGGCACGAAGTGCTGCTTAGCCAGGCATGACCAGCCTGGGCTCTGCCTGGCCAGGCTCTCTGCTGACTGCAGCACGCTCTCACCAAGGGCACCCTGTTTCTCCTCGGGAAGAGTCAAAGTACCTCCCTCAGCACATTCCCCTTTACCCACCACACAGCCTCCTGTTTTCACAAGCATCTGCTGTCTGTCCATCTCTCTGCTGGGTCTCTTATCAGGGTACACCTTCCTGTTCTTTCCCAGAGTAAGATTTAGCCAGATGGCTCTGGCCCTCCCGCCATCAGTTGAGCAGAAGGAAAAGGGACCTCTCTAGTATGAGAAACTGTGGTGTTCAGGAGAAGATCCGGTTTGCTCAGAAATAGCAGCTGAAAGCATAGGTAAATTGGGAAGGGCTGAGTTGGCTTACTGGGAAATATTACAGCACCCGTCACCTGGATGCAGCGGCCATCCAAGGAGAGGCAGAGTACCTGGCTGCATCTCTGTGAAATGAAATGTGCTAGAACCACATCTCTGACCATTTAACCATCCAGAGTAATTTGTATGGATCAAGATACACTTCTTCCTCTTGAATCTTCCATGTTGTAATGGCAAGTGAGAATAGTCACCATATTGCCAGGGTAGACCCTTATGCATCTACTTTTAAGTGGTTTTGAGCACCACAGGAGTGGGATCAGACCCTTCTGTATGAAAGTAGTTATCCTGGTTTCCCACTGCCAGCATCTTCCATAAGGGTGCACTCCCTGAATAGCCCCAACTCCTGTCCTTGCTCTGCTGTAGCCACAGGAACTACTCTCAGAATGAAAGGCTGAGCACTGGTCCTTTTGTTTCTGGAAATAGATACAAATGAGTGCTCCACATTTCACTATCATCGCTTTTTCTTCTTCTTCTTCTTTGCCATTTACATTGCATGCATACACTTGAGCAACTTGGCTTCAGTCTTGATTGAAATATTTAATGGATATTATTCATTGTTGGTATTCTCTCGATGTTGTTCTCATTCATTTTAAAACTGCCAAACCTTCCCATTTTTCAAGGATGCCTGGCCTTTTAAATAAGAAAAGCATTTTGATACCTTTATTACATTTTTTGAGGCCACATTAGCTTGTTTTTGCTATCATTTTGGCTTTGATTTTAATAAACTGAATAGAAATAGCAGTCTCTCTATTTCTTAAATACTGCATGCTTTTCCATTATTGTCCACAAACAGTTGATTCCAATCAACTTTCTACAACTCATTCTGCCCTCAGAATTATTGTACTTTTATAACCATTCACAAATATTTTCAGAAGTGCTTCCAATGTGATGATATTATAACCTAGCCCTAAGGGTTTATTATCTTCCATATTATTCATTTCACCTAGTCTCATTTCCTTGGACTAAGTCCAAAATAGCCCCTGGTCTTGTTGATTGCTCCTCAAACCGAAAAAACTGTTTGGTAGTGCACTCAGAAACAAGCATCCATCCTTAATGACTCCACTACTGCTATGCCCATCAATGTCAGTATAATTGAAATTCCACTGTAGTCACTGCCTCTGCCTTTTTACAGCTTACCCCTTATCTATGTAAGCATTTCCTGATCTACTACTTTGTTTTAACCACTTCTCACGCGCATGCCAGTTTTCTTTTTGGATTGTTTCATACCATTAAGAGGTCCTTATTCATGCTTCACATTTGTCAATTATTTGACAAGCTGAATGGAAAAGAAATAGCATTATAAGGAGCACATTACCTGTTTTTGGATTTCCCCTCAAAGTGGGAATAGGGCTTGTCTTAGGGAATTTGCCAACTCTGGTTACTCAGGTGCAAAAGAAGGTGGTGAACGTAAATAGAGAGAAAACACTTCCATATTTAAGCCACATATATTTTTTTCGACAGGCAGTTTTTCTTGGAAAATTCTGGCGGTAAAATAAAGCAGAACATTTAGGATGCTTCAAATAATACAACCTCCTCCTGGTGAGCAAACCATGAGGGGGCTTCCTGACCCTAGCAGTGTTGCAGTGCCAGCAGAGAGAAACCACTCTTCCATTGCTTAGGCATACACTCAGCCTTTGAGAGCCTAATTTGGCTTTTTATATAAGCAGATCTTCCTTAAACAGAATTTCGAGTTAGCAATCAGCCCTTTACACTGTAATTCTGAGAAAGAGAGAGCCTCTCCCCTCATTTATTAAAAAAGAGTAAGTTTTACTCTTACATGGCATGCTGAGATCTTGGATTATTGAGGTGGGTGGGTAGAATAGTTTACTTCCAAAACTGCATAATCTCACTGCTGATATTGCTAAACTGTGTGAGATTTTAAATGGAACTGGTGCTGCTGAGACTCACTGAAATGAAACCTTCACAGGTCTCAAGGTCCCCCGAGCTTTGGCCTTATCTGGGGGGGAGCTAAGGGGCCTGTTGCTTAAAACAGTTGAGCCTCACTGGTGAGGATGCAGGTAAAATAAATACCAAATAAAGCTTAAGGGCTTAAGAACCCTTGCTACGTGTTGCTGCCTGTGAGCAGAAAGACTCTGGTGTATTGCTAAGATGCCCAGCTGATTGCCACCCTAACATCCCAACACATCCAGCCCGCAGCCACAGGAGGAACTCATCCCTGTTTCCCAATGAGGATTCTGCTTCCTCCAGGGGCTGTCTGCCGAGCCCCTCGCTCAGTCCCTTCGATGTGGAGCCAGCAGCAGCTTGCAGGGCCAAGCTGACATGGATAATGGCATTCCTTTTGTCCGGGACCCCTACTCGCACAGGGATGCTGCACCTGGCAGGTGTTTCCAGTGAGCAGCTCACACCAGGGTGCTGCCTGCTCACTGTCTCAGTACCTCGGGAAGTTGGTAGTGAAAGGATTACAGCGTCCCTTCATTTTTCATATGCCTGCCAGTGTAATATTGTGCCTAACCTCACATTTGGGCATCGCCCATTCTGCAGTGCATGTCTAGTGTTTATTTCAGTGTCTGTCAGAGACCCAGGGTTAAAACTATTGGAGGTCCAGATGACATCTGGCTTCTCAGCTCCTCCAGAATATTGGCTGCAGTGTTTATCAGTGCATTATTCATCAAAACTGATGATGCAAAGTACAACATGCTGTCTGCAGCTCAGCGTAAGAGTGGAAAGAAGTTGGCAGAAATGCCTAGTGTTCTGTGAGCAGCATGTAATCAATAGTCTGGGTGCTTGTTCACTTTATGTTGATGACTATTCCCTCTGGTATGTCTTTGTATATTTTTGGGTTCTCTGTATTACCAGCTGTGCGATTTTTCTCTCTCTTTTCTTGATACCAGCTTAGATGGAACAGAAGGGGCAACCTTTTGTGCAGTAGGTGTCAAATCAAATAAACTATTTGCACAAAGCCTGGAAATGAGAGTCAGGGAAAAAAAGATTCAGTTGAGATTTTCCATGACAGACCGATATTTTTTCCGTTTGTTTTTTTTTTTTTTGTTTTGTTTTGTTTTTTTTTTTTTTAAGGAAAAGGGGAGAGATGAAATATAGTAGAGGTAAAGACTGCTTTAATTGTCATTAAAATTTTGAACTGAATTCTGTGCTTTTCGGGTAAGGCACATCTAGCAAGACTCCAAAGTCTTCAGTGGAGTTACTCCCATTTACACCAGTGTAACAGAGCAGAGTGTGAATCCTTATCTTTAATGCAAGAACTTGCAAAACAATAATCAGATTCTCAGCTGGGGTAAGTTGGCAAGTTTCCATTAAAGTCAATGGACCTAGGCTGATTTACACCAGCTGACGATCTGCCCCGGTATCTGCTACACTACACACACCACACGCACACACAAGCCACACTGCTTATTTGTTTTCAGTGTTAGACCTGCATGTAAATTTGGTGCTACAACAACCAAACAACAGTGGTAAGCGAGTCTATTTTTGAAAAGCCCTATCGCCGATAAGAACAGCATTATTCTTCTTACAGATCTCTCCTTGGCATGTGGGTATCAGTATGCAAAGTCTTACTATTCCTGTCCAGTGCAAAAATTATAAAGGAGGGTGGAACTGAAAATGGCTGTTTCACTTGTGGCCCAAAGCAAAATAGCAATCTTCAAAATTCTGAAATGGAGACTTAGCACTAATTCTCCTAAGCAAAACATAAGGGAAGCAAAGCAAAACAGGATCTTGCTATGTCATTTAATGGCTCTTCTTAGAAGGGCTGTGTAATTTCTGTTTTTCCAAAGGAGTTCACAAATAAAAGTGTTAACCAGCAGTATGTGGATCAGTGTGCACCATAGCCGAGGGGGGCTGCTATTCATCAGTTCTCTGCCATTTTCCCAAAGCCACACAAGGCTGGACCACACATGGAATGGGTATGAGTGCTGCTAGATCTGAACAGTGGGTCAGTCCCAGAGCACCATTTAGCCAATATGATGTATTTTTTTATATTTGAACAGGACTACTGATAAACAGTAAGAATTGTATGGTTGTCGAGGTAAAACGAGCTCAGATTAGAAAATATCGAGTGTAGATCAGCTGTTCATTTGCTCTTTCAACAGAGATCTTCCGTTGTGCTTTCAAGACTGAGAAATGTGATTAAGGGTGATTAAGAAAATAAATAGAGAGAGGAACGATGAGTTTCAGGCTTGAGAATGTTTGTCTAGGTAATGTTACTGGAATTGAAGCTGAAATGATGTTCATAAAGCTGTATAGATTCAATAGGTGCCGTCTGCAGCTCTTCTGTCACAGCATGTGCTCTTCCTGCCTGAGACAGGGAAGTAATAACTTCAGTTCTATTGCCATAGCTAAGTAACCTTCCAAGACTCACTAGGGTCACAAATACAGGCCTTGTGGGCTCACATGGAGAACTGAGGAATATCAGAGGGCCTGTCTTGTACCTACTTTGTCTTGGGCACTTGGAGATGTTTTTTTAGTAGCTGCAGAATCCCCACTGTTGGGACCAGAGAAAATGATAGGATGAGAAACACTCCCCCACTGAGAAGGAAGGGAAGATATTTTATACTTCTAAAGGTTTGTAGCATTAGGTCAAAAGACAAACTGTCCTTGAGGATGTGCAAGACTGAGGGAACGTGGGTTATGCTGGAGTTGGTATCTCTGCCTTGGCACTATTCCACATGCTTTCTGCAATATGTGGAGTATGTCCTGGAAGCATAATCTTTCCTAGAGGAGAGTTCTGATTAGCTCGTCAGACTGACCTGCTCATCTTATTTGTCTCAGTTCAGTAGGCATGCTGCTAAGCTCAGGCTTTTTGGATCTCTCTGAGTCATGGGGTGCTCTGGCACAGCAGATCTTCTAGGCTGGGAGTTAAAGAAGTGACAACGCTAGAGGCAAGTGATTTTTGAGAACCACAGAGGAGAGGAGAAAATAAAGAGTGAAAGTGGGTCACCACTGCTATACACTGGTGTTAGATTTGATTTTGATCACAGCCTGTCGCCAAATCATGGCACATTTAGCCTTGTCCCTCAGGGGACTGTGGTACCACAAGATCTTGCTGTGGGCAAGAGGAAGGAAACAGTGTTATTGTGGTTACCCATAAAACCTTCAGCAAGACAGAATTTTATTGCAAGGACTGTTTTGCCTGGATGCAGACTGCAGGATTTGGACTGGAACGGTAAAAGAATTTGCTCACAGTTGCGTAACAGGTCAGGAGTTGGGTCAGACCAAGGACCAAGAACATGTGATGTGGTTGTACCGTCCTGTAATCGTTAAACCACCTGTCACCCCCTGCTCCTGTACTTTTCAGGCTTTCAAAGGCTGAGCACACCGTCAACAAAATCAGACAGCAGGAACCCGTCATGAATGTTGCAGCCCGTAACTAATGGTGGATATTTGTATGGTCCTGTGGCTCTCTCCGCAGTGTTCTCTGCCCTTCAGTGAACCCCTAGATCTGTGTGATCTGATACTCCTCTTCATACCCACTCCTCTTCCTTTCTAAGAACACATACATGATAGAAATACTAAGAATAGAAACATCTGAAATATCTTTTTTTGTCTCCTTACATATTCAGAATATTTCTTATTCCAAATAAAAAAGAAAATTTCCAAACGGGTGCTTGCTGGAGTGTAGGATTGTGTTGTTTCATTTCACACAGAAGAAAAATTTGTTAAAAATTCTGGTTTAGCAAAGTGCTTTGCAAATGTTTTGGTTGGTAGACTGAGGGAACATGGGCAAATGGGTAGCTTTGGGAGGATCTGGGTTCACACATTCAGAAAATAAAGTGGGAAAGCTAGTGAAGACCTCTGGGACATTTTTTGTAGGAAGATATCAAGTCATGGAAGTAATATATTCCAGTGGAAACCTTTTCTGGCATATGTTCTGGTCAGGTTTATTTCAATATAATGTTTTTTGGGGCTCTTCAGTGGAGGAATAAGATTCCAGCTGACTGGAACATCGTACTCCAGTGCTAAGTTGACTGGAGAGCCGCACCAGCGCAGTGTGGAGAGCCAAGATTTATTTTCATTCTCTTTTTGTGTGTGTCTTGAACAACTCACCAGTGCAACACCTTTTGCCTGGCATTGCTCTCCCATTCAGTGGGAAGCTGGAGCTTCCTCATCATCACAGAACACCAAGGGTTCCCAAGTCATCTCGTATCCCAGCATGGATGCCCTCATATGCACTGGTACGCCCTGCTTGGCTGCTGAGCCTTATTGATGGGTAGGAGAAAAAGACACCACACTGAAGCCTGCATGGACTATTTGCACATCCCAGCAGCTGCACCAGCCTCTCTGCCAGGTGCAAGCACCATTGCCTGCTTCAGTGAAGGCTTTACCTTGCTAGAGTACAAGTAGACACTCAAATTACTGGAAACATGCTCCTATGGACAGCTGAAACATTTGTCTTCATATCTGTGACATCCTGCTTAAACCTTTCTACTTCCCAAAAGGGTGTCCCTGCACCACGCCCGAAGAAGTATTTCCTCTACTTCACAGATTTCAGAATTTGTCAGTGTAGAAATCTTGGGCTCATGCTTTGTACCAGGGATGGGAGTACAGACTATCTCACATACTTTCTCATGCACATGCACACACTTTTATGGACACACAGATCCTCCAAGTCAGTAATATCTGGAATGACTAGTAGCATCATAGCTGCTGTTGTATGAGGATTAGTGAACGGTAGACAGAAAATGCATATTCCTTTTCATACAGGTCTGCTTTCTAATCAAATCTGAGATAAATTTAGGTAAAGACCAGAGGACAGGAAATGTTTGGCTTTCTGGGACTCTTACTGTCAACTTCCAGCTCAGATCCCCCAACAGAGATAGCTTTTACTGTAGCATATCTTAAGCAAAATCCCAGTGTCGGGATTTCCCAATTTTCACTTGTTGTCCCTTGCAGTGTGACTCCGTTTCACGCTGTGCTCTATCCACAGCTGTTCACACCTCCCTAATAATTCCTGTCACTTGCTAGGAAATGCTGCTCCACCTGACATCTGTCCTGCAGGTGAAGGACCCCTTCTCCCCTCACAAAGCTGAGCAACACAGAGCAACAGAAGTGCACCGCACCACCCACAGTCACATCCCTTTCCTGTCACTCGTGGCACTTTCCACCATGCCTGGCCCAGGAATGCACACCTGCAGCTTGCAGTCTGCACCAGGCTTTCTGCTCAGGTGGAGACTCCAGCAGCTCCCCAGCAGCTCTCCCACCTTGTCCCTGCCCTCCCAGCCTCCACAACATAAACCCATCCATGACATGTTGGCTTCTCTTGTTCGGTTTTATGACAGCTGGGCCACCTCCAGATTGAAAATGTCTGAATTAAAATAAAAGAAAAAAGTCATTTGGTTCTTTTACACTTGTAAAATTGTATATGATGTCAAGTTTTGAAGTTCAGAGCATCCCCTGCATAGTATAATCCAATTGCCTTGCCGCTAAAAATAGACCCTAATCCAGCTCCAGGTGAGCTGAGCATTGGTTTCGAAAGATGGGTTTATCACATGTGCTCTAAAATGAAAATGTGGCTATTATTCTTGCTAGACATAAACAGGATTTTTAACATTATCACCAGGAGTCATTCACTGGCCAAATATCCACAAGGATTTTATTTGTGAGAAAAAAGCTGGGAAAATTATTCCTCAGTATTGTGGCATCCACGACCTTGGGTCAAATCCTGTGGTGCTGTAGGTAAAGAGACTCCCATTAACTTCAAAGTGGGAATGCGGCTTAATGAATTGAACATACATGAAACAAGGCCCTCAGAAATCGACCCTTTGGATATTCTGTGTCTAATTATTTTCTAATTATCTAAAAGATCATCTAAGCTTCTTTTTAAGCTTCTTATAAAGCAACCAAAGTTCATTATGCTACTATTAGCATTAGTATGACTTACTATAAATAATAATGTGAATATTTTGGAGCATAAAGTCATCTATCTTGGTGAAATATTAAAAAGAACCTCAGAGAAATGAGGTCATACAGAGAATTTTGCTGCAGGACCAATATTTTTGAGGGGAATGGTTATTTTGAGTGACTCAGGTTTAAAAATTTCAGAGCACTTTTCAGTTAAAATATCAACAAATTTAAGACTAAATAATCTAATTATTACTTAGTCCAGAAAATATTAGTCTATTTCTCACAAGAAGGGAGGACATAGATTCCACACCTACCTTTTCAGGAACTTTCTCTATGATTAAATAGTCTTATAAGAATATTTCTTATGTAGGAGTGAAATTGTGTAAAAACAATTCACTCAACCAAAACAAGCAAACAAACAAGACCCCAAAGCCATTTGAAAGGCTTCTGTTTTTAGTGGCATAGCTATGGAATGAATCAGCATGAAAAACAAAGAAAACTGAGCTTCTTTCCTTTTTTTTTTCCTTTGTAAACCATTCAGTTTGGATAATCCACTTTTTTTAAAAAAAAAACATGTGCACATCAATTACCCAAGCACTTTAGAATGCCATAATCTCATTTTGTGACCAGGATGTGAAATTCAAATGTCATCCAATTCTATCAAGTAAATGACATTTTGGTGTCTTGTGCTAGATATTGCACTATATCAAAAACTCCCCAGCTTTTTTTGGTTGTTTTTAAATACAAAAATATGTAAGAGAAAACAGGTACAATATTTATTTTGTAGATTCATCAGAGATAGGTAGAATTGGTTCTATCAGAGACTGGGTAAAGACAAAGGGATTTTTGATTCACTTTATGAATCCATAGTATAAACTCAGTGCTGGGCTGTAAGTGTTGCAGGTGTAATATTTCCCATGTACATTCTTGACACATGCACTCAGATATTTTCACCAGCAGATCTGTAGACATGGTTCTGTATGGGCAAAAATGGAGTCTACTAAAGGGACGGTATAAAATTTATCCCTAAAATATTGATTACTTTCATTGTTGTTAAATCATTATTAAAGCAGGTTGAAAACTCATTTGCAGTCTCTTCTAATACTACTACTGTCACAAATGACATCACTTTTTAACAAGACGGATGGTTTCAATGCTGGGCTCAGAAATGCCAAGCAGAATTAGCAACTTTAAAAAAACCACATTTCACTGTTTATTCATGGTGACAAGTGCTGCTCGCACTGTACCTCCACGTTGTTGGCCCCCATAATACAGCTGCAGTTTTCTTTCAACTCACCAGCACAGGGCAGCTCCAAGGAGGCAAGGCAGGAGAAAGCTTGGCAGGGCACAGCCTGGTGAAGCGTGCAGGGGGCTGAATTCCACCCTCCCCATCGCTCCAGTCCAGTGAGCTGCATCCTTCTGAATGCTCCCTATGCTGTGGCCACCGGAATTACAATAAAAATATTTGCAAAGTATTCTTGAGTTGTCTGAAGAAAGGGGCTTCACGCAGAGAAGATGTCGAGCATAAAACTTAAAGCCTTTAAAAAATATTAGTGTGGGGCAGACGTGCACATTCAGAAGCATCTCTTCTACTGCTAAGAAAGGAACAACAAACAGACACAAGCTTTGCATAGAAGATGGTTTGCTGAAATGGAATCAGATGGTCATATGACCCTTTCAGACACTGGAATGAAGCAGTGAGTTGTTATTCCCCAGCTCTAGTGTGCTACCACCGCTGTTGCCATGTTTCTGTCTTTTCTGTCATGGGCAAAGTGATCCCTTTGGAAAATACTTCAGAACATTTTCAAATCCTTTATCCCTTTCTCAGGAACAAAGTTGTCAGCACTGCATTGCCTGTTTCATTTTTAGCATTATTATTGTCTCTCATCACAATAAGTAAGTTGGCCACAGCTCCAAAGACCGGGATTTTCCTCTCAAGCCATGCCTGGCCCTGTGCTTGTTTTGTTCTGCCTGCTCCATAAGTAACCAGCAAGAGGTGCAGGCAGTAATGTGTTTTCTCGATTGACTAGTGTAAGGGATATGTGATTCCAGTTGTTTGCCCTTGAGTAAACAAGTGGAGAGGGACAGGGAGGAGCCTCTGAGGAACTGGTGAAAAATGTACTACGCCACCACATGCACATGAGACATTGCTATTTGATTAAAGCACTATGAAATTCTGAAGAATACTACGTTGCCTGAAATATAAAAGGATCCCTTGGGAATTATTCTGCATTCAGGACTCCAATGATCTTTCCATGCTGACTGTTGGGCTGACTCTCCTTAACCAGCACTGCCCTTAAAATGCCTTCCAACATGCTTCCAGCAGGAAAAGTGTTTGTAGGACACGACAACCAGCTGTTAGGCAGACATCTCTACTGCAGACTCTCACGCTGCCCCTGAAATGAACAAGGTTTTATAGGTCTACCTTGAAGTCATGTTTTCTCCTTCATTTGACCCTTAACTTTTATTGTCCTGGGAAGTAACTGCAAGTCTGTTTAGTATTTAGTGTTTAGTATGGTTTATCTAAGGTCTTGGGGAAAGGATCTTAGGAAAACGCAATGAAAATATTAAATGATATAAAGAAGAGCAGAAGCCAGGTGAATGCAAGCAAAATGCTTTTAAAAGGGACTCTTTCTCATGGCTGAGGACAAAAAGGTGTGAGATGATGCCTCGGAGCATGTATTGTTGCTCTTTATGTGTTGCAGTGGGAAATCAAATTTACCAGAACAGTTGGAAGGGTGGAAACAGTGAAACCCCAAGCAACATTAGTATATACAGCTGAGCCACAGCACCCAAGAGAACAGAATCTGGGTCACAGTCTTGTCTTACCTTACAACATGATGAAATGGCCTCCGAAGAGCACAACCAATGACCAGAAAGCACGGAGAGAGGAGTTTGGCTACTCTAAAGCCTCAGGAACAGGACTGCAGTTTTTCTCTCTATAAGGGACATTTGAAACCTAAATCAAATTCCTGAAAGAGGAAAACTGTGCCAGGAAGCAAACATTCAGAGCCCTCCTGCTATTTTTCTTTCTTCTCACTGCTTCTTGGCTTTTCAGTGTGTCTTGCAATCAGGTATGAAGTTTTATGCCTTATCTTACTTGTCTGTGTGTAAAAGGTACCTGCATTTTGCCAAAGCATGAGCTGAGACACAGGCCATAGAAGGTCTGTCTTCGCTGGTTATATTTAATTCAGCTTGCATTTCAGAATCAAGAGCCATAGGGCAGTTGTGTTTGAGCAGTATTTTAAGGACAGAGCTCATGTGGTGAGTATCATACAATATCATTTTTGAAGCATCTAAATGTCTGCACCTACCCTAAACTTCCAGAAGAACTAGAATTGCTCAGCACGTCTGGAAGAAGAAAGGTGTCGTTGTTGTAATAAAAATCTCTGAAGGAGACAGGTTAATAGCTCTGACTAAGGAATTTTTTTCCTCTTTAATACTTTCCTCCCTTACCAGTGCAGGGAACCTTACAGATTCTCAGGCACAGCTAACACTCCTGTTTGCCCCAGACAAAGCCAACAAGAAAGCAACAAAGTCTATAATCCTTTGTGTATTGCTGTGCACATAAACTCAAAGCTGACGTATTCCCTCAGTTCACCTTTACAGCTATTTTGGTTAGCAACAATGAAACATCAGGTTTGCAGGAGGCTTTCTGCCTCCCAGTTTGCCAGCTTTGTGCCAGGCATCCTTTGCCTCTGTTATTTCCTGACCTCAGGGTGACACAGTTCACAAACTCCTACTGCAGTATGGGAGAGGCTCTGTGATTTTCCAGTGCAGTTTCCACATGAAGCTTTTCCCAGAGCTCCATCTCCACCTCTAGCAAGAGGTGTGAGACAGCAGAGGAGTCTTTCCTCAGCATGCCTGGGCTGCTGCCATCTCCTTGTCCTTCCCCATCATAGACGCCTATGGAGTCTTCTCTGCTCTCCCAGGCCCAGGCAAGGAGTAGTTCTACCCTTTTACCCACTCTAACACTGCTAAAATCCACTTCTTTTCTTGGGTTTTTTTTTTTTCCCTGCTGTTGCTATTACAAAAAGTTCTCATCTGTCTTGTTACTCCACAATTAATTTTGCTTTTTGCCTCTCCTGCCTCCCATCACCTGCTGTTTCCCCCTGCAGAGATGCCTTCAGCTCTCCCCACTCAGACATCTCCACTGTCTCTTACAACTGCATCTTCATGTCCCATTTTCTCCTAGGCCTTTGGACGTGCCTCCTCGCAGGGGAAGTGTTAGCGCTTTTCTACCACTTGTGTACTCCTCCCATCTTGCCACCTGCTGGCTCGCTCAGCTCTGTATACCCACTCCCTGCTCCTGCATACCCCCTGCTTCTGTCTAGGACTCTTTCAGTCATGGTAGTGATATGATATACACTGTAGACCTAATGCTCAACACAGTCAGGACCTTTAGCAGAAAGATCCTGTTTCCTCCTTTTCTGCTGTCTGCCTTTAAGTCCCTAGAGGACCACCCATGCTGTCAATGAGCAGTCAGAAGGTTACATGACAAAATATATTTCAAGTTTTGCACTTAAACATTCTCCAGTTTTGTATCTTACCTAAAGTGTCCTACAGAAGCTGAGAGACCTGGGCATCATGTATGTGATAGCAAAGATGATCTTAGAAGATAGCTGTGATTTTGGTTCAAACACATCAAGGAAATCCACACAAATTGTGATGTTGCCCTCATCAGGTGTGTGTGGAAAACTCTGCCCAGGACAACTCATGGTTTGTTCAGTTTGTCACACAGAGCATGGACAGCTTTGCACGGTCTCTGCTGACCCTCCAGCTGGGCCTTTGGCAATTCTTCCATACCAGTTTCCTTCTTTTCTGCCAGCCTGGTTCTCACAGAAGGAAACAACAGCTTTGTTCTGCCCTGAGAGCAGTGCTGGAAAGGGTTAATTTTGCAGTGTCTGACTTCTGTGTAAACACTGCTGACATTTCATCACTGGGATTTGTCACTAGCCAAAATAAGATCACATTCACCAGTTTAAAGGCACTGAAGAAGTGTCACTGGCATCTCTGTGCTTAGGGCTGCATTACTGTCTCTGCTACAGATCTTGTTTTCGCAGATTAAGAACATCCACGGAAAGTTCTGTATGCACGGCTGAAGCTATTTAAGAGCTGTGTTTTAGAGGAAATGTGAGGGCAGACAGAAAAATGCAAAGCAACACATGAGACAGAACAACAGTCAGAAGGAATACATTAATTAAAGTACTGTCCTAGAAAAAGGAATGGTCTTCCTTAGGCTTAGATGGGAACTCAGAAAAACCTATAGCCAAAGACAAGGTGGGGTGTTTGGTCCCTTATCCACTTTTGCATCACTGCACCCAAATAGAAGTCAAGGATTTAGGGTGGGGGTGAATGAAAGGAAATGCATCTCTCTAAGGCACTTTGCCTGGTTTGGTACCTGGGTTTACAAAGTGAAATCTTGTCTGGAAGTGAAACAGCTCCAGGCTGTGTTACAACTCTCTGGACACTCTCTCTGACTTCTACAGCACGACTGAAATGAGATGAGGACAACTGTGAAGCAGCTTCTCTTATGAGCTGCTGGGGAGAGGGGCTGTAAACTGAGGGCAAATCTCGCCCTAATAATTTTAATGGGTGACATTTAAAGCACAATATAAATTTAAGGCAAACAATATGAGCTAAACCAATACAATATAATCTATGATTTGTAAGTGCTGTTGCTAGTTACTCTTTTTGTGCAAGTACTGTAAAATGACAGCCAGCCCAGGATAAGTTAATGCCAAAAGATGGGTTTGTGCTCTGAGCTCTGCTATGCCTGAGCTAATCTTCTGGGTAGGAAAAGCATAAAAATTACAAGTATCCAAGAATAAGTAACGCTTGTAAGTTTTCGGCAAGGAGATAATGAGACAAGTTCACCAGCTGGCTCAGCCTTACTGATCCAGACACAGTGATGACTCCTGGCAGGCACAGGGATGAGATATAAGAAGCAGGTCACAACTTTTAATCTAATAGGTCAGAAAAGTGGGATTCAAGGAAGAAAATCTGGGGTTTGGGTATCCAACCATCTGCCCTAAAATAACGTAGGCTGTCCTGAGCCACGGGGAGGACTTGGCTCCCATTCCGAGTACCCCCAGGCCTCCCCCTGCAGGCAGTATGACCACTGGGGAGGAGAGCTTCTTCTGGAAAGTCATTAGGTTTTTTTCTTCCTGTCATGGACATTAGGACCATCCCTTGATCTTTGCTGCTGGGAAGAAAGCCTGAGGCCTGTAATCCTCACAAGGCAACAGTCACAGTCTGTGGTGATCTATACAGGTGCCTATAAGCTGTTAAAATGAAAGGTTTAAATCCATATTCTGCTTAAATAGTCCCAGGAGGGAGACACTTCAGGATCAGACATTTGTAGCTCCAAGAGGAAAAAATTTGTCTTGGTGCCCAACGTGAACCAGTCCTGCAACACCCTAAAACTGCAACCCCTGCTCTCCATGAGGCTGTACAAGGCAGTCTGTGACCACATGGGTAGGTGAAGAGGCTGATTGTGGGGCCAGGAGGCACCAGCACATCCAGCAAGGCTGTTGGTGGAAGGGGCAGGAGGGGCCTCTGTGTAACCAAACACCTCACAGGGGCACCCACCTGAAAGGGAGCACGAGATGCTCTCTGGCACTGGCCACGATGGTATGCACATCCACACTGGGGGCTAGAGGAGGAGAGAGGCAGCTGCATTGGCTGTTTGCCATGAACCAGTGCTTCCTTGTCCTCCCAGCTTCCATGCACAGTGCTTCCCTGGCCTGTAGATCCTGGTGCAGACATGCCAACTGCACACTGTGTGCAACCCCACACTAGTGGTGCAGCACACACCGCTCTGCCAGGGAGGGAGCTCGCCTTCTTCTGCCAGGAGAGAGGCACGGGGTAACATGCCCAGAAGCCCTGTGTGCCTTGTGAAAGCAGCACAGAGTCTCCACACAGCTGCAGCATGGCAAGGAAGACCTTGCAGGAGAGGATGCTGTGGGAAGGAGGACGTCTGTGGAGGCCTGGGCTGGAAAGTACAAGACAAGATCTTGGAGAGAATTTAATCTCTCAAAGAGCCAGTTCAGGGCTTGGGACATTGAAAAGATCATAGAATTATAGAACCATTAAGGCTGGAAAAGATCTCCAAGATCAAGTCCAACCTTTGACTGAACATGACCATGCCAACTAAACCACAGCACTGAGTGCCACATCCAGTCATTTCTTGACAGCTTACAGGGATGGTGACTCCAGCTTCCTATACTGCCCATTCCAGTGCTTAACCACCCTTTCCTGATGTCCAACCTGACCCCACCCTGCTCCGGAGTGAGGTTGTGCCCTCTCATCCTCATCCTGTTGCTGGTTGTCAACGGGAAAAGACCGACCCCCACCTGGTTACAGCCTCCTTTCAGGCAGTTGCAGATAGTGATAAGGTCTC
This sequence comes from Pachycephala philippinensis, assembly GCA_013397055.1. Taxonomy (NCBI): domain Eukaryota; kingdom Metazoa; phylum Chordata; class Aves; order Passeriformes; genus Pachycephala; species Pachycephala philippinensis. The sequence goes on from VWZT01001753.1 coordinate 186,507, forward strand.
CCCTGGGCCTCCTTTTCTCCAGACTAAACAACCCCATCTCTCCCACATGGCACTCTCTAGACCCTTCACCAGCCTCACTGCCCTTCTCTGGACACGCTTCAGCACAGCAGTGTCTTTCTTGTGCTGAGTGCCCAGATCTGGACAGAGCCCTCAAGCTGCAACCTCACCAGTGTTGAGGTGTGGCCTCACCAGTGCCTTTGGCACATCTTCTGGATGTGCCAGAAGATAGAAAAGGAGATAGAGCCTTTCCTCTCTGGTCCATGAGTTCACACTTGGCCCATGGTGGCAGATACTAATTGCTATTTCTGCATGATGGGTGTTTGCAGCACCCATATTTCTCCGTGGGGGGTTCAGGACAGCCCAAACAGCCAGAAATCTGCAGTGACACAAAACTGCCAATAAAACTGCTGGAGGCTGGAGGAGTCCCTGCTAGGGTGTTGGGAGGAAACATGCTCTAGGTCCTGACTCAGCCCTGCTAGGTGGATGTGAGAGGTTCTTGCAGGGATTTTCTGTGGCTCACGTGACATTCACAGCAGCCAGAGGGGCATATCCCTGTACAAAATGAGGTGAGATGTTTGCCCTACCCCCAATTTGGTAAATGTCACCAGTACATCAACCCCCACAGTGCCCCACCCTCTAGGAAAACACCCACATTTTAACAGCTAAACAGGTGCCTCCTTTTCATGGATCTCAGTGGCACTCAGAGACTGAAATGGTGATGAGGGAAGGAAGACACTGCAGAAATTAAGTACTTGGCTGATGTGGCTGTGGGGCACATCTGCTAGGCAGATGAATAGGAAAACATGGTCAAGTCTTTAAGAACACACTCTTCAGGCAGAACAGAAGGAGCTGCTTCCTGTTTCAGGTCACACCAACCTGCAGCTGATAATAACATGGGTTAATATATATATTCTTAGTCAGCCTTGTAATTTGAGTAGAAAGAATGAGCGTTGGTTTATTTTTATTCTTGATTTTTTACTGGAACATAGTAACAAAGAGGACAAAATAGTGCGAGATGTCACCCCTTAAATTCTCATGACTTTGTCCTTAAACAGTAAAGATTTTTTTATCACTACTGACACCTCAATATATAGCAAAGGACACCCTGAACTGGTCATTGCTATTTCAAATGAATGAGCATCAGTACACCACATTGTCAAAAGGAATTATGCACAAAACCAGGGCATTTGAAAGCTGAACTTCCACATAGTTATGGGATTTTATGCAGCTGAGAAACTGGTAGCAATAGGAAATAACTCCATGTGGTGTTTTACATGGACATGTTTGAATTACACATACAACAAGAGCCTTCCATTGTTCACTCTGCTAGTGTGAGTATATAATTTTCCTGCTGTCTTTTTCCCCCTTTTGTTCTTTTCAGCTCTTTTTTGATTAACACCGTCTGGGGAAGAATTTCAGTATTTTCTCTGGTTTAGCAGGATGTGAGTGAGGTGGTGCTGCTGCATGAATCTTTTAAAAGCAGCCTAAGAAATATTTAAGACCTTAGTCTAGGAGGAACAGCTCTCCCAGGCATAATTTTTGGTGCTGGTTGCAGCAGGGAGCGTATGCTGTGAGGAAAGTATTATTTTTCTAAATGGAAGGTGTCAGATGGTCACGCAATGTGACTGCATGTTCGAGATCACTGCCTCCCATCTGCAATTTGTGACGTGTGAAAGATTCTGCCCAAATGTGCTCACCAACTGGAAACCCTCGGCACTTTTTTTTTCTTATCAGGAGAGACCAAGATAACCAATGGTTTTACAGATCAGGGATCCTATCAAATTAATATCATTCTAGGATAAAATCTGCTTTAAATACAACCACTAAACTCCAGCAAAGTTAACTAGTACATACAAGTTCATTCAACTGATTAAAAATCCCTACTAGTAAAACAAGAAAATATACATGGAATTTTTTTCAAGAAAAGTATTCTGTTCCTATCTTTCAGCCAAAGGTTTGGTATAAAACATGACAGTCTTTTCCAGCACTAATTAATGCCACCTAATTATAACACTTACTAGGCTCAAGCCAGGCATTAATATACTGTGAATAGTTTCTCCTTGTCCAGCTTCCCGCTGGATCACACAAGATGATTGCTTTTTGCCTCTCTCTGTTGGTTAAATGGATGCCACTGTGGCTAGGGCAGAGGCTTAACAAAGATTATTTGCCTTCAGCAGAGAATATGCATCCTACCAAGAGGGGAAGGTGCTCTAGACCAGGGTGGTTGGCAGTGCCTGCCCTGCCCTCTGCCCACCGAGGGCAGCCCATCGAAGGGGTTATGAGCCAGCGAGTCAAACCCCATCTGTGCTGATAGTGGGGGCCAGGGGATGGCTGTCCCTGGACTCCTGCTGCAAGGTTCAGGGGATGCATGGAGCCGTGTAGCCAGGAGAGCATGCTGGCAATTGTCCCAGCTGAGACAGGAGAGAAAATGGTTCTGTGAGGCAGGAGTCAGGCTACCCCAGCATCCCATTTGGCCAGTGTATGGTGACAAACCTGTGTGATCTTTGCCTACCACAGGGTTATGGTGTGGCTCACCTAGTGTTAGTAAATCCCAAACAGGAGTACTTGGTGAATTCAGGGGATGGATATAAACCTCACCCAGCCACTGGAGCATCCTCCAGGGTTTTATAGCCTGAGCTGACAGCTACCAGAGGATAACTCCTCTCATGTGAGTTAGCATTTTTGATGATCGGTGACTTCTTTGCATTTTATTTCCCTTTTTGGTTCACTCAGGAGGTAATACAGCAGGTATCTGTGCCAGCTCCCTGAAAAGGAGCAGATGTGCTCATGACTCAGCACTGGGTGCCTGTCTGAGCAGGGGCTGCTGACCAAGGCTGTGTGATGAACAGGGCCATTACAGGTGTGGCTGCAGCCACTTGCATGCAGCAGAGCTGTCTGCAACCTAACTGGTGTACACACACAGAGGAACAGAAGAAGGAGGCACTTGTACAAATTGCTTAAAACCTTTCCAGGAAGACAGGGACTTGCCCTCAAGCCAAGGATGCTGTTATTGCCACTGTTACTGGTGCTGTGGTTAATGGATTACAGGTACCTCTACTGTCCCCCATTCCCACACAGAGAGGCTTCAGGGATGTGTTCTCAAAGAAAAGTCAGTGGACAAGGTGCAGGTGAAAAGCATTTGAGTAACAGCCCTTCATTTGCTAAATGGCTACAGCAAAGGTAGATGACAGACCTGGCTGCACTGCCTTGGGAGAGGGCCATCACACCAACCTGGAAAAGAGGAAAGATTTTGTCTCTTTTCATAGACGTCTCTCCTGGGATAAATACCAAGTACTAGTTACGGGTGCAGGTGTCTTTACCTGAGAAATGACCCCTTGGTCAGGCAGCCCCTCCTCCTGTGAAGCCATGCCAGACACACCCACTGAGCTCTGCTTGGTCTTGCTCACCCCAGTTTAGCAGGAAGGCAGTGAGCTTTCTTCGAGTGTTTCAGAGCCACCTTCTAGCTGAGTAGAAGGCCTCCTAATCAGCCTATACCCAGTGTGCTTCTGCCTACACTGTCCTGTAGACCCTTCTCCATCTCTGTGTTTATGTTTTTATTTGCCTTACGGATGCACACAGCCAGAGAGGAAATACCTCTTCAGAGCCTTTGTTTTTTACACAAAATGATGTTTTACACAAAAATCTCACATACAGAAAGATCTTCATTCCCTTGATCAGCCTTCCAGCCCTTCTCTGTGCCTGCCCAGACCATGCTCCTTTTCCTGCGTTTTAGTCACCTCTCTATTTCAGATGATGCCTTTTCCTTGCACAGTGGATGAGCATTTCCCTATTCATGCCCCAGCTATGTGATCTGATACAGTCCAGGCTGAATGGCATCAGCAGGCTGTTTTTTTTTAGTTACCCTGTGATGTACTAGTGTGGGTCCTTCTTTTCCCAAGTGTCACAGTTTAACTTCAGCTGGCAACTAAGTACTCACGGTAAGCAGTACTTAGCAACAACTAAAACATCAGTGTGTTATCAACATTATTCTCATACTGAATTCAAAACAGAGCACTGTACCAGCTACTGAGAAAGAAGAAACTCTATTCCAGACAAAATCAGGACACCAAGCAGTATCTATTCAATCAACCCCCAGTTTGCTAAAACAGAAACAAACACTGAGACTCTATTACTTTTCCAAGCAAGAGGAGTGGGGAGCTTGCTACAGGCACTTCAAAATTAATCTGAAATGGAGACACATTTTCCAAGGTGTTCAGGCATGCTGGAAGATTTATACCCTACAGTACTTCTGAGCACACCTTCCTGCACTTAGCTTGAAGCCCACCTCACCCAGGCTTGGTTATTGCTGTCAGTCCATGAGCACCAGAGCCGTGGACAGTTTGCTCTTAGGAGAACATACAATGCTACAGCTCCAAGAGGAGGTCTCTGCCAGGCTTGGCACTGATTTAGCAAATCAATACCTTACCCTAAGCCTTCCATCCATCACCTTTCTCTGCTCTTGCCCCATAGGAAGTGACAGCAGCCTTCTAACTGTATGTATCTCTTGCTTTTTCCATAATCACTTCCTCCTTTCTTATCTCCCTGCTGCAGCAGCCAGCTCACAGGTAGTACTGGTGGTTTCTGTTTGGTGGCCACAGGGCCACCATGTCCTTTAGAGCTACTGAGCAAGGGGGCTTGCTGCAAATCACAAAAGTGCAGTAAGTATGTTTTGTCAGCATTCAGTGATAGGAAAGTCAAATGAAAAAAGGGAAAATAGCCACTGCATTTCTGGGACTAGAGCCTGGTGAGACATTTTCCGACAAAGACCATACTATTTTGTTTGTTTGTCTTTTTTAAGCCTGAAACAAAACAGCCAAATTTTAGAAGCTCTAAGGAAAAAACCCAAACAATAGGCCAATAAATTGTCACCCAGTCTATCCCAAAACATGGTGAGATGAAGTGACAAGTGACCAAAACATACACAAATATTATGTGCATGAGGCAGGAAGTTTGGTGGAGACAGATTTGAAGGAAGATTTTGTATTGTTCAGAGAGTCACCCAAGCATGGCAAGGCTGGAATTCCATCTGTTCAGCTCTGCTCAATGAACTGGGTCACTTTCAATGGTTCACTAAGTCCTGACTATCTAAAAAGTAGAGTTATTATGCTTTTAAAATCTTGGCTGCAAGGCAAGTTCACCTTACTGCTTTTCACCATCATCCATGAGTTTAACGTCTCTGAAAGAGGGTTAAAATGAGGTTCACAACCTGAAGATGAGTCGTGTGTCATATACAACACCTGGGTTTCTGGAAAAGAGATGTGAGCGAATTCACTCACATAATAAACAGTTTGTTTCCTGAAGAACTAACCTCTAACATTGGGAAAAGTTGACTTCCAAGACTGATCTTTTTGTTTCAGACCTCATGAAGGTCTCTGCACTCTTGAGACTGATTTCTGGACACAGTGAAAGACAGTAAGCATTTGGATGGCCTTTTTTGCACTGTTGTTCCTGTTTATTGTAAGAACAGCTACAAAAGCAGTCAGAAGACGTGGAAAGATAATGTCTTTGGGGGCAAAAAACCCCAACTTGCTCAAGGGTGGAAAGAGGGATGAGAGAAAGAAATATATCTACCTTTGCCAAAATATGGCATACTAGGGCTAAAGAAGGTGATCTTTACTTCAAAATATGGAATTCACTTCTCATTTCTATATTTAGTTATATTTTATCCCTACATAGATTGCACTGGGGCAGATGTATATTACTTTTTTAGTGTCATAACTTGCTTTTCCTCTGTACAAAGGGGTTAGCAGTAGTTAGCTGCCTTCCAAAGGTGATTTATAGAGTTATAAAGAATATAATGTCAACAAAACTAAGAGAGTTAAAGAATGAGCACAGTTCACCAACAAAACTATATGGACCTCTAAACAGAATCCACTGAAATCAGCACTTTGGAATTTAATGTGAAGAACACATTATGGAGCCTGCAATTAAAGACTTTTTCCCCCTAGATGGTCACATAAATAAATGAACCATTCAGAGTGAATCAGTTCACTGAGGAGCAGGAAAGTGCACAGCATCAGCTTTCTGATCACCTCCTGACATCAGTACGGTAACTTCCACACCCCGACCTCCTCCATGCCCAGGTTCCTCCTCTTTAGTCCATCTGGGTCACCGGCAGATAAGTGCCCAGTATGAAACTCCTTGTGGGGATATTTAAGCAGCTGAGCACTAAATGCACCTATTGAGTCACTGCAGATGCTGTGTATTTAATCTTCTTCCCACCTGGCAGACAAAACTGAGGTTCAGTTTTGGTGCAAAGCAGCAGCACAAAATAATGGCACCTCCCACCCAGGCATGGACATGAACTATGGTCTCCCATGTTTGTCAGGAAGAGGAGGTCTCTCTGAAGTTGAGAGTCCTGCTGTTGAGGTGCAGTGGACAGATGGTGTAGTGAGATGGTTTGGGTTTTTCTACACAGGAAAAAATTCTGTCATTTACGTTGTTGAGGAAGGAATGCAGACTGCAAACTGCTTGAGTTCTTGCAGGTTTGGGGTTTTTTTTAGTAAAAAAGAGTGTCAAAAGCAGTAAAATAGACACCAATGTCAGTTATTCTTTTTAGAAATTAAAGTGATTATAAGCATTATTGGCTGATTTTCATGTGATTCTCTTCTAAATCTTCGTTTCCGTTTTGTGACTAATTGCATTCAGTTTTGCCTCTTACTTTCTTGCATACATTTCTTCAGTCTCTGACCCACATAATAAAGAAAATAAAAAGAAAGGGAAGTGCTTTTCAGTTATTTTGAAGTTTACCTCCAAAACGAACATTCAGATACATCTCAAGAAGTGACCACTACCTCTGTTTGTTGATTTTATTGTTTTCTCTCCTGTGTCTAGACTGATCTTTTATCACTGCCCTGCCATTTCATTGTTTTTCCTCATTCTCTATTTCTCCTGAGGTTGCTGGTGAGGAGATGAGCCCTGTGGCATGAGATACTGCATCAGCCCATCAACCTGCTCTTTAGTCTTTCATTTAACAACTGTAGTAGGGATGCAAGTCTCAGACTGGGGTAGTGAGCAAGTGTAACAAATTTGTTCTAACCCAAGATCTGATGCCTTGCAGAGTAGTTTCTCCAACCTCATTTAAAGATACGTGCATTATTTCTCTGATTGAAGAGGTGCAGGTTGTTTCCTTCTGCCCATGCAGTCAACCTGGTGATTATGGGAGGGTAACAGGACCTAAAGCTGCTCTGCCCCTTCTACCTGCTTAGCTGTGGGCATTGGCAAAAGTCCTGAGGCTGCCCAGCTGAACTCCAAGACTCAGGCAACTAGAAAGGTGGCAGAGGAAGGAGAGGTTTTCTTCAGAGCTGCATTAACTAAGAAACAAACATAAATCATCTTCAGGGTAAGTGGAAGCAAGCAAACAAACAAACAAAAAGTAATATTTGACAATAGGTCAGTGCATACAAGATGCTAAGTTTCATCAGTGCTCCTGACCTTCATAGCAGGCAACATGATGCATTTTTCAGAAGGCACCACTGGAGCTCCAGGACCATGTCCCATGCTCTTATTTTTACAGAGCGTGTCCTGTAGGATGTCAGAGCCCTCACAGAATTCTCTCTCCACACCCACTATTCTCACCATTTCTGCTTCGCAGAAACAGGTGCATTGAAGTGTAGGGAAGAAAATAGCCACACTAGGAAAAACAGTCTCTAATTTGGGCTCATGAGTAGGGACTGGAGGTGCAGCTCATGTGGCCAATGCTTGACTTGTACCTTAGGTGCCTAGAGGCACCTAAGGCAGAGAGAGGAGTGAGTGAATTCCAGCCTAAGAGATCTTCCTAAGTTTCAGTGGGAATGGGATGTGCAATGCCTCTGATAGTGCAGATGCTCTGATGCTGCTCAGATGCCAGGGACTGAGGCACTTGGAGAGAGAACCACCTTTGAAAACAACAGCGTGTGTAATTTACCCTCATTTTAGCCTGATTCTGCATTGTCTTGCAATTTGCTATTGCTTATCTCTTGCTGCAATGAGAAAAAAGCACATGTTGGAGAGTCCCCCTGGTTTGGGAATGTCCTGAGTCTATGAGTAATGCTATGTAGAAAATGTTCCAGTGAATTGATACAGAAACTGTGATTTTCAAACCCAGTCCCCTTACCAAATAACTCTTATTTGACTGAGTGGTTATTATGAAATAGAAAGAATTTCATGCCTGGTTTGTTAAGGTTTGTTTGCGGGTTTTTTTACTGTTTGAGTTTTTTTGGGGTGTTTTTAGTGGGGTTTTAGGTTGGTTGGTTGGGTTCTTTTTTGGTTTGTTTGTTTTTAGGAAGAGCCGGATGAGCAAAGGAACAGGAGGAAAAGCACTCTGCATCAACTACACCAGTACTTGCTTCTGAGTCATTGGCAACTCTGAAGGAAATGATCTCAAATGCTTAAGAGTATGATAAGGAATAAGATGAAGTGATAATTGGCAACTTCTCTGGACTACCAAATCACACAAGAGAACAGGATGGTCATTCCTTTAGACATCTTTCTTTATATAAGATGTAGGGGGAAAAAAGCTGTGTTACATGTACAGATTTCAATGTGATTGACTTGTGAAGGAAGTATCTGGCTGGTAGAACTAAAATGTCCTTGAAATTTTTTAAAAGCATGGAAGACGGCTTCATAAATTCCAAAACAACAAAAAACCCCATGTTGGTTGTATCCAACATGGTGAAAGTTATACAGGAATTTATCTAATAGAAGAAGAGAAATTTATGTCTGAAATAAAATCTGACAACTGCTCAGGATTGTAAATTTGCTGTGTTTGTTATGTGAAAACAGAACACAGCCCAACCCCCCAATACATCTGTTTGTTGCTTTAGAAAAGGTGTATTTTACACAGCCTAAAATATCTGAGCTGTGTAATTTAAGCAGAAAAATATGAATGATAGCTGCAAACTGTTTGAGAAATCGTTATCTCACCAAATTCACATAAGTCCAGAAAAAAGGCTATACGAGTTAAGAAAGCATGGAAATATAAGCACTATAAATACTGAAACAAAAAGGAAAAAAGTTAGAAAATGAGATGCCAATAGTAATGAACGTACATTAAGCAGAAAATGAAAAGAAAGCCAGAATCAAAGCTAGTGAACAAGAGAAAATTTATGGATAAAAGAGTTAAAAGAAAAATAGAAGAAGAATCTTTTTAGACTTAAAAAAAATAAAAAGAATTTGATTTGAAGGGTGTTTATAACAAAGAAGATAAAGCTATTAGAATAAATGTTTGTAATACAAAATGGTGGAAGCATTCAAAAGTTGTCTCTTTTTCATTTAGGGAAAAAAAGTAGATCTATATCTAAATGATAGGAAACTGTTGCTGAACTGTTTCTCAGCATTTCCAGCAATATGTAATACTGATGATAGACAGCCACTGTGAAAGCTAAATATTTAAAATCATCAGGTGTTTTATGTAGATTATTTAGATGTTTTATTTAGATTTGTTTCTTTAAATTGATTTTCAGTAATTTTTGAAACAAGCCAGGTGTTGCAGAGGAGAAACAGAAAGGCAGCATTTTGCCAGTGTTTAAAGCAGAGAACATACTATGGTCCCATTAGCTCCAAGCCACTCAGTCTGATGTTAGTTGTGAGTTTTAAAATGGGACTATTGACAGACAATTTGATTGATAGATAATGTAGTTTAACTAGTGACAATTAACATGGTTTTATAGAAAACAGTTCTTGTAAAGCTAACTTTTTAAGATGTTTATGAGATTGCTAATTTAATTGATAATTATATTGAGGTAATACACATAAGTTTTGTAAAGTATTCTACTTGGTTGTTCAAAGTATTTTGATTAACACAGTACAACAACAGAAAACCATGCGGCTCATGTTAAATGCATTAAAACTGGTTAAAAGATACGTCTTGAGGTCTAGTTATAAGGAACAATCCCCACTGCCTGTGTTTGTGGTTGCTAGAAGGGTTCTGCAGGTATTGGTTCTTGGCTGTCTATCATTTAACATTATCAGTGACATGGAAGAAAAGATAAAATCATTACGAAAGGGTTTGCAGATGGCGTGACATTTGTGGCCATGTTAAATAATGACCTGCAGAGATCTCTGCTGCAGGAGGGTCTGATTGATGGGACAATGGGTGCAAAACCCCAGTAATTTCAGCAAAGCCGTATGCGCAGTATCTGGGGGGAAAATTCTTGAAAGAGAGGGAATATCTTCATAACAGAGCCAGGGGAAAAGGTGGGAATTGTGATGACTGGTGAGCTGGGGCTGATCCTGAGCCCCATGTGGTGTCTGATGTATAAACAGGAAACTGCAGTTTATGCCATAAGGCTGTCAGTGTCCTTTCTCCTGTCTATGTGCCCACAACTCACACAGGCTGAGGCCAAGCTGTGGGTGGAATGTGGAAGAGTATCAAAGATAATTACATTAGAATTACATGAGAAAACTTCTACTTACCTTGTCAGGATGGAGGATAAAGATGTTTCTTAATGATGGAACATGGATGCTAAATGGGTGTTCAGATTTACAGTCAGAAATACAACAGCTGCCAGGGCTGAAGTGGCATCCTTAACATTCATGAAGCTTAACTGTGAATGAATGACTTTGCACTAATAAGCAAACGGTCAGACTGTCCCAAATAAAACCCACCTTTTTCTGTCTTCCTGATGTTCAGTGCTGTTGGTTTAGCTGTTTAGAACAATAGAATCATTGGAAAGCTAGGTCCAGAGCTAAAGGTAGGCTGCTCAGGAATTGAAAGTTTAACAAGTGCTACTAATAAGTTCATTATTTCCATTTCCTAAGCAGGGTACTGTAGATCTTACTCTGCCTGGGAGCTGGGTAAAAACAGCCAGTTAATGTGCTAAAGGTCAGAATTTCAGAAGTGCTCTACAAATGCATTACAACCAACTACTAATAATTCTCTCCTTTTTTTAAGGGGTCTGGTCATGTCCAAGGGAATGCCAGCTACATTTTTCTTAATGTATGAGCACAAGTTACACATAACAACCTAACAACACAATACTGCCTCTTTAATGCTAATCTATTCCTTGCAATCTACTAGATACATGTAGAATCATTGGTGTGTATCAAGAGAGCAAAATCAGATTCTGAAAATATCTGAAAGGATGCACTAGAGTGTACATAATAATGTATTTTAATCTGCCAGGCCTTAAAATTAATCATGAATTCCCACAGAGATTTTAATAATTTTGAGATGATGTTTTTTTTTTCATATAGTGATATTCTTGGACAGAGTTCTTGAAATGCTACATGGAAATGGGTGGGGGAGGGAAAAATGAGGGCCATTTTTCAATTACCAGGTTAGCTAAGATACAGATACAAGAGCTACTGTTTAATTGGTTGTTTTATTCTTTTTCTTCCACCTAATAGATAATCAGTAAGGTACCTCAAACACAAACTTTTATCACATCATAAAGTTGGCATACAGCATAAAGTTTATCTCTTTGGGCATATACTTATGGGAACAATTCCTGTCAGCAAATGCCATAGTGAATGGCTTGATACTTCCTGGGGAAGATTGCAGCTTTAGGATCTCATCTTGTGTTTTGTCCCAAACATTTTGTCTGTTTATGGAAAACAATATGTTGTGGTTCCTAATGGCTTCAAGTCACACAGGGCCATAATTTTTGTCCAAATACCTGCAGCTCCCCTACTAAATGTATTTTACCAGAGCCACTTTGCACAGTCACAACAGAGGCATTATAACTACCCCAAACCTAAGCTATCTTATTTCTTTTGTTAAATGCTCTGTTTTTGATGTGTGACCATGCATGATGTACAGCAAACAGCATCAGTATTGCTGAAGGTATACCATTTTCAGGGCCAAAACAAAGGTATTGTTCAAAAAATTACTGTTGAATTCACCAAACAAAGGTATTTTTAATACACATGGAATTAAACCAAGAGGTAAATAATTACTGTGCATCCTATTACTGGTCCCTGTGAGACAATAATGTCAAAAGGGATCAAGCGCGATAAGCAAATGCATTTAACTCCTTGAAAAAAAAAACCCTTGTAATTTTTTTAATTGAAGAGTATTACTTACGTTCCACCACTTATATGAATTTTGCACAGCTGTTTGCACTAATATGCGTTAAAATGGGTAATTACCATAGTAATCATGGTGTGAGACAACACTCTTGCTCCATTTTAAATATATAGCCCTGCTTTTATCTCTCTCTTGCCCACAGACACACCTGATTTTATGCTATTTGCTTGCTTGTTTGTTCCTTCCTACTAGCTGGAGCCAAGAAATATTTCAGACACCAAATATTTGACACATTTCTGGATCTTATGTTAACAGCCCATGGGCTGTGGTTTTGGTTCCCTGTTTTAATGGTTAGGAGAAGCAAGAGGCAAACAGAATAGTGATGTTTATGATGAGAGGGTAGATGAAGGGGTGAGGAAAGCTGGGAATAGCTGAAGTGTGTCTGACACAGCAGTTTCTCTTCTGTATCACTATTTTATTTTTATGAGGCTGCAGCAAATTGATAGCTTCTGATACCATAGTCAATAAAACGTTGTGTAAATTCCAGCGATGGGCTGGAAAAAGATTGAATTAAAAGGGAGGTGTTGGGTCACATCCATATTTCAAGTCATTTGTGTGCTGCCTTATCTCAGTACCTGAGGGAAACAGTTTCTTCACAACTAACCACCCAATTAGTACCTGCTGAGCACCCGATGTTTGATTTTCTTCTAGCCGTCCCCCTCTTTCAATGCAAACCAATTTCCTAACAGTTTCTTTTCCATCCCATAGGAAAACTTTTTTTTCTTAGCGAGTTTGGACAAGTTGCATAAAGGGATTTTAGAAAGAAAATTATTCAGAAATCTTCCCAATCCCAGAAAACATTTTTTTGTAAACATGATGTGGCAGTCTGTTTAGCCATAATTATTGATGCAGTTGAGTTACTGCTTCTGCCAGGAAGATTTCTATAGAGTCACAGGATAATTCAGGTTAGAAGGGACCTCAGCATGGTCCTCACCCTACTGTCTTCAAGCAGGATCAACCGTGAGCTCAGATCAGCTGTTTGGGGATTTCTCTTGTTGAGTCTTGCAAAGCTCCAAGGATGGGTACTGCACAAGGCCCTGGGCAGCCTGTGGTGCTGCCTCAGTGTGTTCCTGGGGAAATTTTCCTCCTTGTATCAGTGTGACGATGTCATATTTTCAACTTGTCCCTGCTGTCTCTTGTCCTCTCATTTTCACTGAATTAAGAGACCAGCTCTATCTTCTTCATGAATAGATGATGAGGTCTTTTTTTTATCCAAATCGTATAGACTCGAATACATCCGATTTACAAATACCTCCCTCCTCCCCCAAACCCAACACCATGTCTCCACCTTTGAAAATTCTTTGAAAATTTCACCTACTGAAGAATTCCAGAGGTGACTTTTTCTGCCATCAATTTGGCCAGAATGTAAACTTAGTACTGCTACCTGTCTTTTCATACTTTGTAAGGAAAAGAACAAGAGCAATAAAACTCTTAGAGAGAGATCTTAGGGAGACTAAGATGGGGCTTTTTTGGATTATCTCTGCATATGGATTTATTCCATTCTCTATGAATTTGAGAAAAAAAAATTACATCTGTCAGCTGATTTCTGAAAGGCCTTAATGTTCATCATTACATTAATTTGATAGGCTACAATGAGTGTGAAATATATTTAGAGCTTCCCCTGCAAGTGATGGCGCTCATAATACTAAAATATAGTTTACACTTTATGCAGCACCTTTTATGGAGAAGGACTTCCAAGCATTTACAAACAAAAAGAAACACAAACCAATATGACTCTGCTTACCATTGAAATGCAACCTGGAGCTGGAGGTAAGTATTCAGCAGTGCAGAACAGAAGAGGAGTTTATGACAGAACATAAAGAAAAATTTTGCACCTACCAGAAACTGCAAGGGGAATTTAGCTACGCGAGATGAAATTCCCTAACTCAGCATCTGGAAAGGACATCCTGCTTATGTACTTTTCCTCCTGGAAAAAAATGTTTCATTTCTGGCTCTTCGCACTCAGCCTTTTAGACCATGCTGACTCACCATGAGCAGTGGAACTTGGAGAAGATAATAGGGGTGAAACCGATGGGATTCAGAGAAATTGCTCTGAATAACAGATGGGATTTACTAGAGAATTATTTAAATTTTGGAGAACTGAAGAGCTAACCTACTGAACCAAGCAGCATTTATAGCTCACGCTTCTTCTAGGATGTCATAGGGTGATGTAAACACCCTGTGGAAAGAGGCATCACTGTGTCAGATTTTTCCAGAAGACCAGCATTAAGGAACCCACACATAAGTGCCTCACACTCGTTACGATGCCTCTGTTAGCACCTTCAGGAGCCTCTCCTCACCAGCAGCTGTTAGCACTGCTCACAACACTGGCTCCACAGGGCGCTGCTGGGAGCACCGGGAGCGTGGCTGGAGCTCTTGGAAGGGTCCTGGAGGCAGCCTGGGGAACGCTGCAGCCTGGGGAATGCTGCAGGCAGCACGGCAGTGCCCAGCTGTAAGTGGCAGCCAGAGTGGAGGGGCGGCTGTACCCCAGATGCTGCTATGGGATGGCTGCTGATGAACAGGGCAGCCACTGCAAAATAAGACAAACTGTAACCACTGCATAATCATTCATGAGCGCTAAGCAATCTTTAAAATAACAGCTATGAGTGCAATTTATGAATCTTTCATTAATGCACATTTAGTAATTACACTATTTTAAATTAATGTGATATTTACTGAATTGCTAACATTTTGTCCTTTTAATTAAATACCTCTTTAACCAAAGCAAGGTTGGATCCAACACATCCAAATGAAGCACGTAGCACTGCACAACTCACTTAAAAAGTCTCAGATGTTTATTAGTGAGCATTGGTACCTAAAGCTGGGAGACTGTTTTCCTTTAGCACCTGAGACTTATGAGAGCGAAGTTATTCATGGCCAGAACAAGAGCATTTGCTGCTAAAGTGGTACAGAAGCAAGCATGGTCTTTGGTATTTTACGTGGGTAGATCAACTGGGCAGGGCAGTATCCCCTCCTGCCTGACCGTGGTGAAAAGTCCCAGAGTACCTGTGGGGCGGAGAAGGGCCACAGAGAAATGGCATTTTCTCCCTCTCACCCCAGCCCTTTCCTGCAGTGAGGTAATCAGGGAGCAGATGATCAGCATTGTATGGTTTCCAGTCTAATTGTCAGGAAACTGAAGGGCTCAGCCCAAGCTACACCACAGCAGATTTCAGCGTGTCCTGCCGCCACCATCAGTGCTGCACAAAGAGGAGGGCACTAGTCACTCCTTAATTCCTTAGCCTGAGTGACGTGCTTAGCACCATTCACAGCAAAGGGCTGTGGCATTTTTGCCTGATGGGAACATCCTGGAGCTGCAGGAGAGTAGTGAGGTGCTTTTGTGCCATGATACTTCTGTGACCTGAGGCTCTGAGAGACAAATAGCATAGTCTGTTCCTGTGGGTTCTGAAGCTCAGCACAGGCACACATATCTCAGAGCACCAGCAGAGATACATCCTGAAACACAGGGAAATGCACACTGTCTTTTGCCTGGTGCCCTTGGCTGCCTGGGAGCTGAGGCTGAGCAGAAGAGAGCAGCTCCCCAGCAAAAGAGCTGCTGCAGCTGCCCATCCTTAATGTGCAGGAAATAACACTGCCCACGTGCTCTCACCTCCCAAACCTGAGGAGGTTAGGAGAGATCTGGCTCCTTGCTGCTTGCTGCGGTGTTGTCTCTCCTTGTTGGCAAGGGTTTCACCTGCATTTGAAACCAGAGGAGTGAAAAGCAGCAGAAACACAAGTTCTTGCAGCTTTCTGTGTGTGCTGGCAGACACCTCCACTGCTCTGAACCTCTGAGTTATATCCCAAGCCCTGCATAAGCCAGCCTTTAGATCAACAGTTCTTTGACCTTTCTATCAATTTTCCAATCCAAGGGTGTGCATTTTCTGAGGAGTCACTGAGCCTACTCCAAGGATAATCAGGGCTGTTTTCAGGTACATCCCTGCTGTTCTCCAGGATTTTATTTTCCCCTGTGGAGTTTAACTCTTATACCCTCATGCTGGGAGCAAGGGGTCTGCACCTCACCTAACCTCATCTTATAACCATTTGTTGCATCTGTCACAAAATTATGAATTGAACAAATTTCACCAGCATTAAGAACCTAGGATTCTTGACAAATTCAAAATTTCAGATCAGGTTTTAACAAAGGACCATAAATAGACCATTCAGTCAGAGTAATTTCATTATAGAACTGTAGTCTTCACTTGAATAGCAATAGAATGTTTTTTTAATAACTTCTCTCAGCAACACCCCTAAATAGTCTGAATATTTCTTAATGAAAACCATGGAATGGGCAAAATAATGCACACGTCAAAGTTAAACACTTTGCTAATTTGAGGTCATAATCTAATATTATTTGTGTCTTGGTCAAATCAGTCTTTATTAATATATTTATTTTCAAAAATTTTTACTGTAATTTGCAATTGATATGAAACAATATTTAAAATCTCTAGTAGATAATATTTATAAAAAATATTTTAGGGGTACAAATATTTTGTAAGTTATTTTTGCATTCTCTGTCCTAGATATAACAATATGGTCTGTCAAGACAGTGTCACCACTATAATAATTTTGGTGTAGCCATAAGCCAGTTACTGACTTTTAAAGGTAGTGAATGTCAATAATGACTTTTCAGCATTTCTAGGTTTAAGGACTACCTGTGACTTGAGATAACTGAATTCTGGGACTGAAATGAGAGGATTTTAATGGAACAACATGTTTAATACCATATCCTGACTTTGCAAAACTGTAAGTACATGCTCAGCTGTAAATCCACAAGTGTCATTGTCTTTAATGGGACCATTTGTGTGTCTGAAAATCAATCATGTATACACATGCAGAATTGGAATCACAATAACAGAAAACAGAGGCAATGATTAATTATCCAATTGAAAGTTGTTCACTAATACTGTGTCTGACAGCTCTATAAATCCATTTAAATCTGTGTTAACAATAAATGATCAAAGCCTAATACTAAGGGTATAGCCTAATTGGTAGGACAGGAAGTGCTAAATTCAACAGGTATTAACGAAGATGACATTTGGATGTCGAGGAAAATCTTTCTGGAAAGAAGAGCACTGAAATGTGGTCACAAACTGTTGAAGTAAATTATGGAGTTGCCACCACTGAGGAATTCTAAAGAAGAGGTCAGGAAAATTTTCCAGTGGTTTTTTTTTCTGGTTTGACTCCTCTGTCTTGTGGCAGAGGAGCAGGCAAGGTGATCTCTGGAGCTGTGCTCCTACAGACCTGGTCTGTGTGTAGAAAAGGATTAGACCTTGATCTAGCAGATCGGGAGGGAGCTGGACACCATCAACACATGGATAGCACCAGAGCCTGAGGGGGGCTGTGCAGCCTTCTGCTGCTGATGTGGTATTCATCTAGTATATACCCAGTATATATATTTATCCAACATATACTAGGAAAAGTACTTCTAGACTGTGAGGCAAAGAGCCCCAGCATGCCTAAATCCAACACAAGTGGAAAAATCTGAGCACTTTGTCCTGAGCCTTCAACTAGGCTAGAGAAGAAACACACTGTCCTTTCTGCATATTGCTTCTAAAGATCTGCATGGAGTAACAAAGGTCTCATGCCATGTTTTTAATATGTTTATTTAAGACTTTGCTGGACTGTTGGATTTCTGTCCCTGGGAATCAATGCAGATGGTGGAAATTATTTTTTTCTGTATGTTCATCCCACGCAAAGCCATCCTATAAGGCAGAATGCATGTAAGATATGGACCTTGTTGAGGAAGCTTGCAAGATAATAAGAGGGGACAGTGAAAGGGTGGTTGGCTAAGCAGGAACACACTGGAGCAACTTCAGACAAACCTGAAAATGGCACATTCAGTCTGCTGTGTGTTTCTATTGATTACTCTTCTCTTGTGCAATCTAGTTTTACTGATAGCTGTGCTCTATTACTTACAGTTTCATATAAATAATTTATATGATATTACTTATAGTTATTACTCATAGCTGAAAGAAGTAACTTGATTAAGCTGCTTAAGGTCTGTTCTTTCCCCACTCCTTTACTCTCTAGTCCTGCACGTCACCCTCATGAATTGGCATGACCTGGGTGCCACGGTGAGGGCAGCAAGAGTGCACAAAGGGTGAAAGCACACACTGTTTCCCAGCCAGCATGACAGTCTTTTGGAGGTGGGGACAGAAGGAGTAACCAAAATAGTAAGTAAGTAAGGAGATTTTGGGCCCATTTTCTGGCAGCAGTTTTAACTGCACTATCCTGAAATCTCCTGCAGCTCCTCTGCTTTCATTGCAGCCTCCTCTGCCTTTGCTCTCTTTCTTCTTCTTTCAGATATCCCCTAGAAGTTCCTTGTCTCCCTCAGATGACCTCTTGTTCATCTTTCCTGGCCAAACAAATTTGTCTTTCAGTCCTTCACATGTCCCTAAGCCAGATCCTTCAGACTGTCTGCTTTTCTGATAACTCTTTAACGATAACTAGCCACCAGTTCAATGCTCAGATGACAAAAGCAGAGATCTTACTTTTCCCTTCAAATGTCTCCCTGCTTGCTCTAGTTTTTATCTACACTATCATCATCCTGATGTTGGTCACTGCGGCCTGGGCCAGCTTTGACATTGCTCTTTTTACATGTGCAAATGCAATCTCTAAACCTATATCCATGTAATTTTCTCAAAATTTCTGCCTTACAAACAAATCCTTGATGTCCTATATGTCCTTGGCCCTGTGAGATGTTGACTGCTTCCTGGCCCATCCAAGGAGCTCCCACCCACCCAGCTGCCACATCTGAGCAAGCACTACCTCATTTTCTCTGTTGCTATTCTTCAAGCTTGGGAAGAGCACTATACAAACATCAGTAGATTCACTTCTTTGTTTTCTTTAAGTTGTTGTGTTCTTTTTTTTCCTCTCAGGTACCTATAAAAATTGGCACCAGTTCTGCAGCTGCTGTGCTGAGTGCTTCACCTTGCCTTTCTCTGAAGGTCTCTCTCTATGCACCCTCCAGCCATGTGCTGCCCCTCTCTCCTCTTGGCTTGCAGGTTCTCTGGGCTGTGATTCACTCATCTCTGTGTTGGGGCAGCATCTAACACAGTGGATTCAGGTCATATATAGCCTGTAGGGCTGCCAGCACTGCAAAGATCTGATGGAAATGTATGAAGTAAGTAGCAATGTGTGCTTCTGCAATGTAATGTCTCCGACACTACCATCTGGATCATCTCAAGTTTTATATAAGCTGTGTAAGTGCCTTGTAACAGCTACTTGTAGCAAGAACAAAAATTCTTTAGTGCCCTTTGTCTGGGATGAAAACCAGAGAAGGGGTGTTGAACAGCTACTGCTACTACCTTCTTCTACATTGGTTTTGTTCTCTTACCAGAGAAATCCTGAAGTCATGGGAGAACTGAGGACATCACCATGCAGGTTCGTATGAGGTTTCTGACCGTGCTGTGCATATTTCTTCTGTAACAGTGCCATTGTTTGCTGATATGGAATTTTGGATATCCCTGTCTACACAGAGATTTCATTGTCAAATTACCCCAGGAGACAGAAATGTGTGTAAATGGGAATGTGATCTCCAAAGTTTTTGCAACTAAAGTTTATGGATGGTCTTCAAATCTTTAATAGTTTTTTAAGGAAGGAAGCAGAAAGCATTTTTCTCACTCTAATTGGAAACGTGCCAGATTGCTGTTTATCCATGATCTTCCCAGCAATCTATGAAATTTGAAGCCTGGGTTGATGCATATTTAGGTCTTGGAATCAAAAATTTCAGTTTGATGCCACTTTCTCATCAAGTGTAGAGTATGGTGTACATCTCCAGATGGCCTATACAAATGCTTTGCCGTACTTCACTCACTTTTTGAATGTCAAGCATCTCTGGGATTCAACACATCATCAATTAGCATCTTATATCCATTTGACAGAAATGATTCCTCATTATTTCATACATTTCTTCAATAATATTTACACACTGAATTTCCATTCTGGTAAGAGAAAGGAAGATAACTCTAAGGTCGGGGACTGTTTGTAAAACATTTTTCTTCTGTGCTATCCTGAGTTTTCGCTTATTTAAGCTGGTGTCCATCTCTGTGTTGAAGCTCTCTTAGTGAAGGACAGTCATACTTTGGTCTTACAGGGCAAGCACTCAGCACTTTTTGATTTTATTATTAACATAGGACATTATTAGCAGCATTCCACACCCAGATCCTCTCACCCAAGAAGCAAAGAAGTGCAAGGAACGAGAAACTGCCTTTCCACTTAAAACTGCCCCAAACCCCTACTGCTACTGATTGCTTCTCTGAAATCCACACTTACCCACAGTCTCTGAAACACTTAGAGCTGCTGTTGCTATCCAGGCTGTTCTGAAATACACCTATGTACGTGTTTGAAGAGACACCTTTAGCAGCCTGCTTTGCCCACAGTATACACTTGGCTTCCACATGTCCCTTAAAGTGTGTGCACTTGCAGCCCTCCGCATGATGTCTGATAAAAGAACCACAACTACAGACACACAACTAAGCAGATCTGGCTCTTAATACTGCAGTGCCAGAGCCTTTTCAGCTACATGTTTTCAAACCACAGATGCATGTGACAGAAACCAGCTTTTGTTTAGAAGCCCAGACAGCTCACATCACCACCCAAATCCAGGAATGAGTGCTTTCAGGGAAAATCTATGAGTAAGATTTGCCACAGAGCTGGAAATGTTGGTGACATTGCAGTCCAAATCCTCGCTGTGTAGGCAAGCTATATTTAGCCTCAAAACTACATCCATGTCCATGGATGAATAGGGGTAATTAATAAGGTATGCTCCTCTATGGATTGCAGTTCTTAGTTCTTTCATGCAGGTGTGTGTGAATGTCGGAGCTCTGTAAAAGTGTCAGGGAGGAAGCCAAAGAGGGCTGCAAGGGTGAGAGGGAGGAACAATTCCTGGGGACAAGGAGTGCCTGTAAATCCACAGGAATTCTTAGTCTTAAGTCAGTTGTGTTCTGCATTAGCCTGGTGAGAGTATGGGGACACCTATGCATGCAGATACAGGTGGGAAAGGGAATTACGCTGCTTGCTTGTATTTTTTAATATGTAAATATTTGCGTGGTAGTGATGAAAGCAAAGGTCGCTTTTCAAAAATATAAATACCTAGGTGTCTTTTCTCTGTACCCCTTCTTTCCACTCGGTGTCTCATGGTGAGGATGGCTGAACTTGTGTGTCTTCTGCTCTCAACACAAAAACAGGTCAGGCAGGCTAGCAGGTGCAGGGAGGAAATGCAGCATGTTCAGTGCCTCCCACAAGCAATGTCTGCAAAACTGAGGGGAAACCCCCAGCGGCCCTGTGCTCAAACCCAGACCCCAGCCTGGGCTGATGCTTGTGGCATCCCAAAATCAGCTCCCCAGATCAAGCTGCCCCCGTGCCATGAATGTGGGGCACGGCAGCACTTGCTCTGTTTGCAAAACCATGGGGTATGATCTCATTCAAGAGAGAGAGATGTATCCACCAGGATTTTACAGCTGAGATCCCCTCTCTTTAACCCTCTCCCTGTGCAGCTCAGGTGGCCTGTGAGTGCTGGTGGCTTCTCAGCTCCCTCTGCTTTCAGAGCACGTGGATGTGGGTGCATGCAGCGCCTGCAGCTCACCCTGGGCGTGTGCGGCTGGTGGCACAGCCCTCAGCTGCAGTGGTGTAAAACAGCAGAGGCTCAGCGATGCTCTGCTGAGATGCTCACTCCTCACACCTGCGCACACAGCAAATGTACCCACTGGGACATGGAGCAAAAGCTGCTGGAGAGAGGTGCAAAGGGAATGGGGACACTGGAGGTGGCACTATGAGGCAGCAGAGCCCAGTCTTCATCAGCTTTTCCACTTATTTTTGTTTTGTTTTGAAACAAACGTCACGGGCAGACACAGAGAATAAAATACGTCCCTGCATTCAGCTTCTCAGGTAAAAACGTAAAATGTATGCAAGCAGTTTTTTAAAATGCATATTATGTTTCTGATAGACCAGAACTGCTGGAGCAGATCAGATCTCTCAGTTAAATATGCATTCATACATTTTTAAAAAATGTATAATATTGACTACATCAGATGTAATGGCTCCTGTAGAGTCATTACGGTGCACAGTGCAGGCTCTTTATTTGGTATTGTATCAATTTGTAGGGTGGACTGTCATGGTGTTAATACAGATGTATGTTAATAACAGTATGGAAGCAGAGAAAATGCTGCATGCCAGCCGCTGGATTTTAATTCCAGCATTTTAGCCTGTTAAAAAAATACCCAAGCTTAAATCCTCCCTACCCCTCTGCCCAGTGAGCAGGGTCTGAAGCACGGTCCTGTGTTGGTGTTAACATGTGGGTCACCAGCTCCCAGCTGGGGGCAGGTGCACACTGGATGTACAGCAGGGAGCTGCAATGCAGGGTGGAAGAGAGGGAATTTGACCTGAAAAATCAGATGGTTCATGTCTTCATTGGCAGATGAAGGCTACAACATAGGATGTGTGAAAAGATCAGAAAATGGTTTGATTTGTGCTTGCTTTGACATGAGATAAAAATGTCTAATGTAATTCCAGTTAAAGTATGAAAGGAAAAATACATTTACTGAGCTCAGATACAATATTGCATGTCTTGAGCACATGAACAATTTTTACAACCAATTTATAAATACTTAAAAAAACTGGTTTTCTGTAGAAAAACAAACAGCTAAAGAGAAATAAACAGCATCCCTGCAATAATTCTGTAACTTCATACTCATGTAACCCAACAGCTCACAGAAGAAGCCCTCCATGTAAAGGAAACCAGAGAAACTATAATGATTTTCAGATACAGTTGACAAGAGACCATTTAGTAAACTTTTATTTTTTTTAACTAACAGTATGCAGGGATGTTGTATTCTAGGCTGCTACTAATAATCTCATCAGAATGCAAAAGCAGTGACTGTGTTATAAAATCAATGATCTGTTATATTCTGCAAGAATTTACAAAAGCCTAATGTCATTTACTACACCATGAGAACCATACTTGGATTAAAAAAACAAAAAACCCCAACAAAAAACAGAATTAAAAAAAAATTATTACAGCTGATAAAAAAACCCCCTGTTTTCTAATGCCAAGTTTTAAAGATATGATGCATCTTAGGGTTAAAAAAAGCATATATTCTGAGTGCAGGAAAGGGAAAGGCGTTTATGTTTGGGGAAGCGTCAGACAAGTCCATCTGAACCACACTCACATCACAGCTTTGCTGTGGCTGGTCAGCCTCCATCACCCTGCAGTGGCAACTGGCTTTGTGCCACAGCCTTAGGCTCTGGGGAACTTTGCACAAGAAGTTTAGGTGGGGGAAGGTGTCCCCTAACACTTCTGACAGAAGAATGAATGCACCATTGCTAGAAATAGGTTTTCAAATAATTGCAAAGCAAGGACTTTTTTATCTTATTTTATTTTTTTATTTTATACAGAATAAATGAAGCAAAACCTAGACAGACCCAAGACCTTGCCATGCACTGAACACATCATCATCATCATAATGGTTATTTCTTTTCACCAGCAATAAGATGTGTTTTGCAAACATAAACTAATTAAGCCCCACAACCTTGGAAATGAGTCTGTAATTTCCTATAAAAGGGGAAACTTAAGCGAAGGCCAGATTGTGACACACTTACTAAGTACAAGCACTCCACAAGTAGCTCCATTGACTTCCTCGAGCCCCTTTTTGGTGTAATGTGTAGTGCAATGAGAGGTATCACAGCCTGGTGTTAAATGTCTTGCCTGGAGGCGCACAGTGAGTCAGAGCGGGGCAGCACCAGGCTCCAGGACCCAATTCCATCACTCCCAGGGTTGTAAATTGTACCAAAGCTGATTGGAGCTGTGTGCTTACACCCAATGGGACCTAAAGGCTTCTCACGACTCCTACCTGTGAGCCTTGGTCTCAGTGCCTCAGTCCAGGCTAGGGAAGAAATGAAACTGCAAAGAGCTGCTTGGAAACAGCCTGTGATGTTTGGAAAAACTGGAGGTGCCTCTCACCCTGGTGACTATCTGTGTTAAAGGTTAAAATCAGTCATGCCATAAAAACCAAGTCCTTATTTTGGCAAATGGGAAAGAAGAGGATATTTTCCTGAAAAAGGATTGGAGAAGGGAGGCAATCAGGCTGATCAGGGGGGCTCAGCCTCAGAGCAGCTGGGGCCGGGGCTCTGGGCTGACACCCAGCAGGTGATGGGGTGACCCTCCTGCACAGCCCCGAGGTACCATGGAGGAAACTATCTCCACTCGGGCACAGGCTGCAGGTGCTGCAAATAGTGCAAAATTGGGGTAAAGAGTGTCTGTAAAAGGGAGATTGCACTCCCCACAACAAAGAGACAGGTTCTGATGTGTCCTGCAGTTACAGGACATAGAAAAATGAGAAATGAATGAATTATCTGTTCTTGAATCATGGTGTGAATCACATGCTTTGGAAATAGGAAAGACAGGCCCATGTAGCACAGTAAGGACTTAATACCACACTAAGGAATTGCTCCATGGGAATAGTAAGCACTGACTGCCACAGGTCTCCTTTTAGAAATAGCTCCCAGGCAAGACATTGGAGGCTGCAGCAATGCAGTCACGCAAAGGAAAGGTAGGTCAAGCAAAGGAAAGCAGTCCTGGAATTCCCAAGCTTCTGTGTTTGACGTTGGCTCTTCAAGACTGTTCTCCTAAGCATCATTTTCCATGTAGCAATATCCAGAGGTTGGTATTTCAGGTGGGGCATCTCTGGAGAGCAGACAGCCTATGGAATAAAGATGGAATAAAGCTTTTACACTTTCAGACTTGCACATTCTGTACATGCCGAGGTGCTGTACACCTCTGCCAGCAGGGGCAGCTCATCCTTTGAAGTCCTCACTAATTTTGCTAAATTTCAGATGGATTCTTAAGACCAAGCCAAGAAAGGAATATTTACTTATTATCCTAAGCTTTCAATGCAACCACCTCATGCATAAAGGGATGCATTTAATATTGGTTAGATTCTCTTTGGTGGTAATAAGCAGAGAATAGATTCAGACTTCATGCAAATGGACTAACAAAAACAAGGGAAAATATGTTTGCATATAAAAAAATCATACATTATTCTAGAGGTCTTATTTCAGTCTAGAATTTTGGGTTCATTTTGAGTTTTCTTTCACAGAACAGTGTGTAAGTTTGGTTTGCATTTCTGTCCGCGTTGGAGGCCGATATGACAATAAGTGAAAAGATCAGAGCACCAGCAGCTCTGAAAGGCTGCATTTTCTCCAAGCCTTCTGAGACATGCTTGTCCTAATGTCCCTTTTCTCCCTCCTCCGCTATTGCTATTTTCATTTGCTGACAAGCCCAACATTAAGCATTTGCCGGAGTTTTCATATCGATAGTACGTTATATTGCCATTACTGAACAGTTTGGGGCTTTGTGGCTAGCTACCATGACAATAGATGCACAGCCTGGAACCAGTTTTAGTTAATTAGAGTCAATCAATCCAAACTTTGCTAACTTACTCATGTGAAACAATAGTATAATGAACCAAAGTCTGCAAGATGATTGGGAAACACAAATTATTGCACCCTGATAAATTAAATGTGACTATTGCAAAATCTTCCTTCTAAATGAATACTCAGAGAGAGAATGTATGGGTGAATAAGCATAATTTAAAATAAAGAAAAAAAATTAAAGAAGCTGTTATAACCTCACTTCAATGTTTTCATTTTTCTTTAAAAGAAATGGAAAACCAGATTGCTGTATATACAAGACCAAATGGGTATAACATTTTTAAGATTAAAATTTTTACACCAAGTGGTCCTCTAAAATTGACTCCTCATCATTTGCAAGCTAAATTTCACAACACACGTGGTGTCTAAAGAAGTGCAATCATTCTGTTTCTCGTGTCCTTCACAACTGCTTATTTTTCAAATCTATTTGCTAAATGTTTGTCTGACCTTGACAAGGCAAAGCTCTGAACCTTCACAAGCTGGGATACTGCTGTCAGACAGCCTTTCCTCATAGACAAAAAGACTTTTTGCTCCTCTTTTAGGGTGATACATATTTCCCCAATACTCAGAATTCAACTTACGTGCCAAAACAGAACTCAGTTTCCCCAACTGTTTTCTCTTGATTTTCTAAAAGCTGTATTATTAGAATAAAAGGATCCAGTTGATAAAAAGTGTACCAGGATGGCATTTAAGCTTTTGTATTAAAATGGCATTTTGTGTAGTGAACTGGCCTATGATAAGCTGCTCAAATGGTTTATGGCTTTCACAGGGTCTTAATTTTGTCCAGTATGCTTCTCACATTTTTTATTCGCAATATGTCCTTCCCATGTGCTACAGTGTACAAAAGGAGCCCTATGGCAAAGCACTGAGGCCCTGTCCTAAAGAAATCAGTGTGTAGGCATGCAGTAGATGAAATATGGTGCACACATGGACCAAGTGCGCCACAAAGGATCCTCAAAATTAAGGCTCACGGGATTTAACAAGTGGGCTTAGATGAAAAGGAGAGGAACTCTTGTATCATGGTTTCACAAACCAGCATGAGATTTGAAAAGCTGAATGCATCAACCAATCTGTTTTCTGTAAATATTTCAAATTATTTGTTTGATCAAACAGCACTTTCCAGAAGGAGCAAACTATTTCTTTATGTCGATGCAGTGACACAGGTTTGGGGGGGGAGACGTTTATGTAGGGCATAATTTTATCTATTCTAAAGAAAAAATTAAGATCTTGAAGCTTACAAGATGGGAAAATTTGTGCTTGAGATAGCAGTTCTTTCCCAGATGCCTCCCAAACAGTCAGTACTGAGGGTTATGAACATGTGTATTGCTCAGTCACAGGTGTGTTAGGTAAGGAAAGCTGGGATCTTTTCTGTCCCCTGACAGAAGTAATCACATTTTACCTGCCATGTGTATTTGTGTGTTGTTTTCCATGAACTATGCTAAAGTTGCACGTTGTTTCAACCATACAAGGGCTTATTAGGAGCTGTTACAGAGCAATAAAGCTGACGGATATTTCTCCTCCTACCTAACATTTCAATGTTACATGGATTCTGTTTTCCATTCTGAGGCTAAAATTAATCTGGTTTTGAAAGAAGATAAAAATCTGGGTATTGTGTACACATTGCTCATGTCCAGGCTGCACTTATACCAGCAGTTCTAGATAGATTTGGGGGGGGGGGGGGTGGAAAGAAGAACTGAATCATTTAGGATTTTGCAAACTGGGCATTTAGTTAAAAGAAAAATTCTGAGATACCACTTTTACATATCACAGTTGGATTCCTAAAGCTAAGGCTGTGAGCTGTTAACAACAAATTCAATCAAAACCATCTGACAGACATTTCTAAAGCAGTTCAAAAGATCTAAAATGATAGCTTTCTCTGCCATGCAGCGAAAGGGTCAAGAAAACCAGTAAAATAAAAATGTGAAGGGTAATAGGGAAAATTTGTTATCACCTGAAAAAATTTATGGTACAGATTTTTTAGACATTTTCCTAGAAGAACTTTTCTACAGTAATTCCACTTTCCTTCATCTGTTTCTTCCATGTTCTGAATTTTCCTTCCCACATTTGATTGCAAACACACCTGAAATACAGCTATGTTTTAAATAAGGCAATTTTAAAAAGTTCTCATCCAATACGTTCAGTAGATGCATAGGCCTGGTTACAGGTAATCAGTAATTTTCATGTTTGTTCTATCATGATTATGTGTGAGCAATAGGAATTTTATAAAACAAACTTCTGCTATTACAAGTATTGGTGGAGAATTTAGAAAGAAACAAAGGAATAAAGTGCACGGAAGTCATAGCAAATGAAACACAGTGTTATCTCATTAAGTAAATCTGGGAAGGTGGATCTCAGAGCTCAGGTCAGATTTTTTTCTTAAGGGCTTAAAATAAGGTTTTTTTAACTCCTGGAACTGAAGGTTTAATTTAATATGCAACATGAGTCTAGACAACACTGTTTTGTACATATATTTAGGGAACTCACTTTAAATATCTCTTGGATGGGAACTCATCTGAATCCAGTTACCTTCACTGATATGCCTCTGACTGAATAAGCCGCAACATGACCTTGCAAATTTAATTCTTCAGTAGAATAATGATGAGAAATTAAACCATCCATTTTGCTCTAACTTTTCTGTATTCTTCATCCTCAAATTACTGCTTGGCATTCAGATTTTTTTCCTTCTCTCCACAACCCTTTCTGTTTTGTTTTAAAAAACAGAAATCATGATACAGAGAGAGAATTATTGCAGTTTTCCCAGATGGGGACAACCACAAGTGCCTATCAATATCCCAACACTGCTGTGCTCTTTATATATGGCTTTTTCCTTACCCATCATTGACCTGACCATGTCCTTTCGCAGTTACTTAATAACTGTGAAGTCTTTGCTGATAGCATGCTGTTCACAAAATAGGTTTCTCAACCTTAAATATACAATAGAAATACCCTTTGTTTACTTTACACTAGTCATACCAGTGAACACAATTCATATTTGCATCTAAATTTCTATGCAGATGCGAAGTTTAGTTAGCCTCTAGCAATGTGCACTAGGAATGGAACCAGTGATTATGCACAATTATACCACCGTTAATGACCGTAACTAGGAAATGGGTGAACCTGTTTTATTTTCTATAAATCACGCTGGTTCCTCTCTTACCTTCTTCTCTTCCCTGTCAAAAATCCCCATATAACGCAGTTCAGATCCAAATGACTGCAACAGGGAGTCAAACTGGTAAGTAATTCTTTCATCTTGTGATAGCTATGTCCTTTCCTAAATAATTATCTCTCAGTGAAATAAAGGGGGATTACTGTATTTCATAAAGTTCACTGAGGGGTCTGATCTATATTCCTTTAAGTTAATAATCGTTGTCTGAGCATACCTATCATATTGGTAATTTCAACCAAAAAATTACTCCATTGAAAATTCTGCCATAGGCTTCTCAGAAATCCACGGAGAATTCAGACAATCTTTTTCATATCTAAAATTAACCTTTGGGAATAAGCTGTGCCCATTTTTGTTTGGTCTTTACCTAATACAGACTGGAAATTTTATCAAAAATACAACCAGCATTCCTGCATTGATGAACTGTTGTATCAAAGGAAAAATGCTCTGCATATTCAAAGCTCTTGTTTCTTTCTTCAATCTTTGCCAGCAGTGTTCTAGCATGGACAGGGCAGTTCAGATTAGCAGTGTTCATAGCCAGAATGAGGAAGAAGCTGGACGATGAAACTACAGTTCCTCTCACAGGTCCTGGTAAGCTACATTAGCTGGGAATCTGTGCACGTGAGTCACTGCACTCAATTCCCTCTGATACTTCTGTGGGAACCCTGTGGTTCTTTCACCCCTGGCAATGACTCCTGGTTTTTCCAGGGTTTATTTCTTACAGTGCAGCTTTTAACTTCATCCTCACCAGTGCTGACGTCCTGCTCATCTGCTTGGTGTATAAAGCCCTACTCACAAGCCATGCCACTGGGTTTCCTCAGACTAATATGCAGGACCTACAGAGGAGGGCTCCAAAAATGTTCAGGTCAGAGCACTGCCCAGGGGCTGGACACACCATATCCTCACCTCCTTTCAAAGGAGAGATCATGAGTATTTTCGTGGATACCACAGTATGTTGTAGTGGGAAACCCTGAGGGCTGAGTGCACCCTGATGGGGCATTAGGAAAAACCAGCATGATGAGAGAAAGTATTTGTAGTCTCTCAATGCTTCTTTACTGATTTTCACACATCTCCAGTGCCAAAGTTCCCAAATCTTCTAGCTGTTAACTAATAAATTCCGTAAGAAATTTATGTATATGGTAAACAGCCCTAAGAAAAGATGTATACTGAATAAAACTCAGAACATTTTAGTTACTTATTTCCATATCTAACCAAAAAGTATTTTAATGCACGTGTTTTATCCCTGAAGAATTGCAGTTATCATATATTTTCAGAAGTTAGGGAGCCTTTTTTTCCAGAATATTGTTACAAAATATCACAAAATACAAAGAATATTTACAAAAACACTAAACCAAACCTGTTACATGACTATCCATAGATATAAGAGCACAAAGTAATAATTTCATGCTCTAAAATTGATTACTTTTACCAAAATGAGACCACAGTGTCAAACGGAAAAGAAAAAAGTCACTGATTGATAAAGTTTCAATATAATTCATTAGAAGTTACAACACACATAGGTGTACATACATGAAATTAATTGCTAAAATTGTTATGTAAACCTATATAATGGATTTTCAGTAAGACATAATCTAAATTTTTTCATTGAAGGTAAAAGCATGCATTTGGAAAGGGAAATGGCAGGATCATAGTCATGATCCACTGACTATTGACAGCAAAAGGAGTTAACTTCAATGTCTATTGAATCAGCCAGTCATTTATGATTATTATTTATTCTTTTTGCTAAATGGATTCATTACTCAGATAGAATATGCAATACTTGGCCCTGTGTCTCACAGAAAACCTTGCTGTTCTGTACATGATGACCATTCTGCTCCCATGCAGCAGAAATAAATTTAAAGACAAATTCAAAAAGTAAATATCAGAAAAATGTACAGGGAATTTCAAAGTACAGGTGCAGAAGAAATAAAATTATATTTTCCTCCTAAATACTATTTCCTATTAAATTCAGCTTTCAGACCCAAGAATAATAAGCCAACATTTTGTTCCCACAGAAATTTGCGCACTGTTTTACATATCATGTAACAATGTAGCTATATCATTGCACTGCTAGAAAGCCTCTCCCACTGCACTCAGCACATAATAACAGATGGGGCTAAATGCCTTTTTCTCACACCTGCAGGCTTTGATGCATATTTGCCCTTTCCAGGTTATTCTATTGTATGGTATGTGATAAAAACTGATGTTCATGATTTGATGGAGAGTGGCAGAGTGCAATAACTCCATTACATTAACATATTTTAGTATATTTTTAAGGTTAGATGCCTGTAATACCTTTAATACCTGTAATACCTTTAAGAACATTGGCATTCCAAAAATGTTAATTTTAGAAGATAAACTTCCGAATTTTCCATATACTTACTTCCACTGAAATCCATGGGTTTCAGTCGAACCATCAGCAAGAAGATGTGGTTGTGAGATTGAGCCTATAGATGTCTGCCACCTTATTCCAACTTTGATACCAGTTTTTAGAGGAAACACTGTTGTTTGTGTTAAGACCTTCTTAAAACAGTCAGATGATGGTGACAGGTACAATCTGTTAGCTTCTGGTAGTGGAATCAGTTCTCTTGATTAGTGACTGTTTGTAAGAATCTGTGTTTTTGAGGGTGATTTAATTTCCCACATCAACTCTTTTCTAGAGTGACATAATGACGTTGCATTTGTGACAATACAATTTCTCTCTTGACTGAAATGGTCAGATACTACAGACAGCTGTAATGTTAGACATTGTTGGTGATGATATGTGAGATAATATGGGTGCAAAAGCAAAGCTAAAAGTTCTATTACAACAGAATGCTGTTGCTCAAGTCTTTTGAGACCATTGATCAAAACTTCTGTCTGAAAAGGAGTTATATATTGTTGTATTAGATACAATTGTCAAGTTAGATATAAATATGGTTCTCTAAACCTTTGAGCTGCACAGTTGCTTGTGCAGTATTTTGCCTCATGAAATGTTTTCTGGCCCCACACCTACGGTTGACTCTGTGTTGACTCCTCTATTGCAATGAAACACCCGAGTATCTTTTTAAGCAAGTTGCTGCAAATAATTACTGCAACAACCCCCCCACACCATTTTCTTGTTATATGCTCTCCAGCTTGATTGGCCGTCATAGTAATCTAGGACCAAAAATGGGATTCAGATTTTCTAGAGGTTCCTTTATAGGCCACAACTTGTTCACTCACCATGGCTCTTTTTTTTTTTTTTT